>OX465592.1:17404500-17872974 GCA_950022655.1 Alentia gelatinosa
TTTGATGAAAAATTAGATGATAAAGTCTGTGCGGTCATTGTGCTGACAAATCCGGGTTCAGAAGATAAATTTAGATTTATCCAAGTATCCATCTTGGCGTATCCACCGCTTTATGTCGTGTTATCTTATCTTGCTCTAAGAAATACGGGCATACAACCCACTGCTTAGAGACGTGTGAGAACCCTTAAAGAAACATGCTGAGAGCCGTAAGAGAATGTGATGCCATCTGACCTTTCCCTCCCGCGATCAATGAACCAAACTCTGAGGTAAACATGGAATGTGATCTTTACTTTAGTTCGCATTGTGTGTGCTGAGATCTGTTTATTTGCCAACCTGAGTGGTTGTTTTAGGGTTGTGCGGAGTGCATGTTTCTTCAGGATCATTCCTGCTATCGGAAATCGTTTAGTCATTAGGCTACAGGAAACAAAGGCCACATGGCCAATCAGAAGATAATTCATGTGTTCTGAGTTTATGTCAGACTATTTGAGGGGATGCATATATAGCTGATTTCCCACTGGCCGACTTTCAAAACAAATAAATCAGTCGGTAATCTTTAACCGATTTTATGGGACTTTTGTTGTTTGAATTTACGTCCCGTAGACCATCACAGGTACTTTCCAGACTTCGTCTCACTGGTTCTACACCACTGGGCTGTTTTTGTTTTTTTTTGTACACTTTTATTCGGGTAAGTAGTTATTACATATCAGAGCTCGGCCAGGCCGTTCTTCCGCTCTGTCCCGCTGAAGTTGAGAGCTTTAATAGCAACTCGACAGGTACGTAAGTACTTCATTAGCTAAACGATATTTGGTCTTAATACTAACATAGTGCACTGAATAGAGTATTAATAATAATGAGATGATTTGTGGTACCTGGAAATAGTTACCAAAGCCTTTTACATAGTAGTTGATAATGAGGATGGCCTTATACATATAGCCTTAGATGTAGTAGACACTATAGGCTTGGTCAAGTAAAGTAACTACGTATAACGTCACTAGGTCGAAAATTGAAGAACATACATAGGTAAGTATCAACTGGATTCATATACTTAGGCGGACTCCTATAAGGGGTACATCGCATTCATGAGATGAATTTAGGTAAACTCTCATCCCTCCACATTTACCAGGTAAGAGGGCTCTTAGTTCCCTCACCACACAGACATACCAAAAGAATGAGTATAACCTTTGATATAGCAGGTGTACACCTGCTGGGGAGGGAAGGAGAAGGGATACAGTTGGACTCATACTCATAACTCTAGGATTACGAGTCTAATGCTTTAGGCCCTGAGATATACACAATATTACCATGACCTCGATCTGAGTGGCCGTATTCTCCGCGTAGTTGACGCGTAGGGTCAACTACAAGGAGAAAAAGCCCACACAGATCGAACTCATGGTAATGTTGTTTTTATTACTCACCTTTCGAGTAATTATCAGGAAAAACATATTGTATATTATTAGAAATTTGACCCTAGCGCCGTGATTTGTTTTTATGAATTAGTTTCGATAACGCCCGTCAGATGGCCGAAAAAGCCGTATTCTTCTATGTATATATATATAGGATATTCCGGAGGTCGGTATTCTCATCAGTAGCGATCTGTAAGCTCCATAAGCTTAGCCTGTAGACTCCGTACTAGGTGAGTAATAAAACTCCGCACCCCCTTATTCGAGGTACCAGTCACATTCCAATCTTACTATTCTGAAATGGGTTTGAGCTTTCCCTTCACCTAACCGGCCAAACTCGCTTCACTTAATGCTCCATGCTTGGCGTCCCTTAGTTGAAATCAATACGGTCGCCCCTATGTGTTAACACCAAGTAATCCTATACCGAAGCATCTTGATGTACTAGTTAGTCTACAGCTAGCCATCATTTCACAACATCAGCAATAAGGCTTGTAATGGCAACATGGCCTTGGACTTCTTTCATTCAGTTTACTGTCTCACCATCTCGTATAGAAACACTGGTAGCGTACCCTGCTTCTCTAGGTTTGTTAAAAACGGGCAGCGCTCCACGGGAAAAAGTACCTAGGTATAATACTATAAAACCATCAATCCGCAGAATGAATCATACATCATTATTACCTGTGGCTCACGACTTCGTTTATTGTTTAGCAATGACGCCAAACCAATAACAGGTAGGCGTCGAGCAATAACACTAATATAAAACAGAGTAACGAATAGCATATGCAATAATTGGTCCCTGGGTAAAAAACCTTTACGCCTATATAACATAAATGGAAATTATGGAGGTAATATTATTGCCCGGCGCAGAATTTATTTGGCGGTTGAAAGAGTCAGTTTACTAATAATCCGACTGTATCTAATATATCACGTTTATTGCAATAGTCAGTTGGGGTTTGGGTGCCATAAACATATTTTAAGGATAAAGAGGCTGTTTGTCCGACAGGGCACGAGTGAAATATAGTTGTTTACGTTGTGCCTTCATAGGTTTTCATTAATTCCCAAATGATTCATTATATACTCGATATAAGCTGTCCATAGGAAATAACAGTCAAATTATAGATAAGATCGGTGATGCAGTAGCTCGTATCACACGACCTTTTTTTCATTGATCATTGTACGAAACCGGACGTAGGGACAAAAAGTGCAGATATATACTTTTTCTCTTTTTATTTGTTTCCCTTGTGATATTATTGGTGCCTCATGTCGTCCTTTGTGACGAGGATGCCTCAACATACCTTCTCCCACACCCTCTCTCCAGATACAGGGCCCTCAACCTGGTGCCGGTGGAAGATAGGGACTGTATGACCCTAACAGGTACCTCCATAGGTAACGTATTCACCCCTGATCTCCAGCAGAGCAGAGGAACCCGGCCCTGTATGGGACAGGGCCGGGTACACTGGCTAGTACGTCCAGGATAAAACAATAACATTTTGAAATAAAAAAAAAAACCTGGAAGAGAGGCAACCAGGAAATCAACCGTGCTTGAAGAATCGTTCTACATTATGATCATCTATGCAAATTCCCAACCACCTGTAAAATTGATGAGCTACTATAACTAATGAGTATGAGGATGTTTACCTAGCTGGAAAGGCAGGACCAAGCCCATTATGGGGTGAGGTCCAGGACTCTTTGTTAAGCATAACCTTCTATGTACACAGACAATAATGTACCACTTATATGGATGAGACTGAATAAAGAAACATATAAAAACACCTTCTCCTAAACCCTCTCCCTCCATACAAGGTCCTTATCCTATTTTCCCCGTGCCCTCTCTCACCATACGAGGCACTCCACCTCCCTACACCCTCCCTTCCAGTACAAGGCCCTCCACCTACCTTCTCGGTGCCCTCTAACCCCATATGGGGCCTACACCTAACTTCTCCCGAGCCCTCCCGACACCCTCCAGAGGAAGCCGGATTGAAAGAGTCGGCAGAGTAAGACGGTGTGGTATATTTGTCGGTGGTGCCAAATTGGTTCATCTGTCATGATCAGACAATTAGCAGTCGCCACGTGTTGGTGTTTACACTTGACGATTTCTAACCTTTTTTCTCGGCTGAAAGTCATCCTGTTGTGCAAAATTCAAGGAGGCCGCCTATAATCGTTCATTGTGCATGCTGGATCAGGGCGCACAGCCCGTCGGAGGCATGACCTTCATCAGGTCCCCTAAGCCCGGGGCTAGTATAGTACACCCACACACTGGGTCGAGAAGGCACGGTTAAAGCTTTTTTTCACCGACCTCCAGTCGGAAACCGCCGAATCGATTTTTTTGGTTCCCCAAGCCAGATAGGAGAATGGAAACAACCCGATATTCTAGATATTGATAAATATCGCTCAAATTACGCAATGAAGTCCGACCGACTTTGTCAACGACCGACAGAATCGAAATGCTTTGATTTCTTGGGTAAGGTTGAAGATTTTAGCCTGAATGCATCGGAAACAAGGCAAAGACCTCACCGATTAGATGATACCGACATGCAGTCATCGGTCACCACCGCCAGACTTTTAGGAGAACAGAAATAATCGGTGCCATTTCCGATGGACATTGGAAAATGGCCTTACAAGAGTAGTTCTTCAAGGATGTCAAACAACTTGTGAGTTGAAGTGTCAGGCATCTAATGTCATTGTTGGTAGGTTAGAAAAGAAATTACCTTCAGTAAGAAAGGCGCGCTACTCAGTTGATATTGATACAGCCTGAGAACAACATGTTGTGTATTGGATCGTGAAACAAACAAAAAACAAAAGACAAACAGCGTCATTCAGTACTACTCTATCGCGGTTTTTTTTCACGATAATTAACTTTCAACTAACCGCAGTTCATGATTACTTCCGTGAACTAATTGGATAGCTGGATACCTGTGGTAATGTCATGAACTTGAGGTTTGGTTATCTGTATCCGACAGGGTAATTTGTTATAATTTGATTACTTCATCACTTGATATGACACCTTGTAAAGCCTAGAGGCCAAGACTAGCTAGCTATAGACCTTATCATTAATGCAATAATAACTCAAACACAGATGTACTACATACTACTATGAGTCAAGAACATAATTAGTTTTTAATGGCAGGCTCTTTTATTTGTATACATTTAGCAGGTAAAACATTACTGTAGGTTGATCTTGCAAGCTCTCTGCTGTCATTGGTTGTTGAACCAACACCTTATAAGGATTGACTGGTCTTGTTACTATCTGTAGCACATGCCAGGAGGCTGCCCATGTCACCAAAAACTATAGTGTCATGTCAGAGCGCCCAGCCCCAACGTGGGCAGAACAGAAAGTAGAGCGACTGATAATGAGGGTAAACTTGCCATTCACTACATGACTGCCTTTACTTCCTGCTGTTCACCAGTGTCTACTCTAGACGATTATGAAGAACGATTTTTAACCCTGCTTAAGATACTATCGTAAAACTGGATGAGTTTTAATCTTGGCCACCGTATGCCACGACTGGTGTTTGTAACTTCATGAGGCAAAGCCGAATGAAGTCCGGAGACAAAACTCCAGGAGTGGCATGCAGTGGCCAAGATTAAAATGAATCAGGTTTTGATTTTATCCTACCCCGTCTCCTCAATTTTGAAATATTACATGATAACAATTCTGTATGCCACTAGTGGCATATAAACCTCTGTATGCCAGTCAGCGTGGCATACGGAAACTCAATGTTAAGCCTATGGGATTTTATATTTCGGCTAGGATAAAGGTGAATATATGTCTTTCCCATTCGAAAATTGCAGGTTACAAAATCGTGATCACGTGGTTCTTAGTTCTTAATCATCGCCAGTAGTCATTAAGTTTGAACGCCGGAAGAGTGTTAACATAGGAAATACTGGCCAATTACTGTCCGATTTCTTTTTTGTGTGTTATATGAGCTTCCCATCTTCCAATCATTTCCACTAATTATGTTACTTGGCACCACCCGCCGATTATTTTTGTATTTTCGTTGAACAATCATCAGATCACCACCTGACGACTGTTGGTTAGACGATCTACAGTCTTCATGTTTTCAGTAGTCTAGTCTAAATGCCGCGCTGGGTGTATAAGTACATGTTTTGTCCATCAGAGTGATGGGAGTGGTGGAGCTTACTGCGGTGACATACGGCGAACTGAAGGGCTGCTTCTACCTGCAGCGCGTGATGCTCATTAGGAACACAATATCAGACCAGCCTTTTAAAACAATGATTGGATTTCACACAAGCGCTGATTAGAACAGAAATGGTGGATGGCACGAAGTCACAGTCATCTGAGGATTCCAAAATGAGTTCTTCTTCAAGCTCGTTTCCATCTGATGATTATTTGGCGCCAATCTGCAGTCGAGAACGAATCGAGGTTGTCTATATATACCGATGCAAGATCGGCAAATGGAACAAAAACATTAGATAAATGCTAAATGGAACAGTGCTTATAGCATTATATACCTTGGAATTCCCCTTCACAATACTTTTTTACTCATATTTTAAATGGTTTACATACAATTACATACAAACGTGGCGTTCTTTCTTGCGTGCTTACTAAAACAAAATAATAATTTCTGCACAAAATGTAATTACTTCCAATAAGTTTGAGCCCGACAGCTCAGGTGGGCCTGTCTTACTTAGGTGTTTGTATTCTAATTGTTTCTTCACTCTCTACTATTCATGTTCTTACATGTAAGGCCGAATCTATACTTGCCGACATGAAAAAGGCATTCCTTAAATTTAGGGTTAATAAAAGTCGGTAGGTTGTGCTCTCCGATGAAATATCGGTGACACTTCAAATCATTGAGACGCTTACACCTGACGACCGATTATATAAGATGTGCTCACCGACTATCCACATTTAGATGACCTCGTAAGCATAGTGTTTCCAAAATCTGGGGATTCTTCACCAACGATTTCAAAGCGTTTTGAAATCGTCGGAGACCTCAAAAATAGGTCGCTGGTGGTATGTTATGCAATTCAGTGTTAGAATTTTTTCATTCCAGTGGATCACGTAAGTTTTCCGTGGTAGGAAACACAGAAGAGAACCCACCGCCACTATGCCTGATGAGACTGGATAACAGTCGAAACCACGAGAGAAATCGAGGGTAGCAGTCCTCGCTACACATACTTTGACGCTGGCGGTTCAAGGTATCCCTTGCTGCTGTCATATAGACAGGATGACAACAGTCAATACTACAATAACACACTATACAGGGCATCCTCCCAGACAGTGACACTGCCTGGGCTTGGGAAACGTGGTTTCTCCGAAAAAAAGGAGTTTCTACATAGTTGGATCCCCATAGGAACTGTGTGGAATGACACACAGAGCCCCACACTCGACATCGCCATACTAGCAAGTCAGACAGAGTGCACACGGACGGTCGACCAATCATAGCACCGCTCGAGGGTCACGTGCACGCCTCTGCCAATCAGCGCCAACCAAAACAAGGGTATGCTGACAGAGTGCGAGAATTGACACCGTGCCGACACCTAGTTCTCTCCATACGTGGTCTCAACAGCGGTGGGTTTAAGACGCAGTGGAAGATAAGCCTCGTTATGCAATTCAGGGTTGAGAAATATTTGACCAGGCATATATGTCTTCTTTTCCAACTTACTGATATATTTTTCAAATCCATAATGATCGTTCGGCGATGCCAGAGTCTTTAATCTGTGCTAAAAATCAATAGGTGTAAATTCAGAGAAAGTTACACATACAAGTCAAGAGAAATACAGGAAGAAGAGAGTGTAAGCAATACCTTTTAATAAAGAGACATAAGCTCTTTTTCAGCAACAACAAAAGAACAGAAAGATAATTAAACATAATATTCCCAAAATGCACATTCCAAATAATAAATGAAGTGTATGTTAATTTTTTAGTTGAAATCAGTCTGGTCGCTTCTGTAACATATATCGAAACTTCTTATATTTAGGCTTGGTTCCATATTCTTCGTACAGCGTATTCTATACAAGGTATCCCTTTTCTAATATTTTGCTTGTTTTTATTTTCATTTGCATTGTTGATTATTGTTTACACCTGTTATATATCGTGTGTATTGCAAATCTGCTCTATCAAAAGTAAGCCTTCACAGTAGTTCTGACTAGTTAGAGGAGATGGTAAAGTCGAGTGAGGTAAATGCTCTAGGTAACCGCCCCAGTACGTGGAGACGGGGAGAGGTAGCGGGGGTTGTTTACGTGGCAACACTGAACGGTAAGGTTATGTTTTGTAGAGGAAGCCAATCCTGAATCTAATTGCGTTGTCTAGTAGTGGTGGCTGAATGCTCGTGAGAGTCCTCAACCGTCTCATTACGGCCTAATCATATAAAAGTTTTGCCATGAAATAATGTTTATTATAACATTACCTTTTATGTGAAGATGGAGCTGAAGCTGATATGATAAAAGTGATTTAAAAGTAGAGGCTCATTAGAGATTGAACAATAGGGATATACAACATAAAATGAATAGAAAGGCGGCAGGCCATGTGACCTCGAGCTGTTTGGCAAGGCGCGGGTTTACTGGTTTTAGAAACGGGAAATGAAACACATAGAAAACCTTATAGATGCCCTGCCGGTATCTTCGCGGGGGATAGTGAAGGTCTGTTGGTTAAGCAATTATCAGTTTATATCTATGAACCGTATGTAGGGTGAGCTTCGCTTTCCCATCATTATAGTAGGCTCTAGACACAGCCTCGTAGTTGACGACGTAATATCCTCGCTTATCGCTCCGATATTACTAGGCGTCTACTACTCGGAGATTACGGCCACTCGTACACAAAACCAGTCATTATTGTATATTTCTATCGTTAGTACACCGTCAAACTCCGAGCTTTTCGATATCGTCATGCACAATGATAACAACACAGATGTTATTATAACTATCAGGTCACGCACCCAATGGTTAGTTTGGCTTTTATGATCAGCTGGTTATGACAGGGGAACCAAGGTATGACTTTCCATCTTGCAGTAAGCATCAAAGGAGAGCACGACCTTTCCTCTCATAACGAGTGATTTATGTGCAGACTCTCAATCTTTTAGAAACCAGGAGATCCCTGTACCTACACAAGGCAGAGCTAGTTTATAAAACAGTTGTACTATAACAATAGGAATTTCAGATTATAAAGTTGTAAAGCTTATTCGTTTACTTTAAAACATGGGTTTTCAACAGATTAATGCCCTTATGCCATTATTTAGATTGTATTGTCATCTTTGAAGCTATTATTGTATACATGATAGTACCTAAGGCCTGGCGTCCACCAGCTGTGATAGAAATTTTGACCAACCGATATTTCTCGGAGAACAAAATTAAAAATCGGAGAGTTATCGGGAGGGTCCATATTGTAGATAAATGTCTAGAAATGTCATTTCACTACGCATCGTAATAGGTTCTCCTGTGAAATGAAGGTGATCAAAGTCCCAATATGCGCCACGATACAATCAGGGCAAAAGTGCAAATGTTGTGGTGTTATTTACATTTTTAGATATGAAATACACAACTCAGGAAAAATCACATCAATAACGTTTACAAATACACATAGAACAACAGTTTATTTGTTGATGCATTAAAAGCTCTGTTCCAAGTAGTTTCGAGACACTTAAACCAAATAGAAAGTCACCAAATTTGCAGGACCTCCTGTCATATGTATTTTTTATCTAATTCTAAAATCTCATAATTTTCTACTCTGTACCTAACATGTTAACCCGATTTCCCCACCAGAATACTCTGCGATGCTCCCGATTACCCACCGCTATTTCAACATGTTGAAATGTTTTAGAGACCCTACAATACGGCTTTTTCATTGAGACAAAAACACCTTTTTAATCAGAGCCTAATCGCAAAGACGTGGTCAACTGCCCCGGAGAGTCACTTTCTGACGCTATCTCGACTTTTAATTGATAGGTGAATCGTAGGGCAAATCATAATGTAGTGGGAGCTCAGTAGACGCTAACCCTTGATTTACCCTTTACAAAACTGGTCTTGAAGAACTTTTGGTAAAGGGAGGAACAGAAGATGTGGTACGATGTAGATTCTAAGACATTTATTCCAGGATTGTATAGTACACATTGATAGGAGAGTAGCTCAGGCTGGAATGTCCGCTGTGTTCTGACTCCGTATCAGGAGCCTGGTAGGTGACAGCTAACCTGTTCAGTTGCGCTTTGGGAAAGGCACGCTGGAGTGTGCCTAGTCCTACGACGCAGCAGTCAAGCACAAAGCGAAACCTTACACAAGGCATGTATGGTATTTCAGACTGTGTGCTAGATCAATGATTAACATGATGTACAACAAATGGGTGTATACTGGACTAGAGAGGTATTGACTAGAGAATTAATTTAGGCGTCATTAACTGGGTTTTGTCTGTAGTGGGGACTTGTCACCTAAAAATGAATTTGGCTTCCCGGCGTCATACTTAATGTTGCTCCTTTCTGTGCATTGTCTGATGTAGTTGATAGTATTTAAAGTATGTGTTGCCCAAGTGGTTGTTGTAATACAATAAATACATGGTAAGGATAATATATTGGTTATGACAATAGGTGTTATAGGCATAGTGTCCTTTATTAGTACAGTAAGTATAGACATGTGTCATCCTGAATATTTATAGATCTTATTTATCAATATTATCAAATGGGAAGTAATGTTTTGAAATGTCATTTCAGAGATATCAGATGCATAAGATAGTGAACAGTTTACATGTCCATGATGATGTGATATATATAAGGATAATTGTGACGTTGAATATTGTTGCATAATCAGGCATTATACTTATATTTTCATAATACATGACCCATATTAAGTACATGTGTAAAATATAGTTGTGATAAATAAGGGTTACATGATAGCCATTATGTTGCATAATCAAGATGGGGATATTTGCACAGCCTTTCATCCTTTTACAGAACATTACTATTCTATATATGTACATACTGCTGTTTTTGTTGTTTCCGATGAGTCATGCAAAATACACATTGTCTGCGGAACCGGTCTCCAAATACATACAACTTAGATGATAAATACTGTGATTTGCCCTTTTCGTCTGTTCCAAACATAGCTATCATGCAATGCCAGTTCTGTCTATAGCCCCTGGCATCAAACACCGGAGACGGAGTGTTGTACACTACATGCTTAGTCTGCACGAACGTGTACGACACTCAGCTGGCGGTCTTGTCTTCAGCATTGAATTCTTGATCATGGTTCCAGGGCTGGGAAGTATAGAGACTAAAGCAAAGGACACACCAAACGAGTGATGGCAACGATCTCCGGAGATTGCATATGCGTGAGATATCATTTCATAGTAATATCTCCGATCGATGATTTAGCACATCAGAGGCAGTCGCCAGTTGAAATAAGAGATTATAGCTCACTTACACCACTTTTTATGTTAGCGATTCAGGAAATCGCTGTGTTTCTAGCTTTGTATGTCTACCTCTGAATAAAATCAGATTATGTCCCATGTCGATGCTATACGATATTGTAATACCAAGATGGCGAGGAACCTACCTTTAAATGTCGCTAGATAAAACTTCAATAATAACGAAAACACAATATAAATGTGGTGCCCAAGAAGCCAATGCTCAATGATATGCAGCACACAACACCTCCTGGGTACAACCCTGAGCTATTCCTCAGGTCGGCCACAGAGATGTGTGCACCACTATAGGGCCCTTCTTACACCTAGGGACTTTGTGCACAGGTTCAAGAATCTGGCACCGCTGACCGATCCTTATGCATATAATATCGGTAAGTGTGAACAGATGCAACAAAAACCGGTCACTGAGTTTTCAACTTCAAACTGTGTAATATTGCACCACTGACCATGGGAACACATGGTCACATCAGAAAGGTGACACTGTAGCACATGTATAGCAGTAAGCGTGACCCCGGCCGCAGTCCCCCAAGTGGGTGCACCATGACCACGGCGCATGCAGCATGTGGTCCTGACCATGTTGCTGATAAGCACAGGTGTACTCATAACTATGATCAAAGTTTCTACTTACTTTCTTCCGAGAGGTGTTATAAAAGGTCTAGATTTGGTAGCAGGGGCACCATGGAGTTGTCCCATTACCTTAATTCCATATAAGGAATACAGTAGACCGAGTAGCCAATTATTGTATTCGCAGCAAACCCCGACCTTCAACCTGACCTCCCTACATAATATTTTCTAGCGCCTTGGGACGGCTCTGCAGTCGAGAGTTGACCTACAATCTAATGGGCCACAACCACCCTCGGGGCGTTTGCTGTTATTAGGCTTCACCATCTGGGATCTGCACTGTCTCCAAACATTATCCCCTTGGAAAAGGGTGCAGTGTGGTCCTGGAGAGGCCCTTGCCACATCTGATGCATTATGATAACTCCAGGGGTTGATGGTTGGCATGTAGGACAGGCAGGTTTGGAGGTGTTCAATATCATAGGAGCTGGTCCATCTCAGTTTGCCCCGTGAAACGCGATCACACACCTTCTGTGACCTCAGGTAATTGCGAATGTCATCAATTATAGCCTCCATGTGCCCAGCCATGGCCTCACTCATTGCAAAGTCTTGGATGGCCCTGGTGAGCTGGGGGAAACTGTACAAGTATTCAGGAATAGAAAGATCATCCAAAGTTGTCTTATTCTTATTCCCAGGGAAAATAAAATTGATGAAGCATCATATTGTTATCACCTTTTGCCTCAGGGCGAAGGGCGAGGTACGAACACCTCTGCCGCACCCTTGGTCGCCTCCTCGTGTAGTACCTATATTCCCAAGCCGCTCCGGCAGCATAGGTGTGCCAGCCCAGGCCGCGTGGTTCGGGTGATGATAGGTCCCTGCGCCGTGGACCTGCCTGGGCTTGCGGACATGGTCCAGTGGCGATTCCCTGTCTCTCTGTTGGGCTTTTATGGGTCTTGGCAAGCTCCCTCTGGGACCTATTTCACTAGTTTCGTGACATGTGTGTGACACCATACAGACATAGGGATTGTCTAGTTTCGTGACAACACAAGTAGCTGCCCTTAGGTAAAGACAGACCCCAAACATAAGAATTAGACAAATCTACATGTCATGGACCTGTTTCACTAGTTTTGTGACAAAAGTGTTAGACATATATGAAAAGCGG
Source organism: Alentia gelatinosa (assembly GCA_950022655.1). Taxonomy (NCBI): domain Eukaryota; kingdom Metazoa; phylum Annelida; class Polychaeta; order Phyllodocida; family Polynoidae; genus Alentia; species Alentia gelatinosa. The sequence goes on from OX465592.1 coordinate 17,416,994, forward strand.
CACTAACAGTGCAAGCAAGAACGGACAAAACGAAGTTCTTATGAAACCGGACACACCATCTAGACGCCATCTAGACATGTCACGAAACTAGTGAAACAGGTCCCAGGTCTTGTATCGACTGGGAGAACATGTCTGTTATGCCGTCCAGTCTGGAATCCATGGCACTCTGTAGCTGAATTCACCAATGGCCTGGGCATTTCATTTCGCTGTTGGTATATGGGCCTTGGTCGCTGGTGCCTCTGTCTGGCTGCCATCTTGGTACTGCACGTCAACTATTCTTGTTATTGATTGACAAGATAACGGATTTCCGCGAAAGAACCACTATCGTGTACGTGTTTCTTTCTTACCTCTTATCATCACTTACATAGGTAGAAATCCAAAGAAACGTAAGGGATACTTTAGAGTTAGTTGTCAGAGGAATTTGTAGGAAGACACTACACCTCCAGCGTGTTTTATGTGACAGCGGAATGGGTGCAAGCAGGTCAGTAGTTGTCACATGGCATTCACAGGTGTCGGGAAGGGGAATAGGAGAAAAGAGTATTCCGGAACAGAATAAATATCAATCTACAATTAATTTCAAATGTGTTTATTTCGTAATGGAATATAGCAGGAGGAAAAGGGTTAATCAAAGATGTGATCGACGACGTATAACACACGTTTTTGACCAAAAGGTGACGACTGAACTTTTATACAATTATAGCATTTTCAAACTATCAAATAAAGCTGGTAAATTTAGCCATCATATTGCACGTTTTGCGAGTTAAGTATAGAGTAATCTTATTAGCTTGATATTTAACTGATTCAGTCTTTGGAATAATAATCTCAGACTGCCATGGAAACTCCCCAGAACCACAAAGGCAATAATTTTCTCAGAGCCTTGAGGTTCTATTTTGTCATTTCTCAGGGCCACAGACGGTTCATCCATCTCAGTGGTTCTTGTGTTTATCTTGGTACTAAATCAAAAGCGCCTTACCGAAAGCCTTTCTTATAAATACCAAGATCTGGATGAAATAAAATTCGACTTAATAAAATATTGCTTTCTTTAATAGCTCCAGGTTTTAATGCAGTGTGCTGCATCCTTTTCATCAATTTGTGGTCTGTAGTTTCTCTTCCGTTTACAGATGAAACATGCGCGGCGTGACGTGTATTTTAGCACCGGCTTATCACGAAACTAAGACCTTTTATTTCCTGAGGGCCAGGGAATCTTTTCACTTAGAAATGACAGAGCTCAGACCAACCAAGTGGGGCCGCCAAGGAATCCAAAGGGTTAACTGTACTCTAAACATTCGATCAAGTCCTCGTCATGGTAGCCGGAGTTCAAAGGAAGACGTTTGTCAACCCAAAGGAAGTTGCGTGTCAATTCAATTCAATACTTATGCAACATTTTGTGGAAGGCTAAGATCGTCTTAGCAATCATTACAACTTTATAGTTGTAAAGACGCTTGTACAAGGTACAGAAAATGGTCTTCATGCACGATCCTAGATTATTAAATGTGCTCCAGATATATCAAGCACCAGGGGGGGGGGGGCAATTAACCCTTTAACAGCAGCATGATGCCTCCAGGCATTCCCCTGGCTACAGCAGCATGATGCCTCCAGGCATTCCCCTGGCTACCGCAGCATGATGCCTCCAGGCATCATAGAGGCATCATTGATACTTATATACAAAATTCAATAGATACAAAAATAATTGTTTGAATTGAAAGAAATTTTGACATGGTAAAAACAGCATATTGACCTATGATTTGGTATAACAAAATATCATCAGCTACCAAGGTAAATTACTCAAATCACATGACACATCATGTGACATTGCTATTTTCCAAAAAAGGTGCCTGCTGTAGCAGGGTCGCTTATGCAGGCAATGCCTGCTGTACAATGGTGGTCAGAGGAATTGTGTGCTGCAGGGAAAGGGTTAAGTATATCTAGTGATTGTTCATGTTCAACTGAGCACGCCTCTAAGACACTGAGACACTGGCCTTCCACTCCTTTCCTATTGTCCGAGTGTTAACATGCAGATGAATGGGTGTTCTTTTTTGCAACATGTTTAATGTCAATATGACCACTCTAACCTTTAGGTAGTGTATATGTGTGAGTGTGTGATCAACTGAAACAATCCATATGAAGCATCGAATATTCATGCATGAATGATGAGGCAATTACAATCGTCACACAATATCAACCAAATTTCCTCATTAAACCTTAACATTGTCAGCGATTCCTGTTGTTTCTCCTTTTGCTCACAAATTAGTCACATCGTCCCAATAATGCTATATCACTCAACACAATTCTATCGTTTCATTGCTCCTTGTCCAATTCCACTGGTTCAGGATTCAAGTGATCATTACCACAGTCCTGGCACATTCAATCCTCGTGCTCTCCCTGTGAGAGCTTGTTTCCATAATGTCGGTTTTCTAGGCACGCACTAGGCGGTTTTCGCGCATACTCCAACTAGCAGGGTGGCCCCATCCCAGGTAGACTGAGGCCTTCTTGTGCCCACTAAGTATTCTCATTGCTGCTAAGCAGCGAGGAATGCTCACCTTGCTATCATCTAGATGGTTTCTTCCAACTCTACCACTCAGAGTGGAGCAGCACTCCTATGTACTCAACCCAACAACCTCCTTCTCAATCGTCACTTAACCCTTTTTAATGACAACCGCCTTTGGCAGAAGTACACAGTTGGGGACGGCTACTAGTGACTATGTACAGTTCTAGGGGATGCATTCATTGTCCACTGAACTGTAAATTCGAAGGTTTATCATGTGATATAATTTGCTATCCCTTATATTTCTATTTCCATTATTTCAAATTGAAAAACATTCTGTGCAAATTTCAAGTTTATTGTTAAAATATTTCCTTTTCAAGAACAATTTCTAAAATATCCAGCCGGTTGATGCCTGAGGGCATTATCACACTTAATTATGGCAAATCCATAAGTAATTTTTGTACAAGCACATAGTGCAATATAAAGAAACCACGTCATAAGTTGAAAGAAGGATCAGCCCATAAACTGTACCTGTGTCTCCACATGGCACCAGACGGAAGATCGGCCCAGCCCAGTCTGGAAGTTATCTGTAGTAACAAATGACCCAATAAATGTATTAAAAAAATACGGCAGCTTGTATCTAAACCTAATCAATATTGTGTATATACATGGCAGTACATCAAACAAGGAGCAGCTTAACCCCCGTCGTCAACAAATTTATCAGAGGCAAAAAGTCGGCAGTTGGAAACAGGTCAAAGGCTGACACACACAGGCAAGGGGACCTGCACAATACGGACGCAAACACGAGATACAAGCCATGGTTGGTCCGGATGATTTTCTACAGAATATGGGAGCAACATCAATATCCTTTTGACAACAATCTTGCAGTCAATACGACATGGACTGTTTTTCTGTTGTCCTATTGTTTTTTCCCCTGGTCAGATCCATTATTCTGTAGTCTAACAGATCATACATTTAAATAAACATGCTCAGTGAGGGACTCTTTACATGATACGGAGCAGAAACATCATGCAGTATGTATACACATGCCATATCGCTGCAGAAGTCAATGTAAACTTATACAAATGACGGAAGAGATTCAGATTTAGTATCCACCTTATACAAAGTGTCCATAATAAGTCAGTAGAAACCAGTAGGAACACTGTAATGACATACCCGGCGCATACTGATATGTTGTACGTGTCGGGTTGCAATAAAGCGCACATAAGGAATATATGGTGCTTACGAAAAAATAGCGCATACATAAAATAAACTAAAAAAAGGCACGCCACCAATTGGATAAAGGTTGATAACAAATACAATGTTACTGGTTTCAGATACAAGCGGTCATACATGATCCTCGGAATTCAATATCCTCCAAGATCGCGGACATGTACTGACGAATGATACCTGAATAAAAAAAATATAAAAAAATGTGCTTTGGTACTACTACGCGTCGAACCCTGGGAGCCTACCGGCATTTGTCTCTGAAACCAGTCATTAGAATATATATATATATATATATATATATATATATATATATATATATATATATATATATATATATATATATATTATTTGATTTTTAATGAGGATATCTGACAGACGTTTGGAAATTAGGCTGAACTAGCCAAATAGCCACGAAATCTTCATGATACACTTTGTCCAATGATCTATTCACATTTTTTCAAGATGCAATATTTCTTTAATCTATTATTACCAGGAGATTAAAACACTATGAACATTCCTGTATAGAGATTGTGATTATAACATTCACTGTATTTAGCTTTATGAATCTGGTTTAAATGTCATATGAAACACGTGTACTTGTCATACTACAGTGAATTCCTGATGGCAGTGAGTGCAAATCAATGTTCAAGAAGAGTGGATAACATTGGCACAAACGTACACCAGCGTCAGCGACCACAGGGCTGGAGGGGCCAGTGATGGTTGCCGTGTGTATCCAGGCACAAAGACATCCCTGAAGGATGCGCAGCTTCACCCTGCTAGAAAGCGCCGACAGTTTAATCAGCATCTCAATTGCCTGCCAGACTCGTTGAGAACATAATGTATAAATGTGCTATTCAGATCCTTCGGGGTGGACTGGTGCATTACTAGGACATCTAATCTTCGCCAGACAGAGTACTATTTTCAGCTGGATTTGTACTGTATGGCTGTATGGTGGCAGATAGATACTTAAAATCGGACTGGTATTTTTATGCTACTAGTCAGTCGAGTGTATGTGTTATATCTTATTTTATGTAGCCTAATAGATACCGAGGCTTTAGGAGTAATATGGTAATGGGAACGGTAGAATAATTCAACAGCCATTCCAGGCTGATATAATTCAGATCTGGTGGATAGATATGCTTTCTCACATTTTGATGATATTTTAATTATTGATGTGAATATTACCAGTAGTATGAATATGCAACAACCAAATCTGAAAAAAAACACATGCAGTTCGAAAGAACACTGGCTGTAACATTTCATATCTACCTTTTCTTATAGAAATGATAAGGTATTCGTATGCAAATATTTTAGTTTTATATTATCATGATGTAACTCTTTTATATTTGCCCAAAAAGTAGGTCTATTCAAGGGTCTCTGTATTTCTTTGATATTGGTCTGACTGTTAAACACTATATCAGTTGTTCGCAGATGTAACATTGACTAAAACGTAAAAATTTCAGAAAGACGGTTTACATAGATATGAGAGTAGCTCTAACAATTTGTATTATCAAGGTTACTATAATTAGGATACGCACTTCTTTCCTGCAAATTCTCTTTAGATTTTTTCGATGTATTGTATGTATTGACTCAACCGTGTACTCTCAAAAGACTATGAATGAGAAGAAAGAAATCCCTTTACATAATTGATTCAAACTTTAAATTTCCCATATTGGTAGGAAAAGTGGCAACAAGGTAGAAAATACTTAGTCAGGGACTAAATAAGTTTCATCAAAAGATTTGGTACATCTATTAGAATAAGGAGCAGTAGTCAGTGACCACCAAATGCTTCATACTTGTCCATATAATCTTTGTAGGAATGTCTAAAACTGGTACATCTGATGGAAACATCCTTCTATACGGCATATAGCCTATGAGCCATGGGGGCGGCCATGACGCCCCCCGAGTAGGTGTTCTTCACTAATGGAGGTGAAAAAGTAAGTGTTCTTCACTAAAGGAGGTGTGAAAAAAGTGAGTGATAATTGGGAAGTGTCACAACTTTAGCCTTGCTGACAAATGTTTATAAAGTGTTCCATGTGAAAAACATCATGTCCTTGGTTTAATCACTATGTCATCTTGCTCTGGGATGGGTGTAGACAGTCAAGGGAACCACGGTAAGATATTGAAAGGCAGTTGAATTTTGTAAGAACAAAGAGCAGAATGCAGCTTCTGTCCCCCCAGGGGGCCCACCATACTGCTGGCCACCTTGTGACTGCTTTATGAACTAACAATGGCTCTGTCCCCTACATTATGGACCCATTAGTATCATATCCATTCCAGAGAGAGGGAAAGGGATTCCCATACGTAATCAGATCTTCCAAATTTGTCAGACATACATATGCTTATACAGAAAGGGGAGGAGATACAGAGAGACAGATAGAGACAGATGTAAATACCTACTTTAGACAGGCATAGAAATAGAGACGGGCATACCGACATGTACAATATACAGGCAGGGAAAAAGACCGAGAGAGACAGAGATGGACAGCCAGAGAGTCGGTCAAACAGACAGAGGAACTAGATGAGACAGATATTGAAAGATGTACATGGTGTCAGACATACAGAGAGATAAAGACTAATGACAGATAAAGACAAACATTAAAGAGAGACACAGCTACATATGTTTGACTGACAGAGACCCAGTGAGATGTAATGAATACACACTCTAGTTTTATTGAATCCATCTATAATTTCAACAACAAATGTCAATATATATAAAATTCTATTACTTTTATTTGTTGACACAATTTTGAAGCAGAAAGCTCCTCCAGTGTAAATAGGAATAATAGTAGCTCTTAGTATTAGATGTTGCTCACCTTTTTCCGTTTTCCTTCTTTCTAAAACAAAATACCCGGCAAACAATATGGACACCTATTCCATTTATGGATCTGAATACCGGCTTTATAAAATACAAATATGGAAACAGAGAGGCAGGAAATCAAATGGCGTATACCCTGTAGATGCCCTCTATACCTGAATTTGATATCGAAACCACTTTGCAAATTTGTGAAAGTTCAGGATTACCTTTCTAGTGCTATGGAGAGGATGAATGCAAACACACGGCCTGTGCTCCAGCGTCTGGACCTGAGACCGGGGATGGACTGGTGCTGTTAGCTTTGCTTGGCTTTTGTCGCTGGCTGCAGCATCCAATTACTGTCTCGTCTTCCACGAGGAGAGTTCTTTGAAGCTTAAGTGGGCGAGTTGGCTGAAGCAGGGACCAGGTCCAGAGGGACCCGTCAAATGTACAGGCGCCACTCGGTAGATCTGCTTGTCTTCCTGTCAGTGTTAAAGCCACTACTGTTTCAGACTGGTGCCCAACTTCAAAATTCAGCTTATTAGCCATTACTAATTACGAATAACCAGATATGGCCATGAGAGTTGTAGGTAGGGCTGGCCTGGGTAATTTCCAATCTATATCACCGAACGCAGGAATCACATACATACAGACTGATGGGCATGAAGTAAAATCTCCAGTTCTTTATGGCAACCCAACTGAGGCGCATGCCGCTTAGTCGGTGACATATTGTGTACTTCTGCCAGGTATATATCATACATGTTTATATATAGTTGATTTGCCACAATTGTAGAAGGGTCTCAAAGACAAAAAGAAATCTAAAATCTAACGGAATCTAAGATTTTTTTTTTCAAATTGCCTAGTCTACATTTCTTAGTAGAAATTTCAATGAGGACATGTTGAATGAATTTGAAGAAGGTGCCAGTAAAATAATTGAATCACATACGATGGACAATGTTATAAAAACAATTTATTGTGACATCAACCTGAAAGGATAGATAAACTGGAGCATCAATAAAGACAGTAAATATTATTTCATGAAGTTACGAAAGCTTTGATATCCAGGCGATGGTTTCATATACCTAAAGAAAAGCTGAACAGAAAGGTTTCAACAAGTAAGAATAGGCGGCCTGCCATATTTGTATTATATGTAGGTTTGAATTCCTCGGAGAGGTAAATAGCATCAAATAGTTCCCAGTGGTGTACTGTGAAAATCAAAGAAGGATAACCTGAAAGTCGCATACCTATCTCAACGGTTATGCGGCCTAAAGGTGTCAAATAGTTGGCGGGAAGTGCTAAAAATAGATAATTGGTGGCAAGACTCATCAGGTAGAAACGCCGTAGCAAAACGCCAACTTTTCCCTCTGATGAACTTGTAGGCCATCACCGATGGGTTTTGATATTGTTTTTCTCACAAAATGATAAAAGTCAGTGACTGATCCATTTTTCGTTTTTTGTGAGTCATAGATGTTTTTTGCGCCATTTCATGACGAAATCGTCGCCAATCAACTAAACGAGTTTTGATCAGTAGTTTTTCAGTAAATGTGAGATCAAAGAAGGTAGATGAAAAGTTAAGTAACGCAGGTGTTGACATACCACCAATTAACAAAATCGCGATCTTTGACGGGAAATATATTTTCTTTTACCGTGTTTTACATTCTTTCGAAATATCGCAGATTATTTTGTCGACAGGTGGAAAAAGGCCTAACAAGAAACTGGTGAAGAAGGTGTGTTTACGCCCTAAGTGAACCTGGGCTGCACCTACCAGCATTCACAAGTAGGGGGTTTCTGGTTGGGTGACTAGATGGGATTAACGTTCCTGAATGACTCGCCACCCAGTTGTGTCCCGAGAGACAGAGAGAAGAAGGTGCAGTCTGATAGAGCACCAACAGACTGCCAAGGAAACCCAACTAAGTGAAAGGTAATTAAATTCAATTATTCGCTGCGAGGTTGGAAGCTTTAAACCAGGTAGCACTATGATTGATCTGGGTTTAATGGTTATTGATGGACCCCGCTGTGCAATACGAAGAAACAAAATGATTTATGCTTATGTGTGACGAAACATGAACAGGTGATTACATTGTTGGTTCTGACATGTTTGCTTTTGCCTTATATGATGAACCAGTTGCAGCTCTCTACTCGACAACATTATGTTCTTGAGTGTAGATTCACTAGATATGTATAGGATTCAGACCATGCAGTGTTTCTACAATAGATTTAACTAGTGAACTCACGTATAGAATGTATTACGTAGAACCGTGAATTAAAAGAAGAATATATGATCCGAAAGAATAGCAATTCAGAGGATATACTAACGTACAGATATTTAGGTCATTAAGTTGTTTACTTGACCTTCTCGTAGGACATTAAGTTATTTGCATAACCTGTAGTTGTAGACAGATGGAGAAAACAAATATATGTGACGGTTCTATCCGTTTTCTGGGGACATCATGAGAAATAAACCACAGAAGAAACATACCACACTACACCCGACGAGACTCTAGGAAGTCGAAACCACTGACAAATGCTGACAAATTAGGAGCAAAATAATCTAATTGCACTGAGACAAACTAATCTCTCTAAAAAGGAGTTAAACAAAAACTATGGATAATCGTATACATCACGTAAACCATCACGTAAACCAGTGAAACTCGTTTACTGTTTGAGGCCCTGGACAACGCTTGGTTTAAAGAAATATGACCTCACACTTCTGTGAGGTGAGGCATATGGCACCCCGATTCTATTTGCAGTGAGTGGTGTAACGTGCCCATCGAAAGACACACCTTGGCTGCAACCACTGAACCGACCAGAGGCAAGCATACACAACAGGGTGGGTCCCCGATCCTAGGCAAAAACCTATTTTTAGTGACATTATAAAAGGAGCTAACGTATTTTGATGTGATCTTATATGCAGATAGTATTGTGTCATAGTTTTATGGAAGTTTAACAAATTCTTCGAATGAAAATAAGTGTATGTATGTAGCACTGAGTCACGTGAGACTTTCAGGTCACGTGACGGAGCTACTCACATCTGCTCTCACGCTAATCTCAATCTGCTTGACGTACCCTCCAATGTAGCCACACGCCGGGCACTAGAAAATCCACTCCAATATGACAGGCCCCCCAAGGCCCCTCCCCTGTACAACCATCAGAGCGCCTGGGAGTTACAACAAAGAGAACCCGGGACCTACTGTTAAAGGTTGACACACCGCCGAGGGGGCGCCACTGTCGGCCCTTGTCACGGCTGTAATGGCGCCCTGACAATATTGACAGTCCATGTAAAGGCTATTGTGAAGTCGGGAACTTTGTAAATACCACAAGGACAGCCCTCATGTGAGGCAAGTCTTTGGTGGTTAATGGCATCAGAGGTTAGGTTCCCTTTGTGTTGCAAAGAATAATTGTATTCATCGTATGACACAGTCCACTGTATGCACTTCATTCATCAGCTCAGTATATTTTTGCGGATTCATTGTCGAAGATGTACTAACTACCAACTGTAGAATTCCATTCGTCGTATTGCATACATACAATACTAATTCAATTGTATACTGAATAAAATTGAACATTTTCGGCAAAGAAACAAGAAATGATAAATATACATTTAGGTGACAATGAGGATGCACATAGCACAGGCATTTACCAGAAAAAAAGAAACACTCCAAATATCATGCTTATATCATGTATGTATAAATTCTGGACATTAGTCTTGAAAATGATATTTCATAAATAAGATTCAGATAACACCTTTTGGAATTGTAAGAGAAATAGTATATACCAGACACACTACATTAGAGGGAGGAGGCGTCATTGCTATTATATTATGTTCAATATCTGAAAATGTTCCTCTAGGACGGTATTCTTGTAGTCCTTGGACTGTCATAAGGACTTTCTTTTCAAAGGACAGGGAGAGGGATTAAGACTTAGAATGTCCATCCGGGCCGTTTAATAAAGATGTCATCGTTCTGACCTTGATCTTATAAACTATCATTTTGGACGGATATATCAATATGTGTCCTTTCTGAAGCTGGTAGCCTAACCAACCATTATATGATAACTGTATTTGTACGATTAATATCCTACAGAATTTCTACCAATCACATTGTCAGAGTTGTTTTTTTTGTGTTTTTTTTATTCAGGAAACAATCGCATTCACCCAGCTGGGCGTTATTACATACAATTGTATCAACAATATATATAATAATTTACTCATTAGCAAATTTAAATATCACAAAAAGAGACAAATACCGACAGGACAATACATGACAAACAGGACACAATAGTGTGGTTATACACGGTCATTTTTGTCTATCTAAAGATAGACTAAGCTAGACTGAACTGAGGCTGACTGGCCCACTCTCAAATATCATTACACATCCTACCAATGATGGTCGTTTATCAAAAAATATTCTTTTATATTCATCTTAAAGTGCGATACATCTTGACTGCTTTGAAGGTCTTTCGGTAGGTCGTTCCAAATTGTAATACCCTGATACAAAGGCGAGTCTCTGAATTTTTGTGATTTCGGATAATCATGTTTTAGAACTATCTTGTCGTTTCCCCTAGTATTTACCATTCCCTTCCTAACATTAGTTGGGTCATTTGACCACCATTTTATATGCATTAATAAATGTATGATTCTTCTATATCGCAGCGGTCTAATTTTGCATTCATTATACAAATCATCAATTGTATAGTTTCTTATCTGGTAAATACCTAAAGTTGCACGCATACAGTGATTAAATGCTATATCTAAAGTATTTTGGTCTCCCTTAGAACATCCAGTAAATATGAAATCAACGTAATCAAAGGTCGGTAATATAGTTTACTTAAGTATCAGTATTCTAGTATCAAGAGGCAGCAGATATCTTAACATCCTCATTTTATTAAGCTTCAGTCTAGAATCATTTACTACTTTCTGTACCTGATGTTTGTATGTTAAACTACTATCTAGGATAATTCCTAAATAATTAAACTTGCATACTCGGTGCAGAAGTACATTATCTATCTTGCATACCGGCATATCCTTTTCATCTAGCCTTCTGCCTACCCACATATAATTACTTTTTTTGATATTTATTTCTAATTTATGCTTCTTTACCCAGTGATTTATTCGTTCAAGGTCTTCATTTATATTTGTTGCGCTAATTTCTGGATCCTTATTGCTGCTGACCAAGACCAGATCATCCGCGTACATTATAGCAAAGCAATTCTTTATTTCTCTAAAAATACCATTAATAAAAATTATAAACAACGTCGGTCCGAGGACAGACCCTTGTGGGACACCACACGTAACTAGTTCTGGGTTTGATACGATGTTATTTAGTTTAACACTTTGTTTTCTTTGATGCAAATAAGATTCTATCATAGTTATAAGATTTTTCCCAATTCCTATGTTCTCCAGTTTTTTAAGTAATATCGGATGACAAACGCTGTCAAACGCCTTTCTCAAGTCGATAAAAGCACATAAACTACATCCCCCCTATTCATTTCTTTATATAAAGTATCTAATAACTGGAAAATTGCCTGTCCAGTAGACCTCCCTGGCATGAAACCAAACTGTTTTTTATTTATTAAGTTATGTGCTACTACATGGCTTATAATTCTTTTTTGAATGATTTTTTCTATTATTTTTGACATCATCGGTACCACTGTAATTGGTCGCCAATTTGCATAGCAGCTAGCATCTCCTTGTTTAGGGAGTGGGGTGATTAAACCATACTTTAGAGTTTGCGGGAAGACATTACTGACTAATATGTTATTTAATAACTTCGTTATAATAGTTGGTTTTATTAAGAGTATACGTTTTAAATCACCAGATTTGATATGTTCTATACCTGTTGTCTTACCGTTTTCAAAACTTTTAACAATGTCTATTACTTTATCTACATGTACCGCGTCAATTTCGCATCTATCTAAATCATTGAACCAAGTGGGACGTTTGATATTTCAAGGACAGTGAGAAGGATAATGACAATGATTGGGGAGTTTGTTGGAGGACAGTAAAATATGAACAACACATATTAAAGACAAATGCGGGTAGGTATCGCACTGCCCCCAGTGTAACACTGGTGCTGCCATCTGGTTTCATGAAAATATAGCAGTTTCCCATATACACCAATAGTTAAGCACTTACCTTCTTCAGATGGCCTTCCCATATAAATTAGCATGGTGACATAGTATTATTTTTGCATTTCACATTTGTACATGTTTCAGAATCCAGAATTATTTGAAGATAACAATAGAACATCAGTGTCAGTTAGTAACAAAGTCAAAATATTACATTTCCCCATAGACACCAATAGTTAAGCAGTCCATTTTCAGATGGCCTTCCCATAGAAGATAGCATGGTGAAATGCCATTTCTTACATTTTCTATTTGCTGATATATGGAGCTTATATTATCCAGAGTTATTTGCAAAAATCAACAGAATTTAGAAATCGCCCTACTACCAGCATATATATGTCTTTAATGCGATGACTTTTTAACCCTGGTCATTGCCCTTTCATGAATTCTCCAAAAGTTGTCCTTATCCTCATGACTGTCCCCAATTTCATATTAAATGGACCCCAGGCGACATATATATGTCTGAGTTTCCACTAGCCGTCCTTTATTAGCGAAAGATCTATCTGAAACGATCAACCGATTTCGTTTTGACAAAGTAGATCTCAAGAGATCATAACGAGGGTGGTTGTGGCCCATTAGATTTTAGGTCAACTCTCGACTGTAGAACTGTTCTAAGGAGCTATAAATATCATGTAAGGAGGTCAGGGTGAAGGTCGTGGTTTGCTCCGAATGCAGTCATTGGCTACTCTATTCCTTATACGGTAGTTAATACTAGGGGACAACTCCATGCAGTAACAGTATCCTACCCTGCCTTTATATCACAGTTTCCGTGCTGGAAAGTTGAAATAAACCTGTGAGACACAGAGAAATCATATTTGTCTCTTGTCCTAATTACATGAAGTAGAAACGATGGTTTTGTCGACTTGCGGCCATAAGCTTCGAGAGGCTGAAGATTCCCAAGGCACAACGTGACTAGAATTCTACTCCCCCGTACTCGACGGTTTTGAGACACGTAATCAACGGATTTCAAATCAAATAGTAAGTCGTTTGATGTGGCCTTATACGTTTCTAACGGTGACTTTAAAACACTTGAATGATAAAACACATCTACTATCATAACCCAAGTTGAACCCGTCCGTTTATTTTTGCACAGATACTACATGAAATGAGATGTTACGTTAACAAAGCACGTGTCAAGGTCCAATTAACAAATTGGAATACAGAGGGGGTGTACTAATCAGCTTAATGTCCCTTCTAATGAGGTCGCATTTGACTAAATGCATCTCTTGATATCTTATTTCTGTTACCTCATGTTTCCTTATCTGGAACACAATAATTAGATATAATCATATGTACATTGTGAGACGCATACTACATTTTCCGAGGATTACCTAATTAAGCATAATGTTGAACGCCACTCACCCAATTAAAAAAAAAGTTACTTATGCTCCATTCATCATACTTTAGATATAATTGCGGACGTCCAGAAAGTTATAGAATGATGTTATGTAGTGATGAATAGAACTCATAGGCTGTATATTGAGTTAAATAATGGATGATTCAGAGAATGTACCATTTTTAGATTCTAAATTTCAGATATGAGAATTTTCGGAGACCTAGACGTTATGCTCAACATTCCCTTTGATGGTTAGAAATCAATAGAGGCTGGGGAAAAGGTTTTGAAGAGAATCACTATTTAGATTGCACAGATGAGACTATTAGATTCCTATGTAGAGAGATGATTAAGTTCATATGAATTAGATCAACGGCATCCAATGGCAGACAATCATTCTGCTTTCCAACCCTTCGTCTTTGATGAATGGCATATGTGATCTAACATTTAGCTCCCAATCAATGGAGCATGACCATTTGTAATGTATGGGGGTTTGACCAGTCTTATACATGCAAAAATATGTAGGTACCTATGCCGAGACCTTTCTTCGTTATCAATTCAACCAATGTATTCACCAGCAGTGGGTACTCGTACATGTTTGCAGGAAAGCATGTACATGCACATCTAATATAAATCATACACTTCTTGGAAGATAATAACAGATTTAGACAAGAAAATAAGGCAAGACGTCAATGTGATGTTGGTCTGACCAGTTTCCATTGGCTTCCGAAAATAGAACCGATTTATTTTAGCCAAACTTGAATATCATGGTTTGTCGGTTCAACAGCAAAAATACAATTCGAATTGATTAGGACGCGGTTACGGACTGAGTGGTTTTTTTTTACACATAACGTGCCCCTTATTAAGTACATTTTTTCTACCTCAGCCATCAAGGGGGGATTAATATGAGTATTGGTTGCCTAAACGCTGGATAAGCATGGTGACGTCATCCCGCGTCGTGACGTCACTCTTGACGTCACCTGTGACGTCGAGCAGGGTGATTAGCGACGGTTGTCAAGGAGTCCGTGTTAAAAACGCGACTCGGAGGAGCGCTTCGTGGAGCTGGCATCCAGATTACGTTCCCCGGTAGAAGCTACTTCAGCTCGCGCGCTGTCTTCGATTTTGTCTTCCCCAATTAGATAGAATCCCTGGTCAATTGTGAGGCTTTGATGTGACTTGGGCTGGCCTGGCAGTTGTAGTTAAATCGGACACGTCGGCATGCTCCTACTGAGGGGAGGGAGAAGACGGACACAGCCCAGCTCCTGGAGAAATGGTGTGTGACTCTTACTCGTATCTACTCATATAGAGCTCTGATGGGTGTTGAAGTGTATATATTTAAGACAAATATTTATATCGGCTATGATGGGTGTCGATGTGTGAACATTTAACTTGTACTATATACGGCCAAAATAGGTGTTGAGGTGTGTACATGAAACCTGTATTTATATAGGGTAACAACCTAGACTTGCTCAAGTCTTTGATTATGAACATTGATTAAATGATTAAAAGAAAATCGGAGTACAATTCATTATAGCATGTGTCCTTCTCTGACTGGCCCATGAATCAAAGACTTGTCCACTCTGACCAGAATCTGCTGTTTATGACCCCAAGCCACTCCCTGTAACCCTATACCTCCCTCTACCCCTCACCCCTCCCCTCCTCCAGTTCCCTGGCCGCCTATGTTGTCATAGCAATATATTTTGCCTACTCCTGACTATGTCTCGATTGAGATCAAAGTGAGAGGGTATCAATATCCAAGCAGATATCCTGACCAGTAGCCAGACCTCTGCTTGGGGAGTGTGGCTCAAAATCGTGCCAGTCTACACGGCCGATTACGGATGAGACCAGTCCCTGTGTCACTCAGAAGGGGTGGAGGGGTAGGATACAGGGACTGAGGCCAGTCTAGGTAAAACCTACATTTATATTGGGCACTTATTGGTGTTGATGTGTGTATATATAAAACCTATATTCACATAGGGCTATGATAAGTGTTGAGGTGTGTATATAAAACCTGAACTCTATAGGGCAATGACGGGTGTCGCAGGAGACATATTTCTAAAGGTATCATGATGTTCATCTTACTTGATAAGATGGATAATAGAAACTACCCTGGATGGCTTCCTGGACAGGCGGTTCTGTAAAACAAGTCGTTGACGTCGTAGTACACTCGCTGACGTTCGTGCATATGATTGTGTAAATTGATCAAATGAATGTGGATTATGTGATGAGACCTTTATGTGCCCTACCACATCTATCAATGATTTATATGATAATCTGTTGTTGGTGGTGTTTCTTTTAACCTTGAGGAACCAAGTGGAAGATCGGCTAAGCCAAGCTCGGGTAAAAAATATGCATTGTTTGACCATAAGCCGATAATTACCTTAAAACTAAATAAAAAAAATACTACGTGTCAATCTCCTGGTTTACGGCCGCCTGTCCAAAAAACCATTGATCATGATGAACGATATTCATATTTGTTATTAGAGTTTGAATCGCATGGACCACAACCAACTCAGAACATCTCTGCTGCTCTATCCTCGGTTACGTTTCAATCATTCATCCGTTCCTCTGTGATGCTTTAGTTGATAATACTGTCAGGACCGGCGCACACTGTCTCGTGCCTTCATAAAAGCAAAGGGCGGCGAAAAAGGTATGAATAGCCCAGGTGAGGCTTCCACCAATGGGAGAGCAGTATGTTGGTCACGTGCTGTGCTCACAATGACGAGACCACCGTCAGGTTTCCTGATACTCCGGAAAGCAGTGGAAATAAAGGCACTCATTTGTGAGATTCCATCCATTCCGGAGACGCTGCAGACCGAGGGAAAAACACGCGAGATCGCGCGAGAACAGCGTCACGTAGCACTTCCGGTGTACTTTACCTTGTACATCCGGCTGTCAAAATGAATCAGCAAGTTACTTCAATGAAGTTTGTCTTTTAAAGGGATTGGATGAAACTACATTGTAATGCGTTGCCTAGTGCAGGAACCCGGAAAAGAGGTGGGAAACCAGTTTGTATAGGAACGAGCAATCAACTTTAAGTTTTCAAATAAGCAGAGCTACAGTTAAATGACAAGTCTAAGAGATATATGAGGGAAGAGAGCTTCAAGAATGATTTTTACCACAGGATATACAAAATACAGACGCTAGTGCGTTACATCGATAAAAATACATTGATACTTACTAAATTAGAGTATTGTGATTTCGTTGCAACCGGCCCGATTGTCACTCAAAGAGCAAGTTTGCAAGTTCTACTGAC
Organism: Alentia gelatinosa; assembly: GCA_950022655.1. Lineage (NCBI taxonomy): Eukaryota > Metazoa > Annelida > Polychaeta > Phyllodocida > Polynoidae > Alentia > Alentia gelatinosa. Next base: position 17,434,215 of record OX465592.1, read on the forward strand.
TAATGCACTGTGGACCTGTTTTTGAACAGTACACACCAAGGGAGAAATGTGGGTGTGGGGGTGTGTGTTTGTGTGTGGGCACTTCTTTTCCCTAGATCACCTGATATTGCCTCTGATACACTAGATCATCGGTTGAAGATATTACTATGACGTTATATCTCATATACATGCCATTTTGTGTTGCTGATTCCGGAGATCGCTGCCTTGACTCGCCTGGGTGTCCCTGGCTTCAGAGCTAGTTTGGCAGACCACGGACATATCAAACCTCATTAGCGCTAGCGAATCTCGAAAGCCTAAGTATGCGTAGACCTTAGTGTTCTTTGGCCCAGATAAACTGGTGCTGCACTAATTCAGACAACTTAGTTTCAGAAAAGGCTAGAGAATCGGCCTCTATGTAGAGGTAATGCTAAACTCAGTCTCAAATTACGTAGGCCCAGATTGAAGAAGACCGACACCCTCGTGAAGTAGAATAATAACTCATGCTGTTGTTAGGCCTGAATGGATAACTTGGCCATCAATGTCTCAGCTCTTCCTTTTATTCATATAAAGACAACGTTATTCGCCCTACAAAATGGCGATCTTTCGTAACAGAGTCACATATAAACATAACACAACAGAAGACAATACAATACATCACATTTGCTCAACATAAATTATGTGTACAATTGTAGTTTTCAGTGTTCTTGTGATCACCTATAAAACATCTTATGATCATATTAGTCTAGGTCTTCCGAATTGAATATAATTTGCGGCATACTTTTTTTTACCTTTATTTCAAAATTATCCCCTACTGGTGACAGTTGTCCAGTCCTAGGGAACCTATCCCAGTATTCCTCACCTCTGTTTAATGATGATTTCCGGAACCTTTCAATTCTGATCCTTGGTACTTTAAATTTTATCTTTATATGTGTTCTAGTTCCTTTGCACTGAACATCATACACTGGTGCCTGACCATCTGCCCACCATTTGACCGTAGATAATAGATGTGTTGCCATTTTACAAAGTTCGTATATTTTTTTCTACTGGTATCTTTTTTCTTTATTCTCATTGCTCTAATTCACTAGTATATGCAGCTTGGGTCGATCTTTCTTATTTATGCAGTAGTGAATAATATCTGTTTATTCTATTACAGGGACTTGTTCCTCCAACTAAAATATGGTAGAGATTTTTGTATATAAAAGTAACAAAGCTAACACAGGGACTTGTTCCTTCATCTAAAGTATGGTAGAGATTTTTGTATAAAAGTAACAAAGCTAACACAGGGACTTGTTCCTCCATCTAAAATATGGCAGAGATTTTAATATGAAAGTAACAAAGCTTAACCAGTCCCTTGCCCAGTACTAATTATTACTTGGCTACGTATTTGTATTCGTAAGCGGACAGTTATTTCGGTACAAAAGGGCCTAAACCCCAGTGTAAGCGGACACCTCCGACGTACACCCGACTAAAAATAGATAAATCTGTGGTTTTTTTTATGAAAGTGTGTCAGTATATTCATAGAAAATACATTTGTAATTCAAAGTTTAATAACTTCGGATCCAACTAAGGTATTGGAAAAGGGATTTCAGATCTACCATTTCTTCTCTCACACCTCTACATATCGGTATTTTACAGTTGATTATTGGCCCGGAGAAAACTTGATAACCCCGCGTAAGCGGTCACCCCGCGTAAGCGGTCGACCCGCGTAAGCGTTCACCCCGCGTAGACGCACAGTTTGGCCCGGAACTTTACATTCTAGTAATGCATTTATTGTACATTCTGGTCATGCATTTACTGTACATTCTAGTCATGCATTTACTGTACATTCTAGTCATGCATTGAACACTCGGACAAGCCTCAGTGCAACGCATGTGATCTTTTTCATGTATCTTTACATAGTAACTCTGTCACATATTACCATGATTTTGATTTGCATAGTCGTATTCTGCGCGTAGTTGACGTGAATGCTAGTCCTACAAGGAGTGTACGGTCATGCAGATCAAAACCATACTATATAGTATATAAGTTATCAATGGAAACACAAAATCGCCACCCATATTTTCACGCACTATCTTGCACGGTAGGAGTTGTTTTCTGTATTCTATATACTGAGTAGAATACGGCCTTCCGTGTTCTGCTCAGTACCGACATATAAGCGTGATTTCTTTACGAGAGAGACTCCGCATTAGGTGAATAATAAATATTCATATACAACTATTCATTGAAGCAGATATTGTACAATATCATAATCCATCAAATATTTATCATGAACATTTTAAAAAGCGAATTCTATCCCGGTTATTAAATAGGAAAGCCAGATGCACTGACAGTCATCTATCAAGATTTATAAGAAGAACAGTTATGTCCAACAGTGGAAATTATCTGGCGACCTACCAGGGCAGAGCGACAGGCTTTCCATGACAACTGAATGATAAATGAAGTATACCAGGTGCATTTGTATATCAGAGTTCCCTGGAGGACAAATAGACTCATCTAGGCGTGCCCCTAAGCCAGTCCTATGCATCATTTAGCAAAACCTCGGGTACAACGATAAGAAGGGGTTCAGGGCGAGCGCCATAATTCATCATCTGTTGTAGACATTTTAACTGTCAGGTCTGGTCTTCATTGTTAGGCTGATAAGACACGTCCTCTAACTCTGGCAATTCACTCCTCTGAGTTTAAAAAATATTTCTGAAATCATATGGCCCGGTGTCCACTGAGCTCCCGATAACCTACGATAGACCTAACGATGGGTGCATCGGGATACACTCTTGGGTGAATCGGATACGGATTAAAGTTGACTTTCTAACGCGATATCGATATTTTGTCGGGAGATGCATCATAAGGCCCATATAGTGGTGCATCGGGAGCTCAGTGGTCGCCTGGCCGTATTCTATTTTATAATAAATTCATACTTATTTAAATTACGATGCGATTCCAAATGATTGCAACCAAATACAAAAATGAGTCAGCATCTATTTCTCTTTTTTTCAATTTCAATTTGATAATCCTTTTGATAATAAGAGCTATACTGTTGGGCGGTGGCTTCCGATGAGAGGTTGTTAGAGTATACTTGTAAATGTATTTTCTGCATGTAATAGTCCAGTTACATCAGTTTCCACTATGATTGGTATTGTACAAGTAAAGCACAAAGTGGTTTGAATGTGTTTTCCTCGTTGATGTTTTTTTTCTATTTTTTTTATTGGACTTGATTCACAAACAACATGTAGTCTTCCCTTTGTCCCCGTGGTACATATCCTATCAGATCAGATCATGGACATCATATATTCATGATATGGTGTCACCTGCAGCGATTACACAAATGCATTGTATATTAGTTCCCGTCAAGGTTATCCTCATTAAAAGCAGTACATAGCCATAATTCTAATGATTCCGGGTACTATGATCGGGACAATTCACAGAACTCAAACAATGCAAGTGTGACACTCACAGATCTAGCAGTACGTAGTTCGCAGCAGTTAAAACCAATTAAAAAAATACGTTCTTCATAAGGAATTTCTTTACGATTTTACCCACCTTCGGAAAAATGTGGCTTCGAAGAATACATTCTTTCATGATTTCAATTCTAATTCAAGAAAAGTAAACACATTGTTCAAGACTTTAGCAGTTTAAGTTTGACTGAAGATATGACTGAAGAAACAGAAGCACAGAACAATAGTTCGGTCGCGCATTGATACTGAGTCAGTGAACTCTGATACTGAGTCAGTAAATCTCAGAAAGGTCATGCAATCTCATATATGTACTATGTGACATGGGGATGGGCTGGGCGCGACAGGGACTCTCACATGTACCCGTGCCTTCACACTAGACGATTATAGGCAAGTTTTCTTGAACTTAGAACCGCTTTATGACTTTCAGCAGTAAAAGGCTACAAATAATCTAGTTCTCTGCATGCCTGTTTCCATTCGCCCATCTGGCATTGGTATAGCAAAAATTTCGATCGGTTGTTTCCAAATGTAGATCAGTCACGAATAGTCAGCCAGTGAATAAATGGCTTTATGTAGACTAATCGACAGCCGACAACTATTTCCTACATACTAATCTGCTCACCTACGAACCTGTCCGCTCATCACACAGCCCTGAGTTCCTACCCACCTACAGACATTCCACCCACCAATATGCCCTTCCACCAACCTGCCCACTATGCAACCTCCTCACCTATCTACCAACTTCCCTCTCCACTAACCTACCCACATGGTAACCTGCTCATCTACCAACCTGTTTACTAACCAGCAATCTCACCCAATAACGTGTATATACTCACTACCCACCCACTAGCCTACCCACCCGACAACAAAGCTGATATATAACCCGTCCTCACGAATCGACACATGTTGAATACACTTTAATTAAGTATCATCTTAAAGTATACATGTATTGCTATATCAGGAAGACTTTACTACAAGATATCTCACTTGGTTCACTCATGAAAGTAATTTGAATTAGAACACCACGTATTTGAGGCAGAGCTTAAGGGGTGGTTTTATTATCATATTGTCTCTTAGAATTGATCAAGATAAAACTATATTATATTCCATTGTAGCTCTCACTGAGCATTATGTGAGAAATATAAACGGGTGTACATCGCAATATTGAACGAGTTATACCATGGTGAACCTGAAAACAGGGGGTCCTCCCGATTCGTGGTCGTGGATAACAGGTCATATATCTCTATACACAAATATCCTTTGCATTTTTGTCCCTGAATTCACATACGCATGCATATGAAATTTAAAGCTACCAAACACTCTGCACCTGTTCGCATTTATATGCATTTGATCTAACCTCCACCTCCCCTGCAGCATATATACTTTTAGGGACGGACCCCTAGAGAAAATCCTATTTCTCATATTGTTTATTTTTTCATTCTATTGGACGCCTATGTATAATTTCATCTGGGTTATTTGTTTTGGTCCTGTTTGCTCAGGGATATGTAATACGGGGCGGTTGTTAAATATTTTACTAACGATAATAAGAAGTTTCTTTAGATGGTTCTAGGACAGGTCTCACTTAACCTTTAAAGTGCAGCATGATGCCTCGAGGCATTCCCCTGGCTATGGCGGCATGATGCCTCGAGGCATTCCCCTGGCTATGGCGGCATGATGCCTCAAGGCGTTCCCCTGGCTATGGCAGGAAGATGCCTCCAGGCATCTTGGAGGCATCTTTGATACTTATATGCAGTAGACGAGGCAGAAATATCACAAATCACATACCACCGACACGACCACTCTAGTAGGGATCGGGTTGGGGGCGCTATTTTATAGCTCCTCCCATTCAGTCCTGTTAGCTCGTTTCTGATTGTTGGATTCGTCGTCGTGTTCTGTTCCGCGGCGCGTGATTGGTTTAGATCTCCCGCCGTTCTGGATCATGACCTGGTTTCGCGTCAGTGAGGCCCGTCCGGGATGTCGGAAACGGTAATTCTAGTGCGCATTCCTTTTTTGCTTGCGTGGGGTGCGACGGGGTTATTGGGAGTTGGATCTTCGATGTCTTTCTGGCTCTGTTTTTGGTGTTTGTCGTCGGGTTTCAAGGCAGACGTAGCTCATATGTGATTTGTTTATGGAAAATGGCGGTGGGCTTTCAGATGTGAGTATAGGGAGGTGTTTAGAAATAGAAACTAGGAAAAATATATAGAGTTTAGTATTACAAGTGTCTATTAATTTTTGGTATTGTAGATATGAGTCTGAGGAGTAGGTCGGTGTCGGCCTGCTGCTCCGTCTTCTTGTGTGTGTGGTTTTTGTCGTTCCAATGTTTAACTTTTATACCTGTTATCCGGTTGACGCCAGTTTTTCTTCGTCTAGTTCTTTCTTCGGTCGGTAGAGGACGTTGTGTCCTTATACCTTTTTTCTTTTATTGCTCGCAACCCCTATATCTTCTTTGTTTCGTTATTTTTTCTTGATTGTTCCGTATAAAAAATTCGTAGCTTTTCAGAAACGGCTATCCAGTTTTGGGTCTCGTCAGGTTTTTTGTAGTACCGTGGTTAATCGTGTGCATTGTAAGTGGTCTTCTCCCTCTGGCTTGTGTTTCAGAGGGACAGAACTGAAATCCCCAGTTTATAAACCAGTCCCTTCTAGTGTTGTCCCGTCAGTTCCCTAGTGTCTAGAGTACTTAGTGTTGTAATTCTTCGTTAGACCTGAGCTGGGTTGTGACCCCCTCTGGTCCTTGGAAAAAAAATTTTGACGTGGCATTGTATAGACATTTTGGAATTTTTATCCATATATGTTGTCAAACGTATTTAACCCATCTGGCGCTTGTGTCTTTAGTCGGTGTATCCAGTTGAATTCTATTTTGTTTCTGAGTCTTTTCGCCTCCTTGCTCTCCGGATGTTGGAAGATGAAGTCCAGGATGTGTACTTTCACATCCTGTGTTCCATTGTGGTCCGACTTGTTGAAGTGGCAGGGTACGTCATTGACCTTGTTATTCTTTCTTATGCAGTTTAGATGTTCCCGTATTCGTTCTTTTACCTTGCGTTTCATTTGTCCCACATACTGTGTGTTTCATTTTCTGCACTCTATACAGTATATCACATTGGAGCTGTTACAGGTGGCGTTCCATTTGGTTTTGTGTTGCTTTCCGGTCGATTTTGAGGTGATGTTGCCACTCATATCTAGAATATTGCAGTTCTTGCAATTTGGTTTCGTGCGCCTGTTTTCCTCTGCTGGTTTTCAATCTTTTTCCGCCTTTCCTTGTGTGGTGATTTTGTGTTCCTCATCGTAATGTGTTTTGGCCCTTACTAGTTGATCTCTTAGATTTTTTGGCCTCTTGAATCCGTTCACTATTTTCTTCTTGTGTATGTTTTTGGTTGTTGTTGATTTGGCTAATAGGTCCCAGTTTTCGTGATGAGCATTAACTTGTTATCATCCTTTGTCTTCTGTTCGTGGTCTTTTTCTTTGAGTAGTGTTGGTCTATCTTGGTTGTCTGCTCGCCTTTTTCCCTCCATGATGGTTTTCATGGGGTAGCCTTTCTCTGGGAATTCCTCTATTTTTGTCATGCAATGCTTTTCGTAGTCTACTTCTCTTTTACAGATTCTTCTTATTCTGAGGAATTGTGAGTATGGCAAACTACGTTTTGTAGATGGGGGGTGTGCCGAGTCGTATCGCAGGTATGTATTTGCATCTGTTGGCTTTGTGTACAGATCTGTGTACATTTCTCCTTTTTCGTGGTCCAGCGCGACGAGAGTGTCCAGAAAGCTTATTTTTGTAGTCGATGTTTCTGCCGTGAACTTGATTGTTGGGTGCATTTCGTTTATTTCTTTTATCCATTCCTGGAGTTTCTCTTTTCCGTCTGTCCAGATGATGAAAATGTCATAGATGTATCTGAGCCAGACCAGTGGTTTGTCCCTTAGTGTGTTTTCGATTCGTTTTTCTATCCCTTCCATGAAGATGTTCGCATATGAGGGGGCTAGTCGGGTACCCAGGCATCTTGGAGGCATCATTGATACTTATATACAAATTTCAATAAACAAAAAGATAAGTGTTTAATAGAATTAATAGAAATTGTAACAAAGTGTAAGAACCATACCAACCAAGACCTACCAAGGTAAATTACTCAAATTACATGACACATCATGTGACATTGCTATTTCCCCAAAAGGATGCCGCAGGGTCGTTTATGCAATAAATGCCTGCCCTGTAATGCTGAGCAGTGGAACTGGGTGCTACAGGGTTAGGGTTCAGAAAGTTTTGTCTGGTTCACCCAAATTAACTTTAGGATACGAGCCAGAAGATTGCTAGGGCTCGTTTATTAAAATTTAAGTCACCTCGGTGGTGGGATATTCTGTAGTTCAGCCTTAGTACCGTTTATCAAACAAACCTTTGTATTTACAGAGCATATGTTTATTAGACAGGGCACAAAGAGAACACTCTGACATTCTGTAATGCACGTACATAGTTCATATAGTTGAGAATATGTTGGAAAAGTCACCAGTGCCTTGTAGTTAGAAAAACAATAATCTTTACATGGACTCAATCTCTGAGAGTCTTAACAAAAACGAGAATCGGTTCCTAGAAATCTCACCAAAAGCGTGTACTTGGAAGTACATAAAGACTGAGGGGTGTTTGTTCGCGACTTCTTAACGATGTGTTCTCTGAACCACTCCCAGCAGTCTTACTAACCTTACTCTCAGAAGTTGTCACAGTTCTTAGGCCTAGTTTGCACCTGCCACTGGAAAACGGACCGATGTTATATCGGAAACTAGAAAGGTAAATCAGTAGTGCATTTGAGAAAATATTGGTAACGCGAATCTGTGATTGTAACATTGCACGAAAACCACCATTTTACATATATATACGCCATCGCGATAACGCACATATCGGTTGTATAGTGGCTTGTTTATATTTATATACGCCTCTTTTCCGCGCCTGCATTTGGGGCGTCTACAAGATGGTTTCCATATGTAGACGCGCACGACTTGGCTGTATTTCACGCCTGGCGTATCCAAGATAAAACTTGCTCTGTGCGATATATATACGCCAGGCGTAGATATGATACCAAAAAACTATATATATATTGCGACCCGCGGCCCGTTTGTCCTGTGGGTGTTGGTAGAGGATGCACTAACACTGACCCGCCACCCGCGACCTCCCAACACCACCCCCTACCGCCTCCCCGACACCCCACCACCCCACCACCCTACCCTCACTCTACCCACAGTGAAGCCCTGGTACACCTCACCTCCCCTCCCTGCAGTGTGTGTAGACGGATTAGCGGCCGCTCAGCGTGTGTAAGATGTTTTCAGTCCTGAGTCTGAGCCGCACAGGGTGGGCGGCTGAGCGGGCGGCTGGGGGGGTGGCGGCCGCATTCACACGGTAGTCAGAGTTCAGGTGCACAGAGACACTGGGGGGAGGCGATTATATAGTAAGCCTGACTGTCCACACATTGAAATGGTGTTTGAAAGTGAGATCTATTAGAAAAACAATTAAAAAAACAACATAATGCAACATAATGCAACATAATTAAGTTTTTATAAAATAAATTGGTAATATAAGATTGCAATTTTCATATAATACAGACTTGGATGGTTAATGGCAAATGGAATATACTGCCACTGATGTCAGAGTGGCAGAGGTCAGAAATATTATAGCCAGGCGTATATATAACGTATATAAGACCGCACCATGGACACGTATATACGCCACTAGATAAGGCATCTACGAGACGGATAACAGGTAGAACTTCTAGACGCAAAATCCTACTGTTAGACGCGTTTCGCATACATATGTAAAATAATGGTTTTCGTGCAGTGTAAGTCGCTAAGGCGTTAACACCAGGGACCTGTTTCAGTAGTTTTGTGACATTAGGCCGAGGCAGACATCAACAGCGGCAACAACAGTGCAAGCAACGGCGGAAAAAAATTTGTCAGGTTTCAAAACGCATTTTACAGTTGATGTCAAATATCAGCAGATCGGAGCAGCCAATTTTCTCCATATTTGGAATGTTTATAAGTTATATGTATCCCTTAATCGTGAGAAAGATTCATTGCTTAATTCCTAGGGGAAATGAGTGCAATTGTCTAATACTATTGAAACCGGACACATCGTGTTTGGGTTCTGTCATGTCCTAAGTGCCGCAACTTGTGTTGATCCGTCCGCATGGTGTCACAAACGCCACTTAGACATGTCACGAAACTACTGAAACAGGTCCCTGATGACTGATTATACATTTTATCTACACCGATGGAATATTTCCCCCAAATCTTCATTCCATCACTGATTAATTCAACTTCCTGGTTGCCCCCTCCTTACTCAAGCAAAGAAGGGGAAGGGCCACACGATGATATCGGACCTGTCGTTCCCTCCCAGGAGTTTGGTAAACAATGCTATTATGCTGGTGGCATAAGTTAGGAAAGCGGCTGCTTACCCTCTACCGACCATATAGGCTTCCTTCTGGAAGCGGTCGTTGCAGCAAGCCAATCCGCCTACATATTGAAGGAGGACCTTTCATGGGCTTACTGTCAGAGTACGAGACGGTCGTATACATCACCTGTTGGCTTTGCAGCGCTCTATGACATCACATGCAGACCTCCGCATCCGAAACTTTTACCGTTACCACCCGACCTCCAACAAAAAATAATTGTATCGGGTAGGCTACTTATTTTCAGCAATTTGGTTTACCATTTATCTACTATACAAATTTGATAGCCTTCACACAATTGTCGTTCATTACACAATGCCAAAGCTCTTCTATGTTAAGAAAGAGTTATGAAAACAATTGTTGTCCGTGATGTGCATCTTATCTAAAATGGACAATGATTGGTTGGCAGTTACAGATTCCTGAATTTATGCTAAAAATGTGTGCATGTAGATTCCTCCTTTAAATCATTCATGACGCTTTTAAAGGCTTACCTCCACCAAGGCCAGTGTTCTACGACAGACCTCACATAGATAAGCCAGATGGCAAAATCGTAGCCCATCGCCAGTTCCCTGATAATGCAAATGATAGAAATGGGAGTAAATTGTAGACTGTGAAAATGCCTTTGGAGGCAAGAAAACATAAATGATAGTTACGATTCAATCCGTGTATCAATGTACATTTCAGGCAGAGTTTTGATAATAAAATAGATACTATGATATTATCAAAATGAATATAAATAATCGTTTAGAGGTATTTACACAACATTATGACATTAATTTTCAGATACTAAAATATTCAAATATGAAAATATAACTGTAGAATCAGAATTCCGTTAAGAAAATATCATTTTCATACCCTTAAACTTAATATTTATGATGATTATATATCTTTATGCGCTCTAAATTAAACCAGAATAGACTTCGACAAGCTACCGAAAACTCCAACAAGCTGGATTTCAGCGGAAGCTCTATGAATGGCGTTTTTAATCGTAGCTTATCAGTATGCAATCGTGGGATATCGTAGAGTGAATTTCAGAAACCTGTTCCACTGCCATGAATTATTCTGACCTCACGATGTAATCAGTATGGTGTGGGGAAGTCAATCGTAAGGTATATGAGGACCAGAATGGGCGTTGGTGGGTGTAAGCCTTTAGGCTACATTCTATTGGCCGCTTGTATGTCTTGTATGGCACCGATCTGCAGATCTGATCGATTGCTTTGGGTATACCGACACTGATTTGCTGAAGATTACGCAACGTAAAGACATCTCCGACCCACTATGTCAATGACCAACAAAATATAATTGCTTTTGATTTAATTGATGAGACCCAAAGTTTAAGCATACACTCTACCCTCTCCGAATATACAACAGCGATATACAGTCCGTGGCCACCACCTAGATTCTTTTAGGGAACCTCAATTAATCAGTGCCATATTCGACGTTCAATGGGAAATGGGCTTTAGTGAAACCGTGTACTCAGAAGGCGTCCCTACGAGCCGTATCCTATAAATAACCTTCTCATGCATTAATTCCCAGCTGTAGATCTGCTCTTCATGTCCATCCCATATCCACTCCCCGCTAAGACCACCTCCCCCCACCTGTCCAGACACCAGCACTAATCTGAACACAAGTCATACGGGCCTGGCTTCACAGCAGACTGATTATCTTATTTTGTCAATAGAATTTGCCTCCTAGGGGCTCAAGGTAAATGATAAGGCAATTTTCCATCTGGATGGACGCCTTGGCGTCCGCAACCTCCTTAATGCAGAGGCCCGGTGCAAACCCACAAGGTGGCGCTAGTGCTGTGGGTGCGTCATCAGCGTGCGCATGCCCACAAGGAAGTCTGCCCCAGCCTCTGCCCACCACCCCCTCCCTCCCTCCCTCTCTCCCTCCCCGACTCTGTACAGAGCCAAGCCTCTCGCTCTGCTACCCGTCTTCCTTCTGCTGGTGGATAAAGTCGCCCACGTTTTCTCAGAGGCGAGAGGGTGGCAGCTAGGTCTGCAGGGGGCTGCGTCACAAAGAAACACCTTCCCGCGCTGTTTTCTATGGTGTCAATCTGTCAATATAACAATTAAGTCGTCATTATTTAATCTAAAGAGACATGTCTAAATTCTAAATGTAAATTATGGTACGCAAACTACACTCTCAGTGCCAAACTCAGAACTAGACAATTGAAATAGTATGGCATTAAACAAGTTTCCATCGACCGATTATTCTACACCGATCTGCAGGCAGAAACCACAGGTAGACCTTTTGGCTATACCGACGTAAGATCAGTTAACAGAAGCGAGGCCTACAGAGAATTATGCTCCCAGATTAATTTTGTATAGATAATGTAAAAACAGTGCATACAAGGCACCTTCACTGATACATTGATACCGATTTACTGTCAGTGGCACCACCGACAGACTTTCACAGTAACTCAAACCGTTTTCGTCAGCAACTAGGGAACGAGGTTATATATAAATATTCTACTTGATATTATATTTAGTCTGAACTGAAACCTGTACCATAATCACACTAACATTCCTGTCCGACACTTGTAAATCCCATTTCTATTGACCGATTTTTGGGCAACGATCTGCTGTTGGGAACCCCTCATAGTTTTCTTTGGCATCGCGACGCCATATAGGTGAATGGAAATGATATTTGTAGTGAAGGTTCACCGATTAATTTGGCATGGGTCATTAGATAACATCACTGCCGAGGGATTTCTCACAGACTGACAGAATTGAAACATTTTGACTTTGTCGGTGATCCTCAATATTGTGCTGTGAAGATCAAACTGGTATATACTATGAAAAGGCAGTAGAAACTCTGAATATAATGCACCTTGACTTGGTCAGTATACTTCGTATTCGTGTCGGCATGCTTTGACAATTGCGGCTTTGAGAACCAAAGTCACGATGTCTCAGATCATTGAGTCTTCTAGTTGGGCAAAGGGGACTACACTCTCGAGGTTTCATATCAGTGAGTTTGAAAAGGCAGACAGGGTTCCATTTTATTATGAACATTCTTGGTTCTGATTTAACGTTTGAACTTATTGAACAAGAATAGAGTGTTGACTGTTGAATCCATGTGTTTTCATTGATTTCAAATATGTCGTTCTATATTGCACTACCGATGACAATATTTCCGATTTATGGTAATTGATTGGTGAGATTTATACTGGACTAATAAGAATTATCAATATCAATATTCTAGTCTGGATAGGTGAGAACGAATCCATTATCACGCGAGTTGAAGTAGCCCTGACACCACCGTGACTTCTGAAGGTCATGTGGGCTAGATTGAAAATCAAACAATTAAAATGAAGTTTAGTTTTGATCAATCCATTTTACCGTTGACAGGTCTTAAAGATGTCACCTAAGAGTTGGGAGGGATGATCGTCTAATCATACAAAGATTCATTAATATTGTAGTTAACTTCGTCATATCGTCTATGATCTTTCTATATGACTAATAAGGAGATGATTGAAGAGAAGAAACTGTTCCTTAGGTCCAGTATATATATGACAATAACATAATCCAGATTATTATCTCCATTATCCTTATATTCTGTTCAACAGGATGAAATCCTTTACAGTTCACAGTGTTAGCAGTCCTGATAATGACTACGAGACCGAGCTGTGGACGAAACATTTATTGAAATTTTTCAAACATGAAAAATGTTTGTAGGAAGTATACAACGGTATATAGATACAATGAAAAATACAGTAATAGTTCATTAAGGGTGTCACCATCGCAATTATATGTGGGGTGTGAGGGATGTAAAAAGATGTTTGAAATTTCAAACTACAGGAGCGAATGCTCACGTGATCAAAAACGTCAGAGTTTCTGTCGCTTAGTTTCCGCACAACCGCTAGGTGTCTCTCAAAGCACTCCCGCGCTTAATTTGACAGCCGGCTCAGCCATTATGCTTCACATGTTCGTTATAATGTTCACATGCTCTCCTATTGAGAGCTGGTTTCACAAATGTGGGTTTTCTAGAAATGCACGGAGTAAACCTGCTTTCACACATGATGTTATACACTCTGGTCAGCAGGGCGGCCTTACTCCAGATTGAATGAGGCCTCCGGCACCTTCTGAACGTCTTATCACCTCAGAGCAGTGAATAAATCTCACCTTGTTATCGTCTAGATGGCTTCTTCCTACTCTACCATGCAGTGCGAGGCAGCACTCTAATATACCCCAACCAACAACCTCTCTTCCAATCGTCTGAACATCATGTGACCAACCACTTTCCTTATAGGAACACCTGTGATTTACATACTTTCCATCTAACTCAATATTGTATCATCATGTCTCAACTTGCCTCACACTACCTACGTTATGACACACTCTAAATCATTTCAATCTGTTGGCAATGTTCATAAACAATCACACAGACCTTGACCTTGAGGTCACAGGATGTCTGGTCCCTCCCTGTCACTTTAAAACTGTTATACCCGACCCAATGGCTAGAAATCAGTACATTCTTTGGTTGATGACTATTGCGGCCGATACAATATAATCGGGCACCACCTGCTGACTATAGACTAGATGATCTACAGTCGTCACGTTTTAGTAGTCTAGTATAAACGTCCGGTCAGCAATATTCTACAAAGTATCCATCAGGGATTGCCGGTGTCCTGCCAAAATCAGGGACCTGGAAAGATCGAAGGTCTATTCTTGTGAATAGTAAACCATAGAAAATACTCCTGAAAGAATAAAAGAAATTACTCAGAAAAATTATTTTTTGTTAACTGAAGGTGTATATGATTAGGAAATGTTAGTTATATCATAATAATTGATGATATCAAGTTGAAAAAAAAGCACATTAAATGTTGTAGTATCACTCTACAATCCTTCACTGAGGATGACTCGCTGCGCACGCGCAGGCATGTGCGGTTTTATACTTCCGCCGGAAAGGCACATTATTTCTCAGGTCCCGTATTTTGGCTGGAAACCGGTCTTAACCTTAACTTATGGCTTGATAGTTGAGACCGACTAGTATGTGACTTTAATGATTTACCGGGGTTCCTACTTACCTCCCTCCCTCACCTGCCTGTCTGTATTGATTTTGTGTCTGGAGACAAAATTGATCCCATAACTCTAAGAGCAGGAACTGAGACAGTCTCCTTCTCATTTCCCTTAGATTAATCAATACCTTTTTTCGCTATAGCCTCGGGCGGGTAACTCATTTCATTCAGAAGAATTAAAAAGTCTACGTCAACAGCCTTAGATCTTAAAAAAGCACGATTCCTAATTAGAGATCTAACATGATCACAATGTACTAAAAATAGCGACCATCCTGTTCTTTTTGGTGTCTCTGCTACAAGTATTTGACTATGAATCTTGTTTTTTATTTTTTTCCAATATCTTTCTGTATTTTCTAATGCAATGTCTAGAAACAGGAGGACAACTGTTCTATATGCATCCATTTAAATGACTTAGATAAGTTTGTCTTTAAGCCAGACTCAGTCATGTTTGTTGATATTCAGCTCATATTTATAAATTAGTATTTTGACTTGCAGGTTTAAATTGAGGGTTTTCATCTTATAAAGCTTATAAATATAGTAGGAGGAACTGATGTTTGAATGCATTGGTAAACAAAACTACTTAACATGAAGAAATATATCTACGATCGAAATTCACAAATACAGTTAGGCCCGGCGTCCACCTACTACGATATGGCTCCGATATGGTCTACGATGCACCATCCGATACAAAATAAAAATCGCGTCGGAAGGTTACGTGATATCGGGGCAGTTGACCACGTTTCTGCGATTAGACACCGATAAAAAACCCATACAACGCATGGTGGATTGGCTTGTCTAGACATATGTCTACGGTTTTTCACCTTCCCGCTATGGCACCGATTTTGACATTTTGTATCGGTGCCATATCGGGAGGTCTACGATTCTGCGATTAGACACCGATAAAAACCCCATACAATGCATGGTGAATTGGCATGTCTAGACATATGTCTACGATTTTGCACCTTCCCGATATGGCACCGATTTTGACATTTTGTATCGGTGCCATATCGGGAGGTCTACGATTCTATCGTAGTAGGTGGACGCCGGGCCTTACTGTCCCCTCCTCCCCAATGAGGCCTTTCCACCTACTGACGATATGACCAATTATTATTTGGACAGGATACAAATCTCGATGGATGTTTTTTTTCCTTGAGACTGCCCATAATCGGTGAACACCAAATCATATTCAAAGCATATACACTGTTTCCTCGCTGTGATTGATCATAACCAATATTTGCATGTAGGCCAGTCAATTCTGGCACCAATGAAGCCAAACCAGGTATGAGGTGGCGCCAACATGCATCAATGTAGGGGTTCAAAATCGTAGCAAAGAAGATTTTTCCCCTGCTCCACTGAACTATTATCTACCTCAAAGTGGCAAATCGCTGGCGGTTAAGTTCAATGCACATCTACCGATTTCGGAGCATCGATCAATGTACCTCTCTTGGCGACAAAGGAACGGTACTTTTTCTCTTGAATGGTACTTTGACCCTTGACTAGCTGTCTCACAGCTACCGACTAAGGTCGACTCTGTTAGGATGCCTCGCCTGAGAAAAAGTAATGTTCCTTTGTCGCCGACAAACGTACATCGATGTTCCGAAATACATGTCGGTAGATATGCATTGAGCTTTTGCGCGAAAAGCCATGATTAGTAGCTGCTACCTTCGCACTGTGATAAGTGTAATTGAAAGGCCTACGGAGTATATGCGTTCACTTAAACATGTTTTCTTTGCCAATTGATTGTAAAATATCATTAAATTCCGGTGTAAAACAAATTTCGAATACCCTACCATCCTATTAAATGTTACCAAATCTGATGTAAAATACAACGAATCACATGTCGTTTTTATAGCATGTACAGCATCGTAACGCCGTTCTTTATAAACCGACTTTTATACACTATATAGGCGATTATGCATGGGCGGCAATTCTTGAATTTTGTACCACCTCACTAGCTTTAGCCGTAAAAGGTTAGAAATCATCTAGTGCAAACATCGAGCGCGTGGCGACTTTGGATTTTCTAATCATGCATAATTATGCAATTTGACACCACCTAATATATATGTACGATTTTTTAATTTTATATATCGGTGCGCGTCGGCGTCTATCGGTGTTGGGGGTGCCCGGTCTTAGGAAACACTTGGGCATTCAACATTTACGGCCGAGATTGCATAATTGAGCACCACCTGACGACAATTGGCCAGATGATCTAGTCGCCATGTTTTTAGTCATCTATATTGTAAACGCCGGGTAAATACCACATCGATGATTAACAAGTCGCACCTGTCTGCACAGTAATGGGGCCCTACCCCACTGCATAATGGTACGTTACATCGGGTTGGTTTCGCTTACGGCACTCTCCACATTGTCCATTAGGTGGCGCCACTCGCTAGCCGCAGTGCAGTTTGGGTAGTTAGTTCCTGCACCAAGGTTTACATAACGTCCGTTTGTTACGTGTGTTTAGACTCTTGTCCACAACGTCTCCAGGGCACATGTTACACGACCCGCGAGCACAAAGTGGCTGTGTCTGGGGAACCGACGAGAGACGACCAGAAACAAGAGTTTACGCTAGACGTGTAGATCGTGTAGATCGTCTAGTCTATAGTCGGCAGGTGGTGATCGATTATGTAATATCGGCCGCAATAGTCGTTGACCCAAGAATTCCCCTAAGTGCTTACACTAGACGATTCTATAGAAATGTATTGCCTTGAATTAGTCATGGGCATCAACTCGTCTGCATAATCTTTAGATTCCAATAAATTTGTCGTCCATAATTATTTAGAATTCTTTTCTCAGAATTCAAACACGCTAAAAATTAAAACTATGTTGGTATCCTCCAGGTCCAAGAAGCCTTGAATAGCAAAGAAATGATGATGATTATCCGGGGCGATAGTTAAAAGGGTTAATCACAAGCTTTTAACTTCTAGCAAAGTGAAAAATATGATGAAAAAATATCCCTTACTGTGGGCGATCTTCTATTACTGGTGAAGGTAAGAATCAAAGGTGGTTTAAAAAGCTGCAAAATTCCAAAACAGAGGCTAGATATTATTTTTCAGTGATTTTCCAATGATGATTGCAACACCGCATCAGAGATTATTGTAGGAATCACTATATATTACTATAGCTATATCAATTAGTGTTACTGTATTACTAGTAGCTATACCGAATCTACAGGCATTATATAAAATAGCATTAAATAACTGTAATTGCTCGGAGGCCAATATCTTTTCGAGTTTTTGTTTTTTCTACCCAAATCACTTCCCGACGAATTCTGTGTAAACGAATTCCACAGGGCTTTCTTAACGGATGAATAGATTCATTACATAAAAGAATCCTACACATCGCTGACCATGATGATGGAAAAACACAAATCTTGTTTTAAACCATTCTATGTAATAAAAAAATATTACTTTTACAGTAACAATTTGTCCGCATAAGTGGTACCTAATTCCGAAATATAAGAATTGTCCGACAAAGTTTCACGGATGAGAGATATTAGGTATAGCAGTATTCTTCTGCCAAAATTGCTTCCGATAAACACCGATAGGCTACGCAAAATCGAACATGTTCAGTCTAATCCCTAGGATTTAGATTTGTAAAGCCGAGAGACAATCAAACAAATAACCTCTTGTGGGATTTCCGCTAGCCGAAACACATCGGTTCAAGTGTGTAATAAGGGGACGTTGGGGAGTACGCTAAAATCTCGTATTGATCAGATATCAGTGGTAACTTTGACCCAACTCATCCACGCCCAATGAGGACGGGTTGAAGTTCTTACCGATAAAGTTCTCAGTAAAGGGTGTCAAAGAATATCAAAAGTGCGAATATCTGTCGCCTACTTCTTTTTTTTCTTTTTTTTTTATTGCACAGAAATTCATCACAAGGATGGTCTTCCATTCATGTCATATACAGTGATTTTCTACCAACTTGTTTGGAAGTTTTTACAATGCTTCCCATATTATAATGGTGTCTAGTTTCAGAGAAATTACTACTAGAAAACAAATACCCTCCACCTATGGTATGGGATGAGATAATAATGATGATGATGATTAGCCTGTTATATAAGACTATTCTTGTTTCTTCTCGTATCCACTCAATTAGTTCTGTTAACAAAGCTCTAAGTCGGTAAGCTGTAAATTTACCATGAACAAAGCTCCACAACCTGAACATAGACGTACACAGATAAATGACAAGATAACAAATTGTAGACACAAATTATGCAAAATGAGCCATTCTAACAGCAGCACGATTGATGCCACGATTCATTTAGTCTGTCAATGGGTCGGTAGGTAATCAGCCACCATGAGTTAACGTAAATTGTTATGACACCAATCAATCCTGTCACAGACAACTCCATTTCTGTGTCTTTGATATTAGTGACAAAGAAAGTGGTGAATAATGGAATAAAAAGAAGCATTTCAGGACACACGTTGGAGAAATCAAATGAATGAAAGAAGCAGACAGAGAAAAAATAGTTGTGTTCCTTTCGTTAGGTAATATCATTATCCTTTGGCTGAGTGATGTTATCTATATACTTTGCTTTGAAATGTTATCATTTTACTTTGGTTGGGTGATGTTAGTATTGCTCTTTAGGTAGGTGATGTTCTTATCATCTTTTGGTTGGGTGTGTGATGTATGTATTAAGAATATCACAGGGTGCTTCCTAACAGGTCCTCGCTACAGATAGAGGTTAAGGCCTATCTGTTTGGACTGCCACCCCCAGCGTTTGAACCATCCCCTGTCTTCGTTTGGACTGCCCCCCCGATAGGGTATATAAGGAGGCAGATTTGCACTCACAGCTCACTTGGAACCCAGATACCGTGGCATCAACATCTCCAGGCTGCTCAGCATTACCACCACTGCAGTGTCAGGTTTGGAATACCATAGGACACTAGGCTACAGAGGCCTTTACTGAAGATTGTGCCTCTCTATAAGTTACTATCACCCCAGCACTGGAGGAAAAGACACTGATGACTGCTACCACTACTTTGGATCATCTATATCCACAAGTCAAGGAGACATTGAACAATAACTGAAAGTGATAGACTGTGAGTACTGCTTTGACCAAGAGTACTTATATTATATGAACACTACAGAAGTGTATATGATTTTGTATGTTGATGAGAATTGTTATGTAACTGTATACTTTGTTATAATATATGTTATTGAGGCATATCTATGTATGGTTATCTGTCTTCTTCATTTAGCATAGAAGAGATTCTGAATTCTCTTTTCTTGTCACTGGGTTAGCTAGTCGATAAGATTAGGCTACTGTACGTGAAATGTGTTGTTATTAACATCCTTCTATTGACTTATCTTACTAACACTAACTTTTTTAGTCGAGTAATGTTATTGTTCTCCTTTGGCTGGGTGATGTTATTATTGTCCTTCAGTTGGTGATGTTATTTTTTGCCTTTAGTAAGTTGATGTCATTATTGTGCTTTAATTGGGTAATGTTTTTAATGCCCTTTAGTTGGGTAATGCTGTTATTGTCCTTTTGTTTACTAATGTCATTAGTGACCTATATGCTTCATATTACAATCAAACTACGGTCGTTGTGTTTTGTCATACGTTGGGCGCTATAGACCTTCAACGTTGGTCACTACTAATACCATATGAAAGTTTATAGCTTCAGTTAACATCATCCAGAGCAAAATGGAAACAGGAACGACTTGATAAATGCTGCTCGGTCGGGTACCGGGTGAAATGGAATCAAGAACGATTTGATGAATGCTAGTCGTGATAGGGGCTCATGAAGTAGCGGCGAAATGAGCCACAATTTGTAAAAATGTTTCCTTCTCAACTGACGCCAACGGCAACGGCGCTTGAAGATAAAATACGGGTAGAGAAAAGTAATCGATGGTGGACACATTCACAGTCAATCATCTTTAGTAATTTCTGTTGTAATTTGAAGTGGATAAAACCGCCGTTTACTAGATTAAAGCCTGCCTAGATAGCACGACAGAATTAACTATTTTTCCCCTCCCTCTCTAATGATTATTACATACGCAGAACTTGGCGTCGTGCGGCCGCGATAACAGGAATAGAAGAAAGGTACAGACACCAGGGTTATTGATCTCTGGTGTTCATGACTTTACAACGATTGATCATCTGATAACACAACAGGGAGGTCCCGCTGTCAGCACTTAGACACAGCCTCATCCATGCGTCCTATCAATGTAACTAGAGTTAGTGGAGTATCGTGCCATATTGACTGGTTTTATTAGTGTTGTAAGATAGCAGAACGTATGGTGTTAGGCATGCCACTCTGAACAGTAAAATAAAATCTTGAACCCTCTCCCGGCAGCACCCGATTTCCCTGACATAGCTTTAGACCATGAGACCTGTTTCCAACTGCTGATTTCGGCATCCAATAAATTATTTTAACACAGCCGACGGATTAAATTTTCTTTTTTCTCATAAACCAGCAAGTGGAGAGAGAAAGAAAATATAAGCCGGCGGACGATTTTACATGTTCCTATCTTGGGAATTTTGGGCACCACATCCCAACAAGAATGTTGACGAGCAATTCAATACAGATTTATTTTGTTGGGGAAGCAATATGTCAAAGAACCAGAAGATTCAATATTGGAAATCGGCCAGGAATAAAAGAGGCTGTGTATTATAGTGAAAATCACAGATCTTTTAAACAGAATTTCTTGGTTCATATCACCGTCCAACTATAAGCCAGTTTCTATAGGCCGATGAAAACGGGGAAGCTTGTTTGAATTCCCCTAAACGTCTTTCGGTAGTGCCGCAGACTGTCCATATTCTTCGTTTCTGCTGCATTTGATAGGTCCGTACCAAGGCAAGTCGTTCGATGGTGACTTCATTGGTAATCTATGCACATATAATCGGTGAGCACTGCTCTGCATGTCTGTTTACATTCACCGATCTGGCATCGGTGGTTCCCGACTGCATATCGGTGGCGCATAATCGGCCAATAAAAAGGGCTTTATTTGCACAATTGAACAAGTCGTACTAAGATTAGCTGATCTATTGTTCAAGAGTAATCCAAGAGTAATTGAAAACATAGATATGAACTCATACCTTCTATGTGATACAAGTGTAGAGTATATAGTAAAAGAAAATCATTGGAGCATGAAAAACGACCAAAAGAACACGTCTTGATGTCTGATGCACCGCTTAAATTTTGAGCAGGATTCAAAATAAAGGTCATGTTACGGAAATATCATGGAAATTGAAGCTTGCCTCAAAAAAAAAGAAGAAAAAATGAGTCAAGAACTTACCTCATTTAAATTACAACTGGATCTTCTTGTATACACATGGCAGGATGCATTTTGCTGCAGCTTGCACGTGCAAGCTCTACATCGTGATTTGCTGTCGAATCATCAGTCAACACCATGGAGTTGTCCCATTACCTTAATTCCATATAAGGAATACAGTAGACCGAGTAGCAAATGACTGCATTCGCAGTAAACCCTGACCTTCACCCCGACCTCCTTACATATTATTTTTTCACGCCTTGGGACGGCTCTGCAGTCGAGAGTTGACATCAAATCTTAGGGGCCACAACCACCCTCGTCAATGAGGGATGACCAGTCTTATTTGTCTTTTGCACAAGCCAGGAGGGCGCTCCCTAACTACTCAGAGTGTTATTGTTAGAGTGCCCTGCTCCAATGTCGGCAGTCTAGGAATGAGAGCAGTTGATAAGAGGGTAAATATGCCATTCACTACATTGCTGTCATACAGTAAACAACAAAACAGGCAGAGGCTGCTACAAAATGTCGGGTGTTCCTTGTCAGTCCTATTTTCTACGAATAGATTCGGAAAATTTTGATGATTTTATAATCTCATTGCATAAAAACCAATATAACTGGCAATGTTAGGGATGTATCAACCAGAATTCTTCACAAGGCTTTGTTTTGTTTGTTTGTTTGGTTTGATTTTACGTCCAGTCAACCATTATAGGTCCTTTCAAGACTTTCTCAAGGTTCTTTTACACCACTAGGGTAGTGATCAAATCTATGTGATGAATTCAGGTTGAAATCTAACCCCTACACATTTACCGAGGTGAGAGTTCTTTTACTTCCCACACCACATAGACATGGTATGAGAAGGATGGCCTTTGTTATTACAGTAAATCTACCACTGCTGGGGGTGGGATTCGAACCCACAAAGTCTTACAACCTTGGGGTTACAAGTCCGGTGCTCTAACCACTGAGCTAACTCCCCACTCCCTCCACAAGGTGATGAGGAGTACAGGAACTGCCAGCAGCGTGATCAGGGACAGATAATGAAGCAGGAGTTCACGGTGCTGGTGGTGAGGAATAATTAACAAGTTAATGGAGGAGAAGATGCTGCTGATGAAGTTGCTGAGGAGATGGCCGCGTGGTTGATGCGCTGATGAAAATAGTCCACTTGATGTGGTCAGGATAAGGAGGGGTGTAAAGGAGGGACATCAGGAGGCTAATGTGGGGTTTCCACCTCCAAACGAAATGGCCATGATTATCTAAGTTTTTTTATTTGGGATTTCTATACTTCTAGGTCTTCAGCCTCAGCTCTACCTCCTTAAATGACAGGCGTCGAAAGGATTATGAAAACCAACTAGGTGAAAGGTGTAATATCGATGTTTTAATCATTAACTTAACATTGAGTGCATTTTAGAAAATGAAAATATTAACCTTTCAGGCTATCATATATCAATGTTCACGTGTATAGGAACGAGTAACATGTCCAGTGGAAAACATTAAAGGATCGCCTGGAAATATTAAATATCATTAACTGGTTGTAGTTTCTATAACTTTATAATCTTATCTGTAGGTAATAGATGTACAATTTCAATTGATAAAGCTTATTAATATTATAAGAAGTAATTATTTCGCCAAGATATGATGCCGGAGGCACTCCCAGGCAAAATACGTGTGTCATCATTTTACAAAGTTTCTGTAATTGTAATTTCCTGATTAAAGCACATCGGGCAATTTGTCTTCAAAATTAAAACACATGTCATTTTCCTGTTCATATGATGACCTCCAGGTGTTGTAGAACACATGTCTAACTTACTATGTAATTGAATATATATAGAAATTCCAAAACGTTGATCTTTACATAGTAAAACTCTTGTCATTTTCCTCAAACGTTCCTAGAGTATAGTAGATATACAGTACTACACATTCAAGTTTGAAAATTCATAGGTTACCGTCCTTGTTTTTGAAAGATTGAAGAAAACCATATTTGTCAGTACAATTCTCGATATTTTAGCTATTATGATTGGATAAAATGTACAAACCATCAAATTTACTAACCATCAAATTTAATAAGAATGAATCTAAAAAAAAAAAACAGATTTGACTGATGATTGACAACATCTAAAAATCACCGTGGCGCCACTGTGAATTGTAGGATAGATCAATAAATAAATGCAAAGAATTTGAGAATATCTTCCAACCCATATAAAACTATATAATAGTATATATCATTGTTATCAATAATTAAAAAATCTTAATCAATTTTACTTACCATGAAATTGGTGCAATATTCTCGGTCAATTCAAAGCCCAGATGATGCGATGGGAGGAGACCTCAGCATGAGGTTTGAGGCTGGCAATG
This sequence comes from Alentia gelatinosa, assembly GCA_950022655.1. Taxonomy (NCBI): domain Eukaryota; kingdom Metazoa; phylum Annelida; class Polychaeta; order Phyllodocida; family Polynoidae; genus Alentia; species Alentia gelatinosa. The sequence goes on from OX465592.1 coordinate 17,458,656, forward strand.
GGAAGTGTCGTCACTGGGGATTACCGTCGTGCAGTTCACGAATACTCACACTAGGTGGCGTCATTCTCGCGGTAATTACCCCGATTATCGCCACGCATTGATCTGGTCGTCCTCTAGTCACATCGCGCTCATTACCAGTGCACGTTCCAGGAAGGGACTTTATCTGCAAATGTCCACAAGTCACATCTTTTATTATCCATCGTATACAAAGCCCCCATTGAAAATGTATGGGGACTCAGTAAACCACGACACATTATATAAAACCTGTCAGATACCATAACTGTGGTATACGGATTCAAACATGTGGTATACGGCCTCAAAACCATGGTATACGGGATAAATAGTCCCTTTTGCTATAGAGCAAAGAAGTAGTCCCTCTGGTTATACCCTTTAAAATGGCAAATACTGGGATTAATTTATTCGAAAAGATGGATAATAAATGCAACAAACGATGATTTTGTGGACAGGCAGCTCTGTAAACCACTCGCTCTGTAAACCACTACGCGTCAACCTCTAGTGGTTTACGACCGTCTGTCCACAAAACCATCGATTATTGTCTATATAATCACTGTAGGACCCGCTGTAACCGAGTCCCCTGCTACCTAGCCCCCAGTCAAGTAATGTGAACTTTAGAGAAGTAGAGTCGAGGGCTTTGTGTTCATATATATATAATATTAATAGTCCAATGAATAATAGAATATAAATATAATAATACATGAATTGACACAGACACAGGTTTGGCGGAAAATTGAATAATAAACGGGTTTATTCAAGTAAATACAATGGGACAAGCCCCAGTCCTACCCATCAAGATGTACAAATCTAAAGTGAATTGATTAGGTGAAGCTCATTGGCTTAAATTTATATTTATATAAACGAGGTTGTATATATATATATATATATATATATATATATATATATATATATATATATATACGGAAATAAACCACCAGGGGTTTATGCGAGACAGGGACCTGTTTCACTAGTTTCGTGACATGTCTAGATGGCGTCTAGATGGTGTGTCCGGTTTCATAGACTTGTCACAGAAATGTCACGAAACTAGTGAAACAGATCCCTGGAGAGACTGGAGCGGCAGGGTTGTCATGAGTTAAAGAGAAGGGGGTGTAGGAGGCTATATGCCCCAACTTTCATGAATATTTGCACCTCATTGTACCCCTATAGTCTGGTAGGTAAAGATATCCTGGGAGGAAATTTCGAACCTTCGAACCAAGCCTAAATTGCTTGAATCAGATGGGAAACAAGGGTTGTGAGTGCATGATGTTGCCAGGGCGGACCTATAATTTTGGAACTCACCATAAAGACCTCGGGAACTACATGTTGTCACACTGAGGATATGAAGCGCAAAGCATAAGGGTTTGTTGTTTGACCTCCCTCAAAGGAAAACTATGAACAATGCACATTCGAGGAAATCTATTTTAGTGCGAATCCCAGTATGCCCCGCTCAATGGTGGAGAAAAGCGTGAATTTGTGGGTTATGTAAAATATGTGAAAGGAGTAGCTGTAGACAACTTGTACGAACAACTTGACTGTAATCTTAAGATAAATCACAACCCAATTAAAACCAGCTGAAGCAAACACCAGCTGATGTCATAGGCCGCTTTATTGGCGTACCAAATATCTTCACCACTACGGTGATGTGATCCTGTACATCTGAACACTGATGGAATTGTAATTACTCTTAGCCAATAAAGAAATGACCAAAAAGAAAAAGAAAATGTTTAGCACGGAAAGGAGGGTGTCTGCTTACGGCGTTCTACTGTATGTATATTTGCTCGTGGACTCGGTTTAGGAGTCTTCTGAAGGTTATGATTTCTATTCAATGAAGTGTCTGCTCCTTTCTATTCATAAAAAAAATAATACGGAAAACAGTATTAGAATCCGAGCCACAGTAAAAGACTCTACGGCCCATTACCTAGAGGCCCGTTTTCATTGGCCGACGAAAATGGTGGAGACTTTTTGAGTTACCCAGAGAGTCTGTCAGTGATGCCACTGACTGTGCGTCGGTATAGAAAAATCGGCGAGGCTAGTAGATTTCACTCAATGGCCAAGCTTTCACTCAGTGGTAGGTGGTGCAGCATTACATCTAAGCAGAAAAGTCCCCGGTAATTTCATGAGCTGCATTGTTTCCATTGACCTATTTTGGGTTTGCAGTGCCAAAAGTCCGTCGGTGGTTCCTGACTCTAGATTAGTGACAGGAAATTGGCCAATGGGAGGCTATTGGCCGAGGAAAACGGCGAAGATTATTTTTAGTTGACGAGGTTTTCACTCAGTGGTGGGTGGTGCCACATTGCATAATCTAAGCAGAAAAAGATGTGGGTCATTTCATGAGCTTGGTCATTTCCATTGACCGATTTTGGGTCAGCAGTGCCAAAAGTCCGTTGGTGGTTCCTGACATTAGATCGGTGTCAGGAAATCGGCCAATGGAATCGGGCCTCATGAGGCCATAATCTGTGAGATTGCAAGATGTATATGAAGTGTTTCTTCTGTATTGCCAATTCAAGAAATATAAACTATAGAGAATTAGATAAAAAACACTTTCACAAAACCCTATGAAATTGATTCTGGAAGTTCAATATCGATTTAAAAAAATTAGAATTATAACTCAATATAAATCCGATCAAAATCTTCAAGTTCTAAGAAAATGACATAGATTTGGCATGATAAAGTAAATTGTTCGGGAAAAAAAAGTTATTTGCGAACCGTTTCAAAAGCATGTGTCAGTCAGGGGGGGGGGGATTCCGTTGATGACATATTAACTAAACCTAGGCCAGTCGGAGGAAATAAGTGCTTTAATGTGAGGGTCCTTTCTCCCTTTTTTTCAAAAGACGTGTCAAAGGAGACGTAGAATTAATGGGGAGGATGATTACAATTTATGTCAACTCATTACATCTCATCTTCCCTCTTTGTTTCGTCCTTAATGTTAACATTTCCTACCTTTCACAGAGACATGTTTCTTTGTAAATAGATTACTAGAATAAAAAATACAAGTTTATTTTTGATGAATTGGTGTAGAATTTCAAACGTGAAGAATTGAAAGGTTTTAATGTTGTCCAAGTAGGTCAGTTTGCGTAGGTCGTAGTGCCACTGAGGACACCTGTACTTCTACCAACACAAAGGGGTGGGAGGGGGTGGGGGCAGAGGGTATTTTGTCTCATATACGCCGGGTGTGAAATACAGCCAAGACGCGTCTGTCGTATATAAGGCCTGGGCGTATATAAATGAAAACAAGTCAATATTCAGCCAATACATGCACTTCCGTGATGGTGTATATATATGAACTAGGAGCAAATATTATTTCCATTTATAATGGAAGAGCGCGGTATACCTAAATCATTTCATTAAATAAAAGTAAGAATGCTTCAATAAACTCAGAGAATGGATTTAATAGTTTTTTCCAAAGTATCACCAATTATCACATGTGTCAACAGATGACAACTGATTACTTAATCAAAATAGAAGTATCCTAATACAGTGAAAATGTTTCATAATCAAGTCATAAATACATTGGCATATTTCTTTTGAGGTGTTTGTCGTATGTTGGCTAACTTTTGATTTCGACTTGTGCCTGGTCTAGCATACGACACATCCCATTCAACTCATCATGGTTGTGACTGAATTTTTCCTTGAAGGTTTTGGTCAACTGCCCAATCACTCAAGATCAAAATACCTGATTGACCTACTGGTGCTTGATATATTTGAATCGTAGACACAGGCAGATGCTGAATGTAAACCTTTCAATTGTTATTCATTTATAATTGCACACCCATTCATCAATGATGAACATACTATTTGCTCATAGTTTGTACACTTATCACATTCAAAATACCATAATTGTCCTTTCTCTGTGATCTTGAACCATTTATAGAATCCTGGTTTTCATCTTGAGTATTTTATACATTGAAAATATGTGATTCCTGTTGATTTCCTAGACTGCAGCGCACACACAATCACAAGGTCACTCAGCCACTTGAGAAAGTTCTATTAAAAGGAACCAAGTCAGTAGTGGGGTAGTTGGTATGGTAAGGCTTGATACTGGACCCCTGCTCTTCTGACCAGGTCTTTATAGTTGGGGCATGGATACTGAAGGGTTAGATTCTTTGCAGTAAGCTGAAAGCCTCTGTGAGCATTCTAACCTCTATCTAGATGACGTATATGAGCGCGATTTCCCGCGCTCAATAAAACGGTGGTTTTAGTGCAGTGTAAGATCACAGTAAATATCGTTCCTTCAATATCATTAAACAGACCATAAGGTACGTACGAAAGCTGAAAATGTTGACTCACCCCCACCCCAACCTCTCAATCGTTTGCCCAATAGAAGGAAGAAGGAGAGTACGAAGAATGTCCATAACATTGGCCCCCGAGCCCCCCTTCCCCCACCACACATGCTTAGTGCAAATGTGCTTTATGGATGACCCCTTGACTGCACCCGTTCACACGGTTAACAAGCCCACCCCACAGATTATGTTCAGCAAGTAGAAAGTCCATGCAACCTTTCCCTACTCCATGCATCATATTTAGGAGTAAACCACACCAAAAAAGATAACATATTCTATGGTGGCTAGGTAGTAATCAAAATCAAAGCTGCAAGAAGATGCACGGTCCGAAATCCACATATCCACTGTAGATCAAGGCCTTTGGACGTCTGCATATAATAATCTGGTCACTTGTCTAGCATATCTGCATACCCTGCATTTCGTTTCCTCGTTGCATACATATACAAATTCGTGCTGGCAAACTGCAACTCATCTGGCAGCCCTGGGCTAGGCACCTACTTGCTTTAATGAGGCTACAAGGCTTTGGTAATGGTATTGGTGTCTCATACATTACACACAACTTGCGCGACCGGGGTTCAAGCCTCGTAAGCAACAGTAATAAATCACAAGTGGACTGTGCATAGCCAGGGGTGGCAGTCGGCAGAGGAGGTATAGTGGAGGGCATGCGGGGTGTTTGCAGGGGGTTGACCATCCCTATAAATGCAGCTAATGAAGAGGGACTGCCCAAGTGGTGGACTGTACATTCGGTAGAGGGTCCACTCTGGTATAATGCATATTATTATATACCCGTGCATGAAACTAAAGCCTATACTGTATAGAAGTAATTTTCAGATACCATATGTACCTGCCGAAATTCAGTGTACGGGCACCGGGTGCGCGAAACAGGAAGTATGTAGCTTGTTCCCGACTGTATATTGCACATATGAACCAGAGCAAAAACAAATTGAAGGCAATGCATTAGTATCGACCATCGATATGCGCAATTAAAACCCATGAAATTGGTACACAAATGCTTAATCAAATATGAAACATTGAGATAGAAGGTTAAAAATATAAATGAAATTGGCATGACATAGCAAAGAACTTGGCCATAGCTCCATACACGACCGACAGGTTGCAAAATGTAAACAACCGATGACATGAGAACGTCGTCAGAGAGAGTGATAGTGGGGGTTGTAGCAAATATTTATAAGCACAAGCACCACAGAAGTTCTGCTGGGAGGGTGAGCGGCCGATGGCCGGCGACACAACAGCAATCAACCTGCAAAATGTCAACAAGCCTTTGATGTCACAATGTCGTCAAGGAGAGTGATAGCGGTAGGTTGAAGCAGAGATGAGTAAGTGCCACGAACAATCTGCTGGGAGAGTGAGCAGTAGCGGTAGAAACGCGCTGGTTATGGACAGGTCTCAGTCTCGCTCGTACAACAGTAGGTAACCAGCTAGATACGGTTCACTCGCCCAGCATATGCTTTGCCCTTAGGCTTAATAAAATAAGACAAAGAATGTGTATGGAGATCGGCGAGTTGATGATGTCACAAATCCAGCCTCGCTATCATCACGAGAGCGCCGTTGTCCTGAAAACCATGGTACGAGTACACGATGCTGTGCCCAGCGACTTCGACAATGGCGTTGTGGTAGATATCTAACTAATCCTAACGATTTGAGGGTATATAATAAAAAGAATACAGTCTAGGCTTCATTGGACAGAGTATAGTACTTGGTCCTAGGTCCAGTTTTACGTCCTGAGCTCTCCGAGCTGATACCTATACTAGCGACTTCGTCGAGTCCGAGTTAGAGGGAAAAATATAACGTGGAATAGCCGACAGCGGGGTTCGAACACCCGACACTCGCATTCCGTACCAAACGCCCTACTGACTGCTCAACAAAGGCAGATGCTCTGATGGGGCGAAATACTTAGGCTGGTGGTGGGTGGGGGTAATCAGCGGATTTTTGAAAGGGCTACCAGCGAAAGTTGAGATCGCATTGGTTTCTCACGAGAAAAGTAGATCAGAAAACTACAATATTAAACTTTGATTACGGCATGGCTCGAAATGAATCATAAAAGAATAAGTTTGTCTGAGTAGAGTCCCACAAAAAAGAAGAACGGGTTCGAGTTTTTCACTGCACGAGAATCTCACTCTCGTGGGCCTTCAGTCTCCGACCCTAGGTCGGGTTCACTCTGTCTCTATGTGCGATAGACTCTTCAAGTGGATAGTACCGAAAATTACATGTTTTATATGTGGTAGGTAAAGATCAAAGAGAGCGGCCGGTTGCCGGGCCCGGCTGGGCCCCGAGTCGTGTGATAAGTATACATAGGCAATAATGCAAAGTTTAATAACTTCTGGTCTATTTAAAATATCAGAAAACCGTTTTCAAATCTATGATCGCTTGTTTTTCCCCTACACATCGATATAAGACACTGACTGAGGACTGAGGGATAGATGGCAAAGCTTTTTAAATGACATGCTCAGAATCGGTAACAATCTGTGAAAGTGCGTACACCGGAATCTTAAGGTCAGGCAGAGTCGGTCAGATCTGACATGGTAGTAATGCCTGACGCGTCGGGAAGAGCAATAAAATCGGGTCGGTGAAGTGGGTACACCGACCCGATTGATGCAGATTGTCACAGACCCGGCGGATCCGTCGGGCAAAGGTAGATTCGGGCACAGTGGTAGGGTCGGTGTCATATAGGCTTAATGTAGCGAACTTTACATATTGGTGTCTGTACCAATGGAGCATCGGAACGGTTCGTGAAGACAAATAGAAGGTGGCCACGGTTACGATTAGCTCAAGATTCAAAGTGTGTATGAAAGTCGATCTCAGGCGGAATTCTAATATCAGAATATTCTATTATTTTGGAAATTTTCAATTAATATGTTTACAGGTACATACAGCACATCATTGAATCAGGTTTCAGACACTAAAAAAATCAAATATGTAACTGTGGCAGAATCGTGATTCCGAAAAGAAATTACTTTCAGACCTTCACCCATGCGTTTACACTAGACGATTATATAATCGGCCGGCGATTCTGGCATTTTGCAGCTCCTAACGACTTTCAGCAGTAAAATGATAAAAATCGTCTTATGTAAACGCCAAGCGTGTGGCAACTGTAGATCGTCCGATTATATCACATTACACAATTCAGCACCACTTTACGACTTTTGTACACGCTCTGACGCCCGTGACTATTTCAAGCGGGACTGATTTAGTTGTCTAGTTAGGCACGATTCTCTGAAAACTCATATTTTTCAGTGTAAACACTCGGGCACATTCTGAGGTCGACGACTTTGGAGGTGGACACTACCACCACTGACTTGACTATCTATAGTCGCCACATATTTAGTCGTCCACTGTAAATGCCGGGTAAGGCTTATACACTGCCACAATTTTCTCTGAACTCTCTATGGAATTCTGATTCCAATCGGGAAGTCAATCCTAAGGCTTGTCGCGACCAAAATCGGCATTGGTGGGTGCAGGGCCTTGCTTCAATTACTAACTGACTGTTATTTGCATCCCTGACCGGTACCTTTCTATCAAAAGTCCACCTTGTTTGCTTTGGCGATGGCTGCAGGTGTTCACAGAGTCTCAGACTAATTATCAGTATAGCATTTCATGGTTTCCATTAACCAACATGCCTATAAAGTTCACTTGGTTAATATTTCATTGTAGCTGGTGGTAAAGACATACTAAAATAGTGTATGATTTATTTTTACATTGAGGTAAAAATGAATTCACTGAGCTAAACTTTTAAAGGGTAATAACATCGTTTCAAGAATGCCTTCGATTTGCTGAGGATTCAATAGGGCGATTTGATAACTGGTCATGATACCTTTCTGTTCACAAAACAACACGGTCTTAGTCCTTTTATCATTCGTAAAGATGTATGTTTGTAATATTTTACAGCAAGCTTATATAGAGCCTAACTGATTGTCTACTAAGTTTTACTGTAACCCGGCGTTTACACTAGAGGATTATAGGCATCGATTCTTGAATTTTGCACCACCTGCTGAGTTTCAGCTGTCAATGGCTAAATATTGGTAAATATAAAAAGGGTAAATGCTTCAGGGAATTCTTGGGCACAACGAGAGGTATATTGGCTGGACGCTTTGTAGTCGTCACATGTTAGTCGTCTAGTGTAAACATACAACTAGAATTAACAATGGCAAAAGCCATGACGCATGTCTGCACTAAACAGTATTCTGATCTACTCGGACGGTTTAATGTGCTCACAAGAAGAAACTCTATATCTACATCCAACAGACAACTGTAATGCGGCATTTCCACCTGACAACTAAATACCCACCGATTATGTGCTCACTGAAATGTCAGTCGTCGAATGGTGGCTTTTTAGATTTAATCTCGGTTCATAATGGTTATTCTCAGAGCAAATAGACCATTTCCACCCGAGGATTTGACTATCGAACAGAAAATAAATCATCCACTGTAGCTCGATTACAAACCCTCCCTGTCTTACAGCCGAGTATACACTTGGAATACATGAGGCCTGTTTCCATTGGCCGATTTCCCATCACCGATTTACAGTCAGGAACCACCGACGGACTTTTGGCACTGTGGACCCAATATCGGTCAATGGAAACAACCAAGGTCGTGAAATGCCCCACGACTTTTTCTGCTTAGATTATGCAATGTGGCACCGCCCACCACTGAGTGTAAGCTAGTTCACTGAGTGAAATCTACTATCCTCAGCGATTTTACTATATGGACCCATAGTCAGTGGCACCACCGACAGACGTTCTGTGTAACTCAAAATGTCTAAGCAATCTTCGTCGGTCAATGGAAACGGGCCTTATGGGAGCCACCCTCGTATCCGTCCTTAGAAGTTCCTCATTTACCTCTAAATATGGTCTATATATCTGGAGATTGACTAGGGTGGGAAAGAGGAATATCGTCTTTTCAGATCTGCCTAAGTGGCTTTTATGCCACTGAAATGTTCCTTTATTGTTAATTCGCTGATCTTAATTAAGGTATGGTTTAATATCTTAAATAAGGTTCCAAAGTAAGATGTCGGCATTATTTGAGTAATAAATGGTACTTAGTAAGAGGACACGCGCACGAGAGAAACAAATTACTGTTGGCGTCTCCGCTTGAGTAGAAGATGAGTCTGGCAACCAATGTTTTGTACATACAACTAGAATTAACAATGGCAAAAGCCATGACGCATGTCTGCACTAAACAGTATTCTGATCTACTTGGACGGTTTAATGTGCTCACAAGAAGAAACTCTATATCTACATCCAACAAACAACTGTAGTGTGGGATTTCCACCTGACAACTAAATGCCCACCGATTATGTGCTCACTGAAATGTCAGTCGTCGAATGGTGGCTTTTTAGATTTAATCTCAGTTCATAATCGTCATTCTCAGAGCAAATAGACCATTTCCACCCGAGGATTTGACTTTCGAGCAGAAAATAAATCATCCACTGTAGCTCGATTACAAACCCTCCTTGTCTTACAGCCGAGTATACACTTGGAATACATACACTGTCGGGGTTTCTGTGCAGAGGGGGTCAATGCATAATCGTGAGTGGCGGAACTGGGGTTAGTTTTAAAAAAAAACAATCAGAAATCTGATCTTATCGTGGTCTTTGTAGTGTTCACTTTACAAAAGACACTTCAATAGGACGATCATGGATGGATCACTCTACACATTACCTTCATACTTTTCAATATACATAATCAGTAAGTATTTGGAAATATACATACAGATTTACCATCTACTCGTACCAATTTTGGATTGGTCTGCACAAAGAAGAGTAGTTCTGTCCGTTCCCCATAACTGTTTAGTGGAGCCCGATATCAAGGAAAGCGGCGGGTAAGAACGCGGCGGCGGGGGCGGGGGCGGGGGCGGCGGGGGCGGGGACGGCGGGGGACGGCGGAGGACTTCAGGCGCGCACAGAACACCTGCCGACCCATGGACAATACCCTGATAAAGAATAGGGGCATTGTGGGGGGGGTTAGGTGGGGGTTAGGCGTGGGTCAGGCGAGGATTAGGCGGCGGCGGGGGTGTGGCCCTCAATGTTTATAGTCTAAACTTCTCAAAGGTTTATAAAGGCTTACATCCAGAACCGTACAGTTGAGTGGTGTTTGAAAGTAAAATTTATTTCTAAAAACTTTTTAAAAACTAAGGAATGCTGGGTTATTATATGTATTTAATGAAGTGATAATAAATAGGATTTCAGAACAATTTTATAATAAAAATTGATAATATAACATTGCATTTTTCATATAATACTGACATGGATGGTTAATGGCAAATGTGATTAACTACAGTGGTCTCCAGAAGTGGCAGAGATCGGAACTATTCGATAGAGGCATAAATACTATCGTAAAACTGGATGAGGTTTAATCTTGGCCACCGTATTCCACGACTGGAGTTTGGCAAAGTGACTTCATGAGGCGAAGCCGAGTGAAGTCCGGAGCCAAACTTAAGGAGTGGAATGCGGTGGCCAAGATTAAAACGAATCAGGTTTTGATTTTATCCTACCCTATCTCCTCGATTTTGGAATATTATGTGATAACAATGCTGTATGCAACTAGTGGCATATAAAACTCTGTATGCCAGTCAGCGTGGCATACGGAAACCCAATGTTAAGCCTATGGGATTTTATATTAGGGGTAGGATAAAATAGAATCAGGCATATATATGACGTATATATGACCGTAGCATGGACACAAAAGCATACCTATATACACCAGGCACATTCATATGTTAAATGGTGGTTTTCGTGCAGTGAAACAAACGGTTTCAGAGAACCCTACATTGGTTTGTCGATCGAGTCCAGAGAAATACTGTAGGGATGGATCGGGCTCAATATTCTTGGTGATAAATCAATAGAATATAACCAAAAAGTTCAAATAATTTGTACTGGACGTTTCATAGAATTTAAAGAAATTCATTTCATTCTAAAAGAAAATAGAAATAAACACTTACCATCTGATGGACAGTGTGATATAAAAACATCAATACATGGGTATTCATCAATACATGAGTACTGCCTATTCAAGAAGATGTACCATGCATAATGTATAGATAGATTGTATGTACTATACACCTATGCCTCAAAATACTTCAAATACCAACCTCTGCCATGCAAGTGGTAGTTGAGCCATACCACCATACTGTGCCGGAATGGCGCCCTACCACCATACTTTGAAAGCTTGATCTTATTGGTTAAGAGAGAAATATGTAAATAAATAATAAACAACTAAAATTTGGACAAAGAAATCAAACAGGAAATTAATAAATAATATTATGAGAATATTAATACCAAAGAAAACAATTTTCCAACAGTTTGAATTTTATTTACGAAATCGCGGCTATGAACATCACGTGTGGTGTGTAGCAGGAAACAACTTCCGCCCTCCCAAGTGAGATTGATTTTTGCTTCAAAGTCGTCTTATTTTGGTGAGTTTTTAAATATTTACATAAATTTATAGGTGTATAGTACAAGTGAAACTTGTTAACCTAATAGGGATGGGTCCTCGTACCTTGTTTCTTTTGCTTAGTCTACCGCATTCGTTCTATGAGCTCATGCGGTAGATCTAGCGAAGGAAACGCGGTACGAGGACCCGTCCCAATTAGGTTAACTAGTTTCCCTTAATTACTACTAGTACGTACTCACATACCGCATTTCTGTCCATTTAAATAAAGAGATGTTGTTGGAGGAAAAAGTTTATTACACTAAGAAGGGACGTTGCATGCTGCGAAGTTGTTACACTATTAGAAACAACTAGTCATAACATGGTTAAAACAATGGAGATGTATATATATAACCTGATACGCGCTTAACCCACTATAACATGAAAAAGACTAAAGAGGTTAAGTAACCTGATACTCGCATGTCACTGACATAAGAGACAAACATTATGTTATAATATGATAAAGAATATAATCAGGTTGAACAAGAGACATAGAAGGTCAAAATAATAATGAGTTTGATTGGCATCAATGTATAAGGAAAAGTAACACGGATAAGCTAATTAGTCCATATGAAGCATAAGCTCTCGCTCTGTGTGAAGAAAGTCTGATTGGTGGTGGGAAGGGTGGTTAGAAGTGTGTGCTACGTGCAGGTCCTTGCAGGGAAGTGTCCGGTCTCCCTGGTTAAGCCCAATGCCCATCTACCGATTTCGGAACATTCATGTACCTTTGTCGGCGACAAATGGACAGTAATTTGGCTCACCGAAGGCATCCTAACGGAGTCGGCCGTAGTCGGTAGATGTAGGACAGCAAGGCAAGGGTCAGCCAACGATTAGTAGACCGATTTGCTTAGGACTAATATCCACCACCCCATATCCTCAATGTCTGCCGGTCGAGAGAAGGGTTACATAATTTGCCTGCGACAAGTTCACCGACTCCTATACGGTTTGGAAACTAATCGCTCAACCCTGAATCGGTAGATGGGCATCAGGCTTTAGTGTGCACTGGATTTAAAGTGTGCTGGTATAACTAACATCTTACTTGAAGTCGAGCACAGGATACTCTCCATGCAGATTTTATATCTTTTTCTCATCAACTCCAGTGAACCTTTTTGTGCATAAATTAGCAGAGTATAGCTTGTCAGTGACAGTACGTCAGCGCAGTACACCATATATAGATAGAGCAGTGTGATTTCTTTTCAGTCAATCAGAACGTCCATTCAAAGTAGGGTTGGTGCATCATTTTATATCACCATACTTTGCTAGTATATATTTAATAACAATACCCTAGCAGAGGATGGTATTTGTGTAACATCCTGGCACAGCTATATGATAAATGACCAATATAACCGCAAAATGCATTTCTATCCACAGGACGTATTTTCTATATTTCTATTGTAAGCAATCTATGGCCAGATATCAAAATAACATTGCGTGGGGACATACTATTGTATGCCAATACAAATTGCGATGTGATATAAGACCCAGCAGAATGTAGAAATAATGGGAGAGTTAACGGGATTTCATCACAGACAGGAGAGATTCCATTAGAAATACAAAACTAAGCCTATCATGAGCCTATGAATAATATTGCGGAACACAGTAACAGCATACCGCCTACATAATGACCAACAACTCGTCGAAGGCATTTTGGTAAAATTTATTACCGACAAACTGGAAGTATGACATACGGTATCATGGAGTATAAAATACAATACCAGGGTGATCGAGGGAGTCAAACTGGTAAAAACGGTATATTGTCAGAAAAAGATACCATAGAAAGTCCATAGCAGAAAAACTGTGGGGTGGGTGGGAGGAAAATGTTCAAAGGCGTCTTTGATGGCGTGCGGCATGACGTCACGAAGATGATGTCACGACGGCCGCGAGCCTCTAGATGGCGCTGCATCCGGGGAGGCCGGAATGCGTCTCGTAATCGTCAGGGGGCGCCACTCCGTTCTCCTCGTGAGTCCATTAAACCTCCTCAGTCGGTCACAATGACCAACAACTCGTCGAAGGCATTTTGGTAAAATTTATTACCGACAAACTGGAAGTATGACATACGGTATCATGGAGTATAAAATACAATACCAGGGTGATCGAGGGAGTCAAACTGGTAAAAACGGTATAATGTCAGAAAAAGATACCAAGCTGAAAGTCTGAAAATATTATACAAGATAAGGTGCCATGGCTGCCGAAGATGACCAAGTGCCGAGACGCTGCAAGTCTGCGGCCGGCATGCCATGGGCATGAAAAAATTGGGCCCCCCCCCTCCGGAACAAGTGAGGGGTCACCTCGTCCGCATGGGGAAAACCAGCCCGTTGCAAGAGGCAACGCACGACCGCGGTGAACTGAGAAGCCGAAAAAGGCTCTGCTGGTCGTAGGAGAAACATGGGGTCTAACGGCCGCGCGGGCGCGGCCGCTATATAAGATCTCCATGCCCTCACTGGGCATAATGCCCTGTCGTCAGACGGATCCAGTGAAATCACGGCCGGGGAATGGCCGGGTCCTATGGTCTTAGCAGATCGCACGGTAAGCACCAAGCGTCCGTCCTGGATGACCGCGTCGGCGCGCAGAAGCGCGTGAGACGATTGGCGCCTCCCCGGAGGTGGCGCCAAGAGATTCGAGGCGCGAAGGAGGGAGAAAAAAGCGACGAGCGCCACGGCTTTGACGAGAACCCCGGTCGTGAGCGATGCCGCCTGGTTGGCGATCGACGACAACATATCCATGGTGATAGGGGGGGCGTGGCGGAGGATGTGCGCCGACTGCAGAGCCGTACCGCGCAACACTGCCGCGGCCTGCCGTGAGCTGAAAGCGCTGGCGTCCCCTCCGTGGTCCGAGAGCCAAGCGCGGGCGCTGGAGATGGCGTTCCTCACGGCCGCGGGCGACGAGAACGTATCCGCCAGGTGCTGGATGTAGAGGCATGCCTCCAGGACCGTAGGCCGGAGGAAGACCGTGGTGTGCCCGGCGGCGAAGCGGATGTACCTCCGCGCGTGTACCTCCTTGTTCCTGTGCGTGGAAGGGGCAAGCGCGGCATCGTGGGAGGCCCTCATCCGGGCGTGGAGATCGTGTGGCGTGCCTGCAATTTACAAACCAATATTGAAGAGCTCGGCGTGTGTGGGTACCTCGGCTTGGGTTGGGACGTGCGTCGGGGGGGGGCGGCCCCCCCACCCCCCCCGGAAGCACATCGGTGTCTCTGAGGGCGGCGTCGAGCCAGACTTGCCGCGCGCATGCGGCGATCTGGCTGTTCCTGATGAGCCCCGAGGCGAGAGGGGCGAGTACGCCCGGATGGGAGGCGTGGACCCGGATGGCGACGCCCGGGGGGGCGCGAGGGGCGAGGAGATGAAGCGCCACGACCAGGGCGTAAGCGTGGCGAGAAGCGTCGTCCGAGGGGATGTCCGCGTCGCTGATGGCCCACCCCCACCTGACGGCCGACCCCTCCAGGGAAGCCGTGACGCCTGCCGCGGAGATGTCGATGTGGAGGTCGGTAGAGGCGTCGGGCGGCCCGAAGTAATGGCGCCCGTTCGAGGACGTCGCATAAGCGCGGAACCACGCGATGTCCGCGTGCATCTCGCGGCCAACGGTGATAACTGCGGCGCCTTGCGACGCCCGTAGGGCCGAGAAGAGGCGTGTCATAAAGCGATGGGCGTAGCGGACGCAGTGGCCGACGTGGACGAGGCGCCCCAGAAGGGACTGGAGTTGATGGCGAGATGCGTGGGATCTGCCCTCCCACTCGCGGCACACCTCCAGGACGTCTGCGAGCTTGCCGGGGGGAATGGAGACGGTGGCCGCGTCGATGTCCAGCACGAAACCCAACCAGGTAAGGCGGCGGGTGGGGGGCTGGCACTTCTCCGCGGCGAGTTGGAGGCCCAGATGGCCCGCTAACCACAGGAAGTGGTCGTACGCCTCCTGAGTGGCGCGCTTCCCTGCGGCAACGCCCGCGAAATCGTCCAGATACGCAAGGCAGTGCCGGCCGCGGGAACGCATCATATAGACTACCCCGTTCGATGTGCGCTGGCACGCGATCGAGGAGGTGCGGCAACCGAACGGGGGGCATCGCTCCACGTAGAAAGACCCCCCTACACGGAAGCACAGTAGGGGGGCGTCGACGGGGTCTATCCGGAGTTGACGATATGCCCTGGAAAGGTCTGCAGACCAGACGTGAGCCGTAGGGCCAGCCGCGAGAATTTCCTCGATCAGGTCTCCCACCCCGGGGAGGGTGTAGGTGGCGGGAGACCCCAGACCGGGTGCGATGGCGTCGTTGACCGCCTGGCCAGGTGGGAACGACAAATCCAGTATGACGCGCACGCCCTCCCCCCCCTTTTTAGGACGAGTGAGGAGGGGGGAGACCTGGGACCACTGGCCGAATGGTAGATGAGTGAGGGGGCCCGTCAGACCCCCGAGAAGTAGTTCCTTTTCAGCGAATGCGGCAAGGGCGTCGCCCTGGGCCCTCCCGGAGGCATGGTTGCTGAACGTGGAGATGGGCCAACGTGACTGATCAAAACTAATCGGCCAGCCGTAGCGGAGAAAATCGCACAGCTCGGCGTCGTGGAAGTTGGTGAGGAGTGCGGCCCAACGGTCGACCCGTAGACCAGATGGAACCTCGCGGCGAGCAGCTCGGTAATCGTAGTCGCCGCAGGCACGTACAGCGTCGTAGAGCGCCGCCTCCACGGGAAAGCGGTCGCGGAACTCGTCCGAGGGGGGGGGACGCCACACTTCGGCGGCAGGTGCGTCAACTGGGCTTGCCGGGGGAGGGTTGTCCGCCCCACCCCCCGGACGACGCTCCCCCCGCCGGAGCGAGTTAAGCAGAATTGCTGGCGGCGGCAGGTCGTCCTCCTGCCTGCCCGCGAAAGGGCGTACCAGCGGCGTGACTGCCGGCTGTGGCCTCATGGCGAGCCCTTATCCGGCAATCAACGAAACTGTGGGCGTGATGGGCTCCAAAGTTGTCAGAACAGTAGGAGCAACAGTGAACAACAGTTCCCCCACTCGTAGAATGCGGGGGGGTGACGGCACAACCCCCCTCACTATTGTACAACTTGCAGGGGGGGTGGACTGAGGAGAAACCGGGCGCCTTGTTTTTCTTCTTTGCCGCCGGTGCCTCCACCGCGCGGCAAACGCGGGAACTCTCGGAACGAGAAATCGCCGTGCGTAAGTGCTGGATTTGCTCGGTATCCTCCCATCCCCTGGCGAAACGACCTTCTGCCACTCGTATGAAGATTTCCTCGCTCCACCGGCGAACGGCTGCGAAATCGTAATCCAAACAATCTTCCACGACCTCCCTGAGGTGTGAAAGTACATGTGGTTTGACGGTAGGGGGCACCGCCGCATCGTCCACAATGCGGAGGATACCCCAAATATGTTCCTGCAAATTTACGGTGCCCAGACTCATGTGGTCCTTACGGCTGGGGAGCAATACATAGTGGCAGGGAATAACGAATTTACCTCTATTTGGCCGTAGCACGTGAGCCGTAGATTGCAGTAATAGGCGCACTTGGTCGTCGATGGACTGATCTTGGTACTGGACGCCGAGAGCAGGAGCGTCCCTGG
The DNA here is from genome assembly GCA_950022655.1 of Alentia gelatinosa. Classification (NCBI taxonomy): domain Eukaryota; kingdom Metazoa; phylum Annelida; class Polychaeta; order Phyllodocida; family Polynoidae; genus Alentia; species Alentia gelatinosa. Next base: position 17,475,937 of record OX465592.1, read on the forward strand.
GAATCCAGGGATGCGCCAACATGGATGCCGCGAAGCCATCATTAACGGCCGTTGGTACTGTACTCACATTAGCATTCGGGCGATGTAACTCGAAACCCCTCATCTGGGTACCCGTAGGCGTCGATGGAGGAACTTGTGAGACTGCCATCGCGGAATCGTTCATAGGCCTGGACGGCGAGGCTGCCGCCTGGTTCCTAGAGGCTGCCGCCTGAGTGAATGCCATCAGTGCAGATTTCATAGTCCGCATTTCGCGACTCAAATCCTCGATTTTCTTGTCCATTTTTACGTTCTTGTTTTCCCCAGCCGAAGTCTTTTTAACGATTTTCTGGGTCTTGCCCGCGGGAGTTTTCTTCGGGGGCATCTTTAGGCGTCGTAGATGCACGAAAAAGGGAATTTGTCGGCGTAATAGCAGGATCAAACAAAATGTTCAAAGGCGTCTTTGATGGCGTGCGGCATGACGTCACGAAGATGATGTCACGACGGCCGCGAGCCTCTAGATGGCGCTGCATCCGGGGAGGCCGGAATGCGTCTCGTAATCGTCAGGGGGCGCCACTCCGTTCTCCTCGTGAGTCCATTAAACCTCCTCAGTCGGTCACAATGTAAAGGAAACTATAATAGATCACTTATAAAGAAATTATCCCTCATGCTGCTGTATGTAAGTCAAAAGCAGCAATGTGACGTATGAACCGAAATAATTAAGATCAAAACATATACCTATTCTTGTATTTAATCTAAATAGTACTAGTGGCATCATCCATGACATATTACATTTCATCTATCCGACGTGTGCATCATGAGAGTCCATATTTAATGGATTTATTGCTAGATAACCGAGTGCTAAGAAAAGATATATTTATGATTTCATTCCTTTGTCAGTGTTCATGAATCCAATAAAATTCACAACTGGTGAGACCAAGAGGTACCCGTTTAAAGGCCTGCAGCCACCATTAACACCATTTAGCATGATAGAATAGACAAGCAGTCTGATACTATCGTATACTCTATAACCTACACAGTCACTCATCCGCCCTTGGACCCCCACTCTATTGTGGGGCTTCGTTTATTAGTCCCAACGCTGCTACTCTACTTCGCCGTTATGGTTTTTACATGTAGCTTCTCTCTCTGTGGCTGGTAAATCAATTCAGTGCCAGCTTCCACAGGCGTTGCTCTTATCTGCCGTACGCGCCCCTTGCTTTCTACCACAGGGCTCGCAGGGTCACGCCTCCACGAACAGGGGTTTAATCAAGCGTGAATATTTCTACGATGACTACTGTCAAGTACATTTGTAATATGTTGGTGTGGAGCAATTGATATTGCCACGATAGCTGCATTGGGTAAACAGAATGTGTCTGGTCTTTGTATACATATATGCTGTAGTACTTAGGCCGATACAAGTGGTACCCTACGGATGTGCAGCCCGGACCCACTTGTTTATTTGTGACTAGTGTGAACAGGCTAGGCCTATAACCTTATTAATTCAGAGAAAGGTGAGAGATTGCAATATGACGAGGTTTTATTTACAGATCTACAGGTAGACAGTCCTGAGAGTCTCAATCTCAGCCACAAGTTCTTTTATACTAGCCATTAGTTAATAGTCGCCAGGGAACCGGACCAGTCTAACCAAAGATTAGTGGCCGAGGCTCAGCCAGTGTCAGTTGATAGAGAACAAAATTACAACAATGGGAGTATCGTGGGACGAGGCATGTGTTGAATCCGACGTATGAAAAAAAAACAAACATTTTTTTAGAGAATCTGGAAATAGATCTTTATCTATGACCAGTCATCTAAAAATTTGGAAACAAAAATTACAACAATGATTCAGTTTACATCAGAAAAGGCATTTTTGAATATTACAATACTCACTACAAAACAGTTAATGAGAGAGGCTTCTTCAGAGCTTCGATATGATGCTGCAGAATGGGATGTAATTCGCATCTTACCTTTAAGAGAAACCATAGCTCAATCTTTACAATATAGAAGTCTAAATCAAACAATCATGTTTTACAAATGTATGGCACGAAGAAAAAATAATGGACTATTTTTTATAAAGAGGATCACCTTACACACTTCATGGTAAGGTGATACGCAGTAAGAGAAGTCTGGTCTTCGTTGCATCACTGGATCAAAAGTATCACAGAAGAGAAACTGACGTCTATCACTAGAAATAGTTTGTACTGGGCAGATATGCTTCTCCATATATTGAATATACAAATGAACTAGTCCATTTCATTATCCTTCCTGCGAAAAACGGTTTATTATTAGATAGAGGTTATTCAATGATAAATGTTAGATGTAATAGAATTCTTATGTGAACTGAAACAGAAAATTACTATTGAAAATGGCATTTACAAATCCTAATCATCGAAAAATAAAGGTAACCCGGCGTTTACACTAGACGACTAAATATGTGGCGACTGTAGATCAACAGCCAATAGTCGTCAGGCGGTGGCAATGTCCACTGCAAAAGTCGTAGATGTCAGAATTTACCCGAGCGTTTACACTGACAACTATGAGTTTTCACAGACTCGCCGCCCGTGTAGACGACTAATTCAAACCGGCTTGAAATAGTCGCCAGGGTCAGAGCATGTCTAATAGTCATGAGGTGGTGCTTTATTGGGTAATGAGACATTATCAGACGATCTTCAGTCGCCACGCTCTTGGCGTTTACATTGGACGATTTCTAGACTTTTACGGCTGAAAGTCGTCAGGCTCAAGAATCGCCGCCAATAATCGTTTAGTGTAAACGCCGGGTAATAGAGAAAAGATGCAGATGAAATATCATTTTATGTTTATCATTTCGACAACTGTCCTGTCCAATATTGATAATTTTCTATATTAATGTATCCTGTTAGTCCACGTACTGTAATGTCATTGTCCGATATATGTAAAGACTTTGTTAGAATTATGTGAAGATTCTATTTCAGTATCCTGATGTCCATCAACATTGAGTTTGAATTATGAATAAGATAACAAACTTTTCTGACGAAAAGAGATGCCGAATACAATGGCAAAGAGGAAAAGAGAAGAGAGACAATAAGAAGAAATGAAAGGTGACAACTTTATATAAGAAACAAGATAACGAGCCTTTGCAGAATCAGCAAACAAAATAATCCTCTTAGAAGTAAAACAAATCTTTCACAAACACGTCAACATATCACCCTCCCAACACGTTACGACGCGCCCCGACGCGCCCCGACGCGAACCGACATGCTATGATATGCCTCCCGACGCGCTACGATATGATCATTTTGTATCGGCTCGCGTCAGCGTTGGTGGGTGCCCGGTCTAACTGTAAGTGTCTGAAAACAATAGTATCATATATCAGAATTGATATATCAGAATTCTGATTCAACCATACTTTCAGTTTGATTGTTTTAGTCTCTGAAAAATAATTCCATGATATGCTGTGCAAATGCATCTATAATTATAGCATATTTGAATAATAAAGGTATGCCTGAGATGCAAATTGAATTGCGATAGGCTACGATTTGGCCATTTCCTACCATAGCCTGTTGCGAGTCCTAATCGTAGACCATCAGTGTTCGTGAGGTTAACCCTTTGTTCTTTGATACCGGTGTACAGACACTGCTACCGCCGACGGACTTTTAGGGTAAGAAATATAGGAACAAGATTTGTAATCGTGGTTCCGGGCTACACATCGGTGCCGAATAATTGGTCAATAAAAACAGGCTTCAGATTATACCCAGATCTTATACATACAGCCCTTCTCATTTATATACATAACTATTGGTCCATCTTACAATACCAGGAACACAACCTATCCCAAAAACACACACGCACATGAACACACCCACATTAAGGGTGGCTGAACTCGACCCCCGGGAGCCACCCATCCTCCTACATCCGGGTAGTACATTGATTGCTGCCCCCTGCCGGCCGACGTGGGCAGGCCACTTGTGACGCGCGGACGCAGCTCGCGGCACCTAATTGGTTGTTACTTAGGGGAATTCATAGGCGGCTGACGAATAACATCCACCCCCACCCCGAGCCGTCTCCCTCCAGAGTGGCTTCATAAATCAGGACCGGGGACCAGGGACAGGCGTGGCGGGGGGAGATGGCGGCTTCTGTCCCCGCTCACTCTCCATGCAGATACTTCGTGCCGTCTCCAGCATCATAGCCACGTGACATACCGGAAGAGGAATGTGACTGCAATAACGAACAGATTTATGTTGTCGGTGGCGGAACAGAATATGAAGGTTAAATGAGTTTTAGACATCCCAACTGTTTCTGCTCCAGCTGTTATTGTGGGCATGCATAGTAGTTGCCATTATACCACTTCTTTAGCCGGGAACATTAAAAGAATCATCGGAGCATGCGGCCGCTTGTTTCTCAAAACAGTCAATATTATATAGACATAAATCAACTACCACAAAAAAAGGAAACCAAAAAGATGAACAGATAAATCTACCCAAACCAGACATTAAACCAAAAATCTGAGAAAAAAAAATCAAAAATTCAAAAAGTGAGCAACAGTGACTCAACAAGTACCTTAGAACACAGACATACAATGTATAATTACAGTGATAGTAATTCACGAAACGTCGGTTCCTAATAAATACCAATTAACCCTTTCCCTGCAGCACCCAGTTCCCCTGCTTAGCATTACACGGCAGGCATTGCCTGCCCAAACGACCCTGCTACGGCAGTCACCTGTTTTGGGAAATAGCAATGTCATGTGATGTGTCATGTGATTTAAGTAATTTACCTTGCTGACTGATCATATTTTATTATACCAAATCAAAGGTCAATATAGCTCTTATACATTGTTAAAATTTCTTTTAATTCAACCAATTGTCTTTTTATCTATTGAACTTTGTATATAAGTATCAATGATGCCTCTAAGATGCCTGGAGGCATCTTCTTGCCGTAGCCAGGGGAATGCCTGGAGGCATCTTCCTGCCGTAGTTAGGGGAATGCCTGGAGGCATCTTCCTGCTGTTAAAGGGTTAACAATCAGATTTATTTGATGTTTATGCTATTTATTACTAAACAAATTCATATAGAGAGATAGTAACACTGAATGGAATCTGTTCAGAGATATTTTGGTCAGAAATACTCACCGTCCGAAAAACGAGAGGAGTATCGAGGAACAGACTGCGCCGCTGTGTGGACGAATGGAATTTAAACTGCTAGTTAGTATAAATGAGACATTCAAACAAAACCCCAAAACACATGAGGTGCCTTCCACTGAAGAAAGTAGTCCCTAGGATTATGCCTGATTTCATATAACAAATAACAGAAATGAGTGTATACCATTTACCATATAAATATATGCATCTCTATTTACAAGTAAACCACAAAATAATCCCCAAAGCTCTATGAATTTAGGATTTTTTCTTTTTTTAAAGTGGCGTATTGGCTAGATTTGAGCCCAATTAGGCAGGGTGGGGCAGAGATATAAGCGGCCACAGGAAGTAGAGCGCTAGATCTCTGCTGGGAGAGTGTCAGAATACAGGAGTGTATCAGAAATCATTCAATATTCTGCATAATACACCTGTACACATTGTTCTTATACTTACTGATCTCTGCTCCCTCTATCATACAAAAATCATGTACAGCCTTCTGAGCCATACGTAAATTAGACTTCGAATGGCAATATAAGGCACACTCTTATGAATTTAAAATCTTCTAAGGTGCACAATACAGGGTAACAGACCAGGTGTTGAATCTGTGAATTGTTAAGAACTCACAGTCTCCAAAATGCGCTGCTCCCGCCGGTCGGGGCACGTTTTGCCGGTCCGTGAGTAAGTAACAGTTTACAGAGTAAACGCCCAGTCAGTTTTCCAACTTCTTCGCAAATGTAACACAACATTCTTCTAGTAGAGTGTTCAGATACTAAGAATTGGCGGAGGGGAGGTTGGCGCAAAGAATCAACCGGCGAATTTCTGTATCAAGAGTTATCCCTGCTGAAACCTCGATGGGAAGTGCCTTTATGTTTTTGTAGGCGTGGGTCGACTGTCAGTAGCCTCTGCGCAAACTATTCCCTCTTCGATAATAGAGGAGGGTTTTAATTGTATTTTATTCATGTCTTGTTGCAGTGGCTGGTTGAATTAGATCCCTTTTCTCCTTTCGCTTGGCAGCTAGGAATAGACGATAAGCCAACTCAGTGGCTTGTGATAAAACGTCTTAGGTTGATGTGTGCCTTGTGTTTCTATATAGGGACTACTTTAAGAGATTAAATGTACACAAAAAGATGGTCTGCTCTACGTTGCTTGTTTTCAAAAGGGTGTCTGCCTGATCCCTGATGTGTTTCTTTTAAAAGTAGAATACATGTTCGTGTGTGTGTCCCTGTGTGTTTAGGTAGTATACCCCATACGCAATGACTTTTTGGTGGGTTAATTTATTGATAAATGATGTTAGTGATCATGTATACGGGCTGAGATGAAATAAAAAATCCACTCGATAAGAATTACTTAGTCTGCACTCAACCATATTTGACCGCTACGTAATTCACTCAGCTTCATGAACTACTCTGTAGTCAAGCTCGGTGGTTTACGGACAAAGTTATTTCAATCTCATGAGTTTTCTTATATAAATATATATGTTTTTATATATGAACAAACATTTTTTTGTATTCCGCTGTAAATCATAGTCTCATGATAGTCTGATAAGAAGTTTCGTTCAAATTCACGTTTTCTGTTGTTCCACTGACATGATGATCCCACGATTTTAATTCGCGTGAATTCCTAATTATATCGCAGTTTTGGCTAAATTTTCTAATTATGACCAAATGTCACGGATCGTCGCCAAATGGACAGGGACAGGGGTGAAAAATAAAGATAGGAGTATGGTTAAAACCTTTTATGTGTAAGTAGTTCAAGTGGTGGAGGGTATGTGGGATATATGAGGGTAGGTTGAATATTCATAGTAAATGTAAAATACAGGGCCAAAGTTGGTAGTTCATATACAATGAAGGTCTATCAAAGCCTGACCAGAATACACAATAAAATCATAGATTTCTATTAAATTCTATTTTATTGAATGGAGAACCATTAATGGTCATTTGACGACGATCCGTGACATTATATTGCAGGAAGCATACTTCTATTTATACCTAGAGCTGTTATTGTATCGCTGTTTTTTTCTGATATTACTAATTTACCTGGTCTTTGTACTGGCACTCTCTACAAAATGTATTCATTCAGTGTTTCTGGGAAACCTGAAGGCATGCGATACATTTCACTGAAAAGTGATACTATCACGCGACCTCGCCTGTTAAAGAAAGGCCTATGGGCACGCTGACAAAACTCCAGTTAGCATTCACACAAGAGGAGCATTCATCTAGTGTAGAATGCGAAGGTAAAGGGCATCCAAGGACGATGCTATACAAACTACGTATACGTCAATCCAAAAAGAAAGAAAACATACTCGGCCCATATTCCTGACAATGTTTCTGTTTTACAAGTTTATGATACGATAAATTCTCTTCTTGTCAGAACATTTCACATATATATTCGATGTGAGAATTGATGTCAGATATACTTTGGGTAAAATATTCGCAAAGAATTGCAATCATTCCTCTTTTATATATGAATTGGGTTTACAACCCACCCAAAACAAATGCAGCTCCATATTATTAAAACCATGCACCCACTGCCGCCGATTCACCACGGTTGACCTACCGATACACTACGATTAGAAATACATAAAGCCTTGCAGCCATTAACGCCAATTCTGGTTCCGATAGGCCTAACGATTGACTTCCTCACTGGAATAAAATTTTATGGAGAGATTCTACAATTGACTCTACAATAGCCCATGCTTGGATACCGGTAGGTTATTAAGGGAAACGCCAATCGTAGAGCTCTCGCTAAGATCCAACATGTTGGATTTTTTTGGCCTATCGGTGGGTATTTGACAGAATAAATATGTCTTATGTGTGGAATATGTGGTGGAAATTATGAAATTTCGGAATTAGTTACATCACATATAGATACATTATCTCTGTAGTTGTGATATTATTTGATGAATTCTAATGGTCTAAAAATAGGAATTAGATTTCTCCCACCTTTATATTTTGAATCTGATTGTTTACCTATATCAAAATAAAATGATTCGGATTCATAACATATTTCGAAAATTATAATATTGAAATTTCAATTTCAAAATTCTGCCTGCCTATATTGGTTGGAATTGTTAGTCAATCATGACCATGGTTTACATTGTTTGTCCTTCAAAGCTGTTCCGATGGTCTACTGTAGACACCCATGTCCACGATTACAATAATCAGGGACCTCGTGATAGGCCACGATCTTGCCATTTCCAATCGTAGCTTATCGGGAGGTCTATCGTAGATAATCGGTGTTGATGGGTGCAGGGCCTTAAACCGTGCACCCACCCCCACCGATCCACCACAATTGCTGCCACAACTGCTGCCGATCCAGTTGTATTGTATCATACACTACAACTAGAAATACCTAAAACTGCGCGCCCATTGCTGCCGATGCACCACGATAGACCTCCCAATACACTACAATCAGAAGTACCTAAATCCATGCACCCATTGCCAACGATTTACCACGATAGACCTCCCGATACACTAATACTAGAGATACCTAACACTATGGGTAATGAATATAATTCCGGATTAAATTCAGTATGCATCATATATATGGTCATTGTAGACAGATGATTAAGTGCCCTGATTTTGGCTAACCTACAGACGCGATTTTATTACATGTCTGGAGATGCATCATAGGGCATATTGTAGACGATTTGGAGGTCAGTGGTCGCCGAGTATTTCCCTCTAATACCGATCTAGCTCCATCAGTGATTAGTTGGGGTCATGGGCGCTAAAGGGTTATAGACCGCATTAGTCCTGACATCATTTTGGTGCCAAACAAATCCAAACTCCGAGAGGCACTGCATAGACGTAGCATCGTGGCATAGTAGAGTTAAATATAATGTAGAATTACAAAATTTGAGATGTCTAGGATCGCCGACTGCTGCATTTATGAAGGGATATCCCAATGTTTGACACCAGAATGTAAGGGAAACCCCGCTCTCGGCAGGTCAAATGACGTCACACTAATGCGGTCTATAGCAACGGCTGCACTCATGTTATCCTCTCCTTCCGTTCACGACTGGCTTGCCAGCTGGCATTCTTTAGGAGGGCTTTCCTCTTACCGATGAAATAGACTACGACGATGAGGCCACTTTATCAAACTCTATTGAAGTTACTCAAATACGCCCCTTGATCGGTCGGTCTCAGGACCGTGTATCAAAGGTATAAACGAAGGAGTCTTGCTTTCATACACGGAAACAGAGTTTCATTTTAGGGAGCGTAAACAAACTGATTACGGAACTGTTATCTGTACAAAATGATACACCAATGCCACGCTGCATCTAACACCACCACAGCATGCAGCATCTGTACCTCACCGGATAATAAAGTTTGCACTGCTCTGCACAAAACGTTGTGCGATGGCTCCATTGTGGGTTTGCCAATTCTTAATTAGATATATTTTTATAGTTTCTTTAGGCTCCCATTTCAAGTGCCAGATTATGACCATATATGGCAAACTCCGTTTCCTAGTGTACCACCGGAGAGGCAGCGCCTAATGTCTGCCACTAACATCTTTATGCAGCATTTTAGGACTGATCGATCCAAGATTATTCTTTACATTATTGTGTTTATTGCCTGGGAATATCTGATGGTTTGTTTTGGTCATATATACCAATTTGGTCAATGGTGACCACAAAAGAGATTATATTCGGAGACAGTGAGTCATAAGTAACTGCCAATTGTGACCGACTGAGGAGGTTTAATGGGCTCACGAGGAGAACGGAGTGGCGCCCCCTGACGATTACGAGACGCATTCAGCACCTCCCGGATGTAGCGCCATCTAGAGGCTCGCGGCCGTTGTGACCGCATCCTCGTGACGTCACGCCGCACGCCATCAAAGACGCCTTTGAACATTTTTGTTTGATCCTGCTATTACGCCGACAAGTTTGCTTTTTCGCGCATCTGCGACGCCTAAAGATGCCCCTGAAGAAAACTCCCGCGGGCAAGACCCAGAAAATCGTTAAAAAGACATCGGCAGGGGAAAACAAGAACGTAAAAATGGACAAGAAAATCGAGGATTTGAGTCGCGAAATGCGGACTATGAAATCTGCAATGATGGCATTCACTCAGGCGGCAGCCTCTAGGAACCAGGCGGCAGCCTCGCCGTCCAGGCCTATGAACGATTCCGCGATGGCGGTTCCACAAGTTTCCCCATCGACGCCTACGGGACCTCAGATGCGGGGATTCGATTTACATCGACCGAATACTACTGTGAGTACAGCCCCAACGGCCGTTAATGATGGTTTCGCGGCATCCATGTTGGCGCATCCCTGGATTCCCAGGGACGCTCCTGGTCTTGGCGTCTCGTATCAAGATCAATCCATCGACGACCAGGTGCGCCTATTACTGCAATCTACGGCTGATGTGCTACGGCCAAACAGAGGTAAATTTATTATTCCCTGCCACTATGTATTGCTCCCCAGCCGTAAGGACCACATGAGTCTGGGCACCGTAAATTTACAGGAACACATTTGGGGCATCCTCCGCATTGTGGACGATGCGGCGGTGCCCCCTACCGTCAAACCTCATGTACTTTCACACCTCAGGGAGGTCGTGGAGGATTGTTTGGATTACGATTTCGCAGCCGTTCGCCGGTGGAGCGAGGAGATCTTCATACGAGTGGCGGAAGGTCGTTTCGCCAGGGGATGGGAGGATTCCGAGCAAATCCAGCACCTACGCACGGCGATTTCTCGTTCCGAAAGTTCTCGTGTTTGCCGCGCGGTGGAGGCACCGGCGGCAAAGAAGAAAAACAAGGCGCCCGGCTCCTCTCCAGCGCACTCCCCCTGCAAGTTGTACAATAGCGAAGGGGGTTGTGCCGTCACCCCCCCTCATTCCACGAGTGGGGGAACTGTTGTTCACTGTTGCTCCTACTGTTCTGACAACTTTGGAGCCCATCACGCCCACAGTTTCGTTGATTGCTGGATAAGGGCTCGCCATGAGGCCACCGGCGGCAGTCACGCTGCTGGTACGCCCTTTCGCGGGCAGGCAGGAGGACGACCTGCCGCCGCCAACAATTCTGCTTAACTCGCCCCGGCAGGGGGAGCGTCTTCCGGGGGGTGGGGCGGACAACCCCCCCCCGGCAAGCCAAGTCGACGCTCCTGCCGCCGAAGTGTGGCGCCCCCCCGCCTCGGACGAGTTCCGCGAGCGCTTCCCCGTGGAGGCGGCGCTTTACGACGCTGTACGAGCCGGCGGCGACTACAATTATCGAGCTGCTCGCCGCAAGGTCCCGTCTGGCCTACGGGTCGACCGTTGGGCCGCACTCCTAACCAACTACCACGACTCCGAGCTGAGCGATTTTCTTCGCTACGGCTGGCCGATTAGCTTCAATCAGTCACGTTGGCCCGTCTCTACATTCAGCAATCACGCATCCGGGAGCACCCAGGGTGCCGCCCTTGCCGCATTCGCTGAAAAAGAATTGCTTCTCGGGGGTCTGACGGGCCCCCTCACCCAGCTACCGTTCGGCCAGTGGTCACAGGTCTCACCACTCCTCACTCGTCCTAAGAAGGGGGGGGAGGGTGTTCGAGTTATACTGGATTTGTCGTTCCCTCCTGGCGAGGCGGTCAACGACGCCATCACACCTGGTCTCTACCTGGGGTCTCCCGCCACCTACACCCTCCCCGGGGTGGGAGACTTGATCGAGGAGGTTCTCGCGGCCGGCCCTACGGCTCACGTCTGGTCCGCAGATCTTTCCAGGGCGTATCGACAACTCAGGATAGACCCCGTCGACGCCCCCCTACTGTGCTTCCGTGTAGGGGGGTCTTTCTACGTGGAGCGATGCCCCCCGTTCGGTTGCCGCACCTCCTCGATCGCGTGCCAGCGCACATCGAACGGGGTCGTCTATATGATGCGTTCCCGCGGCCGGCACTGCCTCGCTTATCTGGACGATTTCTCGGGCGTTGCCGCAGGGAAGCGCGCCGCCCAGGAGGCGTACGGCCACTTCCTGTGGTTAGCGGACCATCTGGGCCTCCAACTCGCCACAGAGAAGTGCCAGCCCCCCACCCGCCGCCTCACCTGGTTGGGTTTCGTGCTGGCATCGATGCGGCCACCGTCTCCATTCCTCCCGGCAAGCTCGCAGATGTCCTGGAGGTGTGCCGCGAGTGGGAGGGCCGATCCCACGCATCTCGCCATCAACTCCAGTCCCTCCTGGGGCGTCTCGTCCACGTCGGCCACTGCGTCCGCTACGCCCACCGCTTCATGACACGCCTCTTCTCGGCCCTACGGGCGTCGCAGGGCGCCGCAGTTATCACCGTCGGCCGCGAGATGCACGCAGACATCGCGTGGTTCCGCGCTTACGCGACGTCCTCGAACGGGGTCACTACTTCGGCCCGCCCGACGCCTCTACCGACCTCCACATCGACGTCTCCGCGGCAGGCGGCACGGCTTCTCTGGAGGGGTCGGCCGTCAGGTGGGGGTGGGCCCCCGGCGACACGGACATCCCCTCGGACGACGCACCTCGCCACGCTTACGCCCTGGTCGTGGCGCTTCATCTCCTCGCCCCTCACGCCCCCCCGGGCGTCGCCATCCGGGTCCACGCCTCCCATCCGGGTGTACTCGCCCCACTCGCCTCGGGGCTCATCAGGAACAGCCAGATCGCCGCATGCGCGTGGCAAGTCTGGCTCGACGGCGCCCTCAGAGACACTGACGTGCTTCCGGGGGGGGTGGGGGGGCCGCCCCCCCCAACGCACGTGCCGACCCACGCCGATGTCCCTACACACGCAGATCTCTTCAATATTGGTTTGTAAATTGCAGGCACACCACACGATCTCCACGCCCGGATGAGGGCCTCCCACGACGCCGCGCTTGCCCCCTCCACTCACAGGAACAAGGAGGTACAGGCGCGGAGGTACATCCGCTTCGCCGCCAGGCACACCGCGGTCATCCTCCGGCCTACGGTCCTGGAGGCATGCCTCTACATCCAGCACCTGGCGGATACGTTCTCGTCACCCGTGGCCGTGAGGAACGCCATCTCCGGCGCCCGCGCTTGGCTCTCGGACCACGGAGGGGACGCCAGCGCTTTCGCCTCACGGCAGGCCGCGGCCGTGTTGCGCGGCACGGCCCTGCAGTCGGCGCACATCCTACGCCACGCCCCTCCCATCACCATGGATATGTTGTCGTCGATCGCCAACCAGGCGGCATCGCTCATGACCGGGGTTCTCGTCAAAGCCCTGGCGCTCGTCGCTTTTTTCTCCCTCCTCCGCGCCTCGAATCTCTTTGCGCCACCTCCGGGGAGGCGACAGTCTTCTCACGCGCTTTTGCGCGCCGACGCGGTCATACAGGACGGCCGCTTAGTGCTCACCATGCGATCTGCTAAGACCATAGGACCCGGCCGTTCTCCGGCTGTGATTACCCTGGAACCGTCTGACGACAGGGCATTATGCCCAGTGAGGGCATGGAGATCTTATATAGCGGCCGCCCCCGCGCGGCCGTTAGACCCCATGTTTCTCCTACGACCGGCGGAGCCGTTTTCGGCTTCTCAGTTCACCGCGGTCGTTCGTTGCCTCTTGCAACGGGCCGGTTTCCCCCACGCGGACGAGGTGACTCCTCACTCGTTCCGGAGGAGGGGGGCCCAATTTTTTCATTCCCATGGCATGCCGGCCGCAGACTTACAGCGTCTCGGCACTTGGTCATCTTCGGCAGCCATGGCACCTTATCTTGTATAATATTCTCAGACTTTCAGCTTGGTATCTTATTCTGACATTATACCGTTTATACCAGTTTGAATCCCTCGATCACTCTGGCATTGTATTTTATACTTCATGATACCTCTGTCATACTTCCAGTTTCTCGGTAATAAATTTTACCAAAATGCCTTCGACGAGTTTTGGTCATTGTGACCGACTGAGGAGGTTTAATGGGCTCACGAGGAGAACGGAGTGGCGCCCCCTGACGATTACGAGACACATTCAGCACCTCCCGGATGTAGCGCCATCTAGAGGCTCGCGGCCGTTGTGACCGCATCCTCGTGACGTCACGCCGCATGCCATCAAAGACGCCTTTGAACATTTTCCTCCCACCCACCCCACAGTTTTCTACTATGGATTTTGGACTATCTTATTCTGACATTATACCGTTTATACCAGTTTGAATCCCTCGATCACTCTGGCATTGTATTTTATACTTCATGATACCTCTGTCATACTTCCAGTTTCTCGGTAATAAATTTTACCAAAATGCCTTCGACGAGTTTTGGTCATTACTTTTAAAACAAACTCAACCTTATGTGGTTTATCGGCGGTGTTCTTTCTGGTTAGTTTATCAAACTTACTGATGTCTATGTTAACCTAAATGTGTTGTCATGTCTACGAATATCTTACTTTCATTGACCAGGTCGCACAAAATCAATATATGTTAAAAGACAGATCTATCAGTAGAAATGGTCAGCCGTTTTAAACCAGCTTACACATGAGATGCATTTGCAAGACGCAAGCCTATTATTTGTAGAGTGAAGTGCCATTGATGAAATCAGGGACCTGTTTCACTAATTTCGTGACATGTCTAGATGACGTCTAAATGGTGTGTCCGGTTTCATAAGAACTAGACATTAAACTTTGTCTTGTCCGTTCTTGCTTGCACTGTTGGTGCCGCTTTTCATGTCTGTCTAACACTTTTGTCACGAAACTAGTGAAACAGGCCCATGATGTGTAGATTTGTCTAATTCTTATGTTTGGGGTCTGTATTTTCCTAAGGGCCACCTACTTGTGTTGTCACGAAACTAGACAACCCCAATGTCTGTATGGTGTCACAGACGTGTCACGAAACTAGTGAAACAGATCCCTGATCATTAAGTCGATGATTGTAGATATAATTACTCTTTTCCCACTAGCAGACTGACACGTGTGACTGTAATTCCTCCATTTCATGTTTTTTTTTGTATATTTGGAGGGTGGTTGCGGCCCCTAAGAATAGAGGTCAACTCTTGACTGCAGAGCCATCCCAAGGCACTAGAAAATATTACGTAAGGAGGTCAGGGTGAAGGTCGGGGTTTGCTGCGAATGCAGTCATTGGCTACTCGGTCTACTGTATTCCTTATATGGAATAAAGGTAATGGGACAACTCCATGGTGGTTTGTATTCCCCAACACTGCAGGGCGTACACATGTTTCACAGGGGCAGTAAGACTGCCCTCACACAGTGACAAGTCAACCGGAACACCCTACAGCCCAAGCACCCACCCCTGACTACTTGGCTCAGCGCAGGTCTCACAGAGAGCACACAGCAACACGGAGCATGGGACCGATCCCCAAACTGTTTACATTTTCTTTTGCGTGAGACCCAATAAAACCCGAGTTTGGAGACCTAATTAAAATAAGCGGGAAGTATCCGCAACCAGGGGGTGTCCGAGGTTCAGTTGTGGTCGCGAGCTCGCCAAATACACACGTTTTTAACCTGACTTTCTGTAACACCTCTGGCCGAGTTAAAACCGTGTTGAATTGGTCTGCAATCCATTCGGACGAAGATCTGTCGCCGATTTTTTATATGCTTGTTTCCACTCATGGTATTTCTGAAAAAAAAGGGTTTTAAAATTCGGTCGGCGCGCGGTGGCTTACAAATCCGTCGTGTCCCAAATATCTGCAAGTTGAAACAGGGCTATAAACACATTAAGCTCTTAACCTGTTTACCATCTAAGCAGGGAGCAGCAGCCCACTGAGAGTCCAGGACTTTAAGGCGATGGACCGCTGATGACATTTTTTTTCTATCATTGTTATTTAACAAAACCGTGTCATTCGCACTGCATTGAACCGCTATTAAAAAGGTCAGCAGTGATGGAGGTAAAAAACCAGGTTGGCTTTTCAGCGGCGAGATCCATTAAGGCATCGTGTAAACCGCTGCCGCGATCAGGATTTATCAGCCGACCCGCGGCGCACCTGAACACTCGGCCGACACCGCCCGACGCCCGCTCAATTTATCAGCGGTGACATGACTGGTTTCCTACCCCAGTGAAAACATGAATTTCTGCATCGGCTTCGGGACAAATCAACACCAGCAACATCGTGTTTTAGAAAATAACAAAATAATAGAATAAATATAGTGTCGATTTTGTTTGGATTCTATGTGTACCTGTCCTTTTTCTTTGAGTGTTTTTTTTTGTGGGTTTTTTTTGTTCTTTTTTTTCAGATTTCTTTTCTTCATTGTATCACAAAGAAAGCTTATTGTGGAGTAGGGCCTACATATGCCTTCATCGTCGCAGGTGTCCCTGCCAATTGCAGCTGCGTGGGAGAATGGGAATCTGAGCCTACATTAAGACTGATTAGTATTTAATCTAAGTAGATGTCGCTGCCAAACACTGTTATACACTGCAGAGGCTGTTAAAGGCATATCGGACAATTTACCTCTAAAAATCAAATCCAATGTCAATTTCTTGAAAATTAAAAACGATGATTTCAAAGTGTTGTGGAACCCATTGTGGAACACATAGGTAACTGAAAAAATGGAATTCACTATGTAAGTTTTTGATTTAGAGAATGTTGTTATGATGATATTATTATGAAATATAGAGGATTTCTAAAATCTGTTTTAGAACTTTGAAGTAAAACCCCTGTCAATTTCTTTCAATTTTCACAGAATGCAATACATATATAATACTATACTTATAAGCTTTTGAAACCATATGTCACCGTCATTAAGTTTGAAATAGTTGGATAAAAACATATTTTTTAGTAAATTTCCTATAGAAATGAAGCAAATGAAAATGGGCTTATTTCATGTTTTCTTTTCACAATAATACCGGAGTGAACGTGATCTTCCTACGGCCCATACCGGGTTCAGTCAAACTCGACAAAAAAAACTTAAATTCATTGCATGTTGGAATGTGCAACAAAGAAACAATTCATATGAATATTTGTGAATACTAAAATATCACCAGGCGGCGCTACTGTGAATTGTAGGACATGCCTTTAGAGAAGGCGAGTCATGGTGTGCTCGCGTCGGTTCATTCACCGTCGCTGGACGCCCTCCTCCAGTGTAAAAACCCGACCCAGGCGCCACGCACTGTTCCAAGCAGCTTCCAGGCAGCAGGCAAAAATTGTAGACACTCTGCCAGCCAGGGAGGACGCTACTTCTGCCTAATGGAAAATAAATAGGAACAGACTGTTAGCTGCACTGTCATCGTAAAGCAGCATAATAAATAAGAAAATGCTGTGGAATGAAATAAAACCAGAAAAAGGAAAAAGAATTACATGGGCGGTTGATGAATAGGTTTATAGTTGTCATTGGTAGCTGATGGGTAGTGGAGCTCCTAGGAACAGGACCTAAATACAGAGATCTGTGCATGTTTAAGGTACAATGAACATGATTTAGGAAGCTGGTGTTGGTAATGATCGATCTTAGTTCGGGTGCAGATGAATAGAGCAGGCAGAGAGCGAAAGGTCAGTCTTCAGAACTCTCCATCGAGAAGCTCGCCGCTGCCAACACACATGGCAGGAAAAACTAAAAAGATTTGTCTTTTCGTTTCTTCATTCTCCTATATTTATAGTCCGTACTTGAAATGGTGGTGGCAGCATTGCAGGGAATGGTAAATAATTGACGTCGGTCTGGCTGCCTGAAGACGCCGCTCTGTGTTAGGAATCCAGCGTGTGGACGAGAGCCTCTTCCTAAAAGCAATCCGGAGAAAATATTGAACGTAACATTGACTTCAGCTCTTCATATAGTTAACCGTTACCATAGAAAAAGACTATAATCGACCATTGTCGATATTCAACAATCTCTGCAGGCATGGGACATTTGAGTAGGATTTACTCGTAGAAGATCCTGATTTAGGAGCGGGTCCCATCTGGTATTTCATTGTCTCACAGTGAGGAGGCTTCATGTCATCATCAGACCAGCGAGGTACCTACGATCCGCCGACAACAGCACATAACGCATAGCAGGAAAAACGGGCTTATTTTACTTCGCTTCAGACTGGTATTAATCACCGAACTGCGACGGAGGGAGTGGGAGGGGAGAGGTGCAGACTGGGGGCAGGAATAGAGAGTGCAGAAAGATGGATGAATGTGAGAATGGGGAGAATAAGATGGCAGAGGGAAAATGGGAACGAGAGCGATGCTTAAGAAAAGGAGGCATGGTGGAAATTATAGAGGTGGGATACTGGTAAATATAGCAGGATGTGGAATTGAAATCCCTATTTGTATATGTACGACCTTTGTTTTTCTTTATTAACTATGAGGAAGGATGTAGTTTACAGGGGGATAATCCAACGGTGAACAATAAAATATCCGTATTTGACAACATGTCTTATCCATTTAAAACAATATGAATGATGATTTAAGAGTGCAATCAATCTTTGGACAATGAGACTCACTCCAAATCCAATAAACGAACATTGCACCATCTGTTAAGTAACTGTTGTGTTTTTTTCTTCCTCTAATGAACCATATAGAATAACATTCATAAATACATACATAAGTTTGCCGTGACTCTGGTTAAAGGGCTTACTTAGAATAGTGGTTTTAAATCTATACTGTACATGTTAATAGTTCAAAGTTTACAGAGAGTGGTCTAAGATAATATTTATTACTACACCTAAAATGTCTATTTTAAGTAAGGTAATATTTACTCTCATAGTTTATGTATCCAAATAAGTAAAGTAATGTCGTTGAGAAGGTAGGGGACTCCCAAGGAAAATATAGCCCCGGCAAATGATTCGGGTCAATCAAGGCTAAAGCCCAATGCCCATCTACCGATTCTGGAACATTCATGTACCTTTGTCGGCGACAAACGGATGGTAATTTGTCTCACCAAAGGCATCCTAACGGAGTCGGCCGTAGTCGGTAGATGTAGGACAGCTAGGCAAGGTTGAGCCACCGATTAGTAGACAGATTTGCTTAGGACTAATATCCACCACCCCATCTTCTCAATGTCCGCTGGTAGAGCGAAGAGTTACGTAATTTGCCTGCGACAAGTTGACCGCCTCCTATATGATTTGGGAACTAATCGCTCAACCCTGAATCTGTAGATGGGCATCAGGCTTTACCACTGTGTAATGCGAGTAATATAATTTCTTAATTTTCTTTGAACATACATTACAACCTTATCACACATATTCCTTTGAGGTCTATAGTGGGAAGGTATAGGAGTTGGGGTAATAAAGCTGGGGAAGTAGTGATAAAGTAACGTGTTTAAAAGGGAGAGTTAAGAGTGGACGTAATGAAGAGGGAGCACAACGTGGTGTTTTCCCCTGATTGTCCTTCCTCTGCTCGCCCCACTCCCTCTGTTGAATGGGCCAGCATTTTATGAACAATCCCGGACACAAGAAACAAAATGGATCGCTTTCGGAGTAGCTTCCAAAAGCCAAGCAAGCCATAATTGGCAATCTGAGATACACGATGTGTGTGCGACACATTCCATCATGTCTGTGGGGTCAGAGATGACTCCTCAATTCAGTAATGGATAGGACTTTCCTGGCAGGTATTCCATGCCAACGATCCCGCCAATGGAATTCCCTTTGTTATATTCAGATCTGTTCAGTAGTCGGTGTGATGTAATGTCTTGAAAGAGTTATCCAAAACTGCTGAGATGAATTGTCTCTTACAGATAGAAAGGTTTTAATTAGGTAGGAGAGAATAAAGAAATACTGTAATGTTTTTCCCTCTGCCATTTGACCTGTGGTGGTTTTGGGGGTAGTTCTCTGCTGGGATTAATTGTGCGACTTGGGGTGGTGGGACAGGGTTTTAAGATGCGCTCTATGACACACATTGACATGTTCTACGGTGCACACTGACATGTTCTACGATGAACACTGACTCAAACCTCATATCAATGTACATCGTAGATCTTCCTTACACAGCCAGGCATGTTGATTCAAAAACGATCTTCTAAAACACACTCTGCAAATGGGTTTCTAGTCAAATAACACGGTGTTCTCCTAATAGCCTATTTTCATTTTGTGTCAGCAGTGCTAAGGTCCGTCGGTGGTTCCTGATTGTATATCGGTGATGGCCAATGGAAGTAGGCTATTAGGAGAACACAAAAAATCTGCAACGTGTTTGTCGGCCAGTGGAAACGGGCCTATAGGCCGATAAACAACGTGAAGTAGGTCTTTCAGAGGTTGGGGCATGTTGTAGAGCAAGGTTAGAACGTTGCGATGCTGAAATCAATTTGTAAACAAGGAGAACAGAAAAATTGCATTGAGTTGAAGCGAATAAAGGAATACATTTATCAATTCAATAACATACACAAATAATTTCTTTCTCAATTTGTAGAATCTTATTCCAAAACAACTATACTAATACAACTAGTCAGTGAGGTCCACACCTCCCATGAGCTTAGAGTAGTCCCTCATCATTTCTGGACAACCACTATCTTCTCTCACAAATTTACCAGTAGATCTATCTTTCTTTCCTCTGTTACACTTCAACATTTTAGGCCCATGTATCGATAACAATAATCGAACTATCGTCCGATCTTTCCAGACACACAATAACAGATTTCCATATCTAGAAAATTCACATTTCCCACACTCAGAAACTCCAGATATAATTTCACTAGTCGGGGCCTTATCGGGCATATATTTGTGATTTTTACGAATCATACCACACCAATAGCTAAACTTTGAAATGATTTTATTAGTGGTCCAACACTTGGACCGTTGTGTACTAATTACCGAAGAACATGTGATGCTTCTTCCCTAAGAGCCACCAGTTAAAACCTGTACAAAAGTCAGTCAGTGGTTCTGCTTCAGATATCATCGATGTGCATAATAGTTGGCGGTCAGAATAAACACTGCTTCTCAATGAAAATTATGATAGTTGACGACCAACTATTGACATTCAAATTAATTCAGCCACAGATTAATTCAACCTGGCTTGATTTCAATGTTGGCCTCAAAAGTTACAATATTTGGTGCTATATTTTTTAATGTTGTAGAGAAAATTCATTGACCCTTTTTGTTTCCACCTAGCGATTATTGTACCAAAAAAGCCACATAATCGGTAAGCAGTGCTTAATGTCAAATCGGCAAATGGAAGCGCCATATAAGGAAAATGAGAAAGCAGACTTCACCCTGGAGTACATCAAGCTGCTATGTAAGTTAGCAGAAGACAGTAAGCTGAGAGGTGGACTCTCAAGGGGCCCTTTAACACCTGACCAGCGTCGCTTGAGTCACATGATCTTCGCTGGTTCTCGCAGCGTGGTGTCTCGTGCAGTGTCATGAGTGTGGGGACCGGCGCATCCACAAGCTATACTCTGTACCAGTTACTGTCACATGATGTGGTGACCAATGCTGCCACAGGCTATACACTGCACCAGTTACTGTCACATGATGTGGTGACCAATGCTGCCACAGGCTATACACTGCACCAGTAACTGTCACATGATGTGGTGACCAATGCTGCCACAGGCTATACACTGCACCAGTTACTGTCACATGATGTGGTGACCAATGCTGCCACAGGCTATACACTGCACCAGTTACTGTCACATGTTGTGGTGACCAATGCTGCCACAGGCTATACACTGCACCAGTTACTGTCACATGATGTGGTGACCAATGCTGCCACAGGCTATACACTGCACCAGTTACTGTCACATGATGTGGTGACCAATGCTGCCACAGGCTATACACTGCACCAGTTACTGTCACATGATGTGGTGACCAATGCTGCCACAGGCTATACACTGCACCAGTTACTGTCACATGATGTGGTGACCAATGCTGCCACAGGCTATACACTGCACCAGTTACTGTCACATGATGTGGTGACCAATGCTGCCACAGGCTATACACTGTACCAATTTCTGTCATGTGATGTGGGGACCTGGGACCTGTTTCACTAGTGACATGTCTAGATAGCGTCTAGATGGTGTGTCTGGTTTCATAAGAACTAGACTTCGTTTTGTCCGTTCTTGCTTGCAATGTTGGTGCCACTTTTCATGTCTGTCTAACACAAAACTAGTGAAACAGGTCCATGTTGTGTCTAGAGTTGTCTAATTCTTATGTTTGGGTTCTGTCTTTTCCCAAGGGCAGCTACTTGTGTTGTCACGAAGCTAGATAACCACAATGTCTGTATGGTGTCACAGACATGTCACAAAATTATTGAAACAGGTCCCAGCATTATGTCGGGATCCACACATATCGGACAAACTGATTATGATTTGAACATTTTATTTGATATTCGTTTGGACATCGAGGATGGCTTTATCCGGCATCCTCATGACTTGCCCTCAGACCGGTGTGGGTGGGGACTAGAATAGACTATATTTCCTGTGAGTGGGAAATTGAGCAGGGACCTGTTTCACTAGTTTTGTGACATGTCTGTGACACCATACAGACATTGGGGTTGTCTAGTTTCGTGACAACACAAGTAGGTGGCCCTTAGGAAAAAACAGACAGACCCCAAACATAAGAATTAGTCAAATCTACACATCATGGACCTGTTTCACTAGTTTTGTGGCAAAAGTTTTAGACTGACATGAAAAGTGGCACCAACAGTGCAAGTAAGAACAGACAAAACGAAGTCTAATGTCTAGTTCTTATGAAACCGGACACACCATCTAGACATGTCATGAAACTAGTGAAACAGGAATTAAGTAATGAAACTTCAACACGAGTAAGGGATACATATTACCTATATTCGTTCCAAGTATGAAGAACATTGGCCACTCCTATTTGCTGATATTTGACATCAACGCTGACATGCGTTTTGAAACCCGACAATTTTTTTCCCGCTATTGCTTGCACTGTTGGTGCCTCTGTTCATGTCTGTCTAGGCCTAATGTCACAAAACTATTGAAACAGGTCCCTGGTGAGAGTTGAGGATACGTGCGCGTCAGACTGGTGTCAGGTGTAGAGTCACCCTCGCCAATGCCAGTTCCTGGTCACTCCCGGAAGGGAGGTCAGTGAACACATCCTGGGGTTTCCTGGGCCCTGTTTCTCAGTCACGATATCGTCTTTGTAAGACATCTTACAGCTGTCAGTCTGCTATAGATAAGACATCTTAGGGAATCGGCCAACGATCGTTGCTCCAAGACACTTAGGGTGCAGCCAGGTGTGCTATAGATAAGACATCTTTAGGGTCACATGGTTCAAAATGTCTTCCAAAGTGTCTTAGACCTAAGACATTTATGGACATGTCGTACTGAATGCGCAACTTCACTTCCCGTAAGAATTAAGCGATGAAATTTTAACACGAGTAAGAGATACATATGACATATAAGCGTACCAAATATGAAGAAGATCGGCCGCATCGTTCAGCCGGTTTTCACGTTTGAAGTTCGCCATAGCAATCGTCTGCTCTGGTGGCCAGTGTCTATCAGAAACCATCAGAGTATGCCTCTGCTAATTTATGCGACACCTTGATATTGACCCAGCGTTAATCCATTTCTCATAGGAATTAAGCAAAGAAATTTTTACACGAGTAAGGGATACATATAATCTATAACTGTACCCAATATGGAGAAGATCGGCCGTTCCAATCTGCCGATATAACAAGTAACACCGAGAAATAAAAGAAAAAAACTTGGGCTTGAGCAGGGATCAAACTCCCCACCTTCAGATCCTGAGGCAGGCGCTCTAACCACTTAACCACTGGCTTTCCCCTCCCAGATTCAAGCTACCCTAGAGCTGTTACTG
Source organism: Alentia gelatinosa (assembly GCA_950022655.1). NCBI lineage: Eukaryota > Metazoa > Annelida > Polychaeta > Phyllodocida > Polynoidae > Alentia > Alentia gelatinosa. The sequence goes on from OX465592.1 coordinate 17,499,586, forward strand.
GGCAGTCTTTGCAGTATAGAACCTAAGACAGTTCTATACCTGTCTTAGGCAGGGACGTTTTTAGCGGCGATCGAAGCTGCCGTGCTGAGACCGTGTCTATAGGACGGCGGCCATTTTGTGTCTTGCAAATTGTCTTCCATTCTCAGGGACATCTTAGAGTATCTTAGAGTGATTATGTCTTGACTGAGAAACAGGGCCCACTGGAGTCCTGCATCGGGAGCCCGTCTTACTCCGGTGGTGGACTGTTGCTTATTCTCACGATGATGCAGGTTCTTTCTTATACACCGACTACCTAGTCTCTGTACTAAATTTATAGGAGTGTATATTATCCACCTAATACGGAGTCTCCATACTAAATCTATTGGGAGTGTGTATTATCCACCTCACAGAGTATCAATGCTAAACCTATAGGGTGTGTGTATCATCTATTTAATACGGGGCCTCCTATATATATGGGCAGTGTGAAATCCATCGAGTAGATCACAATCATGTCGATTCGATAGCAATCCTAGACTTCTTTACACTTCACGTGGCGAACCATGATATGAAACGTTCTGCCATCGTATGATAACTTTAGTGGATACAGCAATACAAAATATCAGGCAGTGATACGGAACTATGAAGAATTAAACTTTATGCATAAAATAATATCATCATATTTCCCTCTCCCATTGTCAACTGAAAATATAAAAATAGTCTCACGTTTATACTGATACTGCAGTTTCTATGCTTGTGAGGTCTTGTTTATATTGAGTATTCATTGAAACAAAAGATCAGAACACATATATACGCAAAGATGGGTACGAAGGGAATACTGAAAAAATAACCCCGTGTGAAACCGTGTCAGCGTGCATCGTAGACCCTCTCGACGCAACCAAATATGTTTGATTTTTTGTCTGCTATGCAAAGTGAGTCACTATGTATATCGGGAGCATCGTCTCCTATATCAAAGCTGTGTACCCTTCCCAGAATTCCCAGAATTTTTTTTACAAAAGGCATATACAGTATTATCAATCTGAGGGTTTATATGTTTATGGTATCTTAGTAATATGTATAGAAAATTACCTTATAATATCATCTCCATTGTATTATTAAGGAAACAAGGATTCTCTTTCAGTCCCTATACATACATCAATGGAGATTTCCACGATTATGTCCAAAACATGGTAATAACAAAAACATATTCTGAGAAATAGAGAGGTTTTAGGGTAAATCCATCGCTAAAATATATTCGAAACCCTGCGTGCATCGTAGCCGGCATCGGGACCATGTATGAAATTTTGTTTACCCCAAAACTTTTCCGATCCACTGTGATGGACGCAGACGCATACATGTTTTTCCTTCCGACAATGAATAACTACGACTTAGAAATTCGGCCGCATATAGAGCGGATAGCTTTGCATCTAGAGGTGTGAATTCTGCTACGGCTCTGGCGGTTGTCCGGTTTAGCTTTGGTCGGTACATAGAGATCACAACATATCGGATCTAATAATAGCTTCCTTCCTGAACTGGCCGTTCTTATGTCTGCGTTATATCTTATTGAGGCCTGATGAATACAAGGAAAGCAGGTGCTTCCTATCACACAGACCATCCTCTTCTCTAACGACCGTAAAGGACAAAATATAACTGGTAAATAATGTATATCTTGATCAGCTTTAGCAAAAAGGGATAAGCAGCTTATAGGATTTCTCCTCATAATTAAATTTGCCTGTACCAGCGTTTTTCTCTTTCTTGGCTTAATAACCTGCTTTGATGGTATTTGAGTCGCCTGTGAAGATTTCTTATTCGCGGCTTTCATGGCGAGAAGCTGCATACAATAGGCTGACGTCCTGTGGATGGGATATAACTGTGTATAGGGGACAGAGCCATTGTTAGTTCACGAAGCAGTCACTAGGTGGTCGGGGGACAAACCTGTATTCTGGCTGTTTGTTCTTACAAAATTCAACTGCCTTCCAATATTTTACCATCGTTCCCTTGACTCTCTACACCCATCCCAAAGTAGGATGACATAATAACTAAACCCAAGACATGATATTTTCCATATGGAACACTTTATATAAATATGTGAGCAGGGCTAAAGTTGTGACATTTCCCAATTATCACTCACTTCTTTTCCACCTCCTTTAGTGAAGAACACCTACTTTTTCACCTCCTTTAGTGAAGAACACCTACTCGGGGGGCGTCATGGCGGCGCCCATGGATCATAGGCTATATGCCGTATAGCCGAGTCTGCTGGGAGACGACCAGGCTTCCTTTATAGGCGCTTTTCAGCTGGCCGATTATTTGATCTGCATTCGGTCCATCGGTCAATTTGTTAGTACATAGCTTAAAGGGATATCCTACAGTTTCTGGTGGCGCCACCTGGTGATTTTTTAATATTGTCAATTACCAGTTAAAACTGGTTCCCTGTGCTTGATTTTTAAGACAAATGTGCAAATCTAGCATTTTGTCCAGTTCATCCAATCTTGATACGAAAAATAGGGCAATTTACATTTGCTTTACGGAAAATATCAATTTATATATCAACGGCTGATTGTCAAATATAGTGAAATAATAAAGATCGTGAAGAAAATATATCTATAGGATGAATCTTCTCAGATATATCCCACTGACTATGGATAGTGAAAATCTGAAAGAAATAAATGGGCTAAGCTCAAATATATGATATTATGAAGGTTGGATATAAAGCTGTATGTGTGTGGAGGAGGGGCATGGCAGGGAATGTTAAAAAAAACCCGCCCCAACACCGTTTCGCCTATACGATAAATGCTGGATTCATCATATAAACGTGTTGGAAGGGCGGCAATACGGCGCCCGTTTCGGGGTCAAGTCGGAGTGTGTCGGAATTCTTCGTCATCTGTGCAGGAAGCTGAGGTCCACTGCCCTAACGAATCCATCCCTACCGACATAATGTTCTCTGTCCGAAGCGTGTGGTAAGGCTTAAAGCCCTGATCCTACCTAGTTACCGATCTTACCAAAAAATCTTCGAAATCTTTCTGTTTCTGTGACATCCAACGCATGGAAAAGTGGCCCTGAACACTTTTAGGTATGTAATAATAGGAAACCGAATTTGTGTAGGCGAATTCCGGGATTTCTCCCTAAGGTTCCGGAATTTACATTACTCGGCTGACAGGCCTGCGACGGACATTCCAGGACCCTGACCTAGATACCTGAGAATTCTCCGATTAGTTTCAACTTTTACTACGAATCAGATACAAAGTCTGTACTGATTACCTCATACAGGTAATGTGGAGTTTCGACCTGCCGCCGAAATTGACAACAATTATGTACAACCTGTACCAAAGTCGGTCTCTAGTTCTGCTTCATCTATAATCGGTAAACATAATCGGTGGCAGTAAGAATCCAGGCCGTTTTTCATTCAGCCACAGGTTAATTCAGCATCGATGATTTGGTACTAAAGATCAATTGGTAGTACTATATTGCGTAATATCAAAGAAAAAAGAAATCGGTGACCCTTAGACCTTTTTTTCTGACTATTGTTGGAATGGAAGTGTCACACAATCGATCAGCGGTGCTAAATGCCATAATCGATGGTCATATAACATGCGGTTAACTCAGAGGCTGGTCAGTTGGGTTGGTCTAGTTCGAAGGTGTTACCAGGAACAATCAAGTGAATCAATGGCTTGTAAGGAACAAACCATAACAAGGTTCAGCATTTGCCAGGCTGATTAGAGGCAAATATGTGCCTTTTGGAAATCTTCTAAGCATATAGTGAATGTAAGAATGCTATTCTTTCTTGCCAATAATTGGTCATAATGTTAGTCTGCAACTTGATGAAAACCATTCACAAAATTCATGGACTCGTCTGGAATTAAAGTAGACTTCATCAAATCAAATCAAAATTGAGATATAGATTGTATAATCAAGTGAGTTATTGTGCATAAGCTGTATTGGAGATTCAGGGAATCATGACCCATCTGCAAATATTCGGGTTCATATGTTCAAACACGGAAAAAGTAAATAAAAAAGTAATGCTCAATTAAAATGATAGGTTCATCTTTAAATTACAAAAGTATTGAGACTTTCACTTGTGTGTCCATTAAAATATGCTATTGTAAAATGTAGTATTGTAAAATATGGGATTGTAAAAAGTAGCGATTTCAAATGTGTAACCCATGTGAAAATATTTAGCACCCAAATTGTCTGAATTAGTTAGTATCAAAAATGACTGGATTTGAACAGTCGCCATTTTGTAGGATTTTCTAACCATGTTGATGTTTAAGCAATTACAGCCATTAAGTGAATGGCAAGTTCGCCCTCATTATTGGTCGATATGGTTCCTGAACTGGTCACATGGAGCAAGGCATTATAACAATGACACATTGAGTTTTTTCATGTTATGAGCGGCCCTCCTGGCATGTGCAAGAAATAGGAACAGCCCTGAGAGGGTGGTTGTTGCCCCTAAGATTTGAGGTCAACTCTCGACTGCAGAGCCGTCCCAAGGCGTGAGAAAATATTATGTAAGGAGGTCAGGGTGAAGGTCGGGGTTTGCTGCCAATGCAGTCATTGGCTACTCGGTCTACTGTATTCCTTATATGGAATTAAGGTAATGGGACAACTCCATGCTGCTGATCATCCTCCAATGGCTGTCGGTTCGATACCCAGTCATGTCGCAGAGCTTACAATTCCAACCTTCAACACGATGCCTCCTGTGGCCAGTATTTATAGAGAACGTCCTGACCATGCCGTACATGCAACCAAACGAGATGAAGATTAACGGAGAATACGGAACGAGGCGTTTACGCCTCGTTCCGTATTCACCGTTAATGTTCATCAAGTTTTGTAGCATGTACGAGCATGGTGGGACGTTCTATATTTATTATATACCCACAAATGTTGAAATTTAACCAGAACTTACTGTAAATACAAGAATTACGACGAATTCGTAAATCTACCGATAGCGCAAAGTCGTCAGTACACTCTTATACGGGTATAAGAGTGTACTGTTCAACGTGTTCAATTCACATAGCAACGTGCGTTGACCAACGTGTTCAATTCACATAGTTAAGTGTGTCAACGTGTTCAGCATACATAGCAACGTGTGTCAACGGGTTCAGTATACATAGCAACATGCGTTGAACGTGTCCAGTACACTGCGATACGGAACCCGGTGGAGTATAATATTTATACGTTATACGGCAAAACGGTGCGTATTTACGATATATACGTCATGGGTATATAATAGAATACATCCTCCATTTGCTATTAAAACCAGGCTCCTGACTCGTAGTAGTACCACATACCCTTGTGTCCGAGTTTTAATACCCTTTCTTCAGGGGCCTCTCCCGGCTTAAATTAAACTCTATGCTTTACAAATGGTTCTAGGCTCTAACCATGGGTAGTGGTTTACTGTGGCTTCTTGTATTTTTAATGTAGACTTCATAATCGATAGATAATAAAAATATGTCTATCACAGTAGGGGCCTCCACTGGCTGGCCCCGGTTCCACAGGGCACCTGTTTGATATAAAGCTGCTACTTTGATCTCTCCACTATGATCGCCTGCAGCGATTGAGAAGTCTGTAAGTTCGGGCACTGCGTAGCACTCCCTGTATTCTGAACATGGCATCTCCCTGAGCTATTTGCAGGGGAAGACTTCGTGAAAGAGTTCCAAAGAGAATTTCCACCTCACCCCAGACTCGCCTGAAAAGGCTTGTGAGAGTTTATTAGTCAACGATCTAGACTTCAGAAGATGATGATTTGACAAAGGAGATGCCAACATGTAACACACACACATGGATTTTTACACACACGCCCAGAAAGCGTTCATATCTATATATGTATAGAGACCTATTTGTCGCTATTTCTTTGAAGTGCCGTGAAACAGGCTTCCCGTCATTCTGTGTGAAAAATATTTTGCAACATTTTCTGTAGGATGTACCGATGCCGAAGGGTATTTTTGGCTCTATTTGATACAGCAGTGCTTATATTAGGTATATTATTAGATACCTAATATAATACCTAATGAAGTGAATGTCTCAGTTTGACTAATCGGGAGTATGGGATCTGTTCGTCACTCAGTGACGAAACAATATTCATACGTCCCTTTGTACCACGTGACTTGTTTTACAATGTTGTTTTTAATTATTGCTAGGTACAGTATAACCCCGCATTAGTGAAGACACTCTATTCCATATCGGGTCACTGCTTATACAGCAAATAAGCATCTTTTAGAGGTTCCGTTCCGATTGAGGGCTCCCAATAGCATGGGGTATCGATTATGTGGGGCTCTACTGTATATGATAATAAAGAGACGTGGTTCGTGTGTCCGGGGATTTAAATGAGGAAAAAGTATCTTTTTCCATACCAGTTTGAATGATTTCCAGTATGGATTTAATGAACTCATAGCTTATCTTAAGCACATTTTAGTAATAGAATTCAAAATATCTATTGTCTGTCTAATTGTGAACCAGAATAAACATATAACAAAGTTGAAGAAATTATAGTTGAAGATAGTGTTAGAGAAATGCTCTGTCGGTGCAGATAAGATGTATAATGACTAACGCGGGAGGCATGAGTGCAATGGATATATTCTTATTTATGAAAATATCTATGCTCTAGGCAATTGCCGAGGCTTAACACGGCCGTGTGGAGGGAGGCTGTGTCCCGGACCTCGAGTGATCCTGGAGTGAATCACAGAAAAGAGATGAGTAGCATGTCTCCCTCTAGAGTTAGGGGCAAGGCCAGCTCGTTATTACCGAGGGCGGCGGCTGGGTTATGAGGGTTATATTTTGCGACCCCGGTCCCAAGGTTGATATCGTTGACTGCAGCAAGCAGACTGGTTTCCTGCCCAAATGAAATAAGGGACTGGTAACTACTTCTTACGTAATACCACAGACTAGAGAGAGCAACTAGAGAAAGACCTTGAACTGACAGTCACACCACCTCCTTTGGCTCAACATAGATTTGCACAAGTCTTTTTTTTCTATTCTCCTATACTAGCGATATACTACCTTCAGTGCTTTATTCTGAAGAAATACTGCTGCTGAATGTTTTACAACAGTCCTGTTGCACTGGCTGCAAGGCCTTCAGGCCTACTACAAGTCCAGATAAAATAAATGAAATAAAAAAAAAGGATACAGAAACTGAGGCCAGTCTAGGCTGGCACTCTTCCAGCAGATCTTTTGCGGAAGTAGAGTACAGGATCTCTGATAGGAGAGTGCAAGAAATGAAAGCGTTACCCATAATGCACCCAAAAAAAATGGAAACCGTTACCTGGCCTATAATGTGACTAGGCCAGGCTTCCAGGCTACGCAGCAAGGTGCCAGACGCCACGGCCACACCTCGCTGTGACCGGATCCCTGTCTGCGTCCTTCTGGAGGCCAGAGGTTATGAGGGTATTGGTGGTGTAGATGTGGGCAGTGGCACCATCAGGGAGGGCAGTGATGGTCGCAGCAGCCGCCTCCAGGGACCTGTTTCACTGGTTTCGTGACATATCTGTGACACCATACAGACATTAGGGTCGTCTAGTTTAGTGACAACACAAATAGCTGAGCTGAGGAGAAGACCCCAAACATAAAAATTAGACAAATCTAAACACATCATGAAAAGTGGCATCAGCAGTGCAAGCAAGAACGGACAAAACAGGGTCTAATGTCTAGTTCTTATGAAACCGGACACACCATCTAGACGCCATCTGAACATGTCACAAAACTAGTGGGACAGGTCCCTGTATGAGTGTGGCCAGGCGCTGATGTAAGGTCGTTGCATCAGCTGCCTTGGTAAGGTAAGCTGGGGCAATGATAGGGTGGGCAAACAGCGAGACGACTGTGGCCTGGGCGAGGGCAATGTCAGTGTGGACACGGTTGCGTTCATCATCGTAGATTGTGACGCTGTTAGCCGTGTCCGCTTACATCGTTAGCAAGTTGAGGTTGTGTCATGCGTCCTTGGTCATGTGGATGTGACTGGATGGAGGGGCGGCCTTCACTAGTACGATGATGCGGTGCCTGAACTAGCGAACCTGTGTGATGAGTGAAGGAGTCTCCCCAGCAGAGATTGCAGCTTTGTTTTCGTTGTGGTCATGCACGATAACCAGCTGAGAGGCTCGATGAGAGGGTGTGGGCAGAGGCATGGCTCTGTGTGTGTGTGGTGGTGAGGGCGTGGTCACCGAGGAAGCCAAAGGGCCACTAGAATTCTAGATAATTGCAAACGCAATCATCATGGTAATTGCTTAGGCTCTCTCTAGCGGGCGATGTTGAGGCCTGAAGGAAGGGGGTCGGTGGCAGGCGGCAGAGACCCAGGAAGCCTAAGCGGGGTCAGGGCTCCAAGGTTCCGGGATTTGGGTGTGTTTTTTCAGCCAGTCTTGCCTGGACTACTTCTAAAAGGTGGTGGCTTTGTTGACCACCCTCACTATGGCAGGTTATCTCAGGATGGCGATGCACGAGGCCCATGCCACGGTAGTGCGAGCAGCAGTCACCAACAGGTTTTCCTGCCACGTGCATGGCGCCTGTCAACCTTTCTGCACCCGACCTGGGTGTTTTAAGACAGGAACGAGGCATCCAAGGCATTGTGTGTCGGGCGGGTAGACCTCGCCACAGAGCTGGTATGACCGAGTCTAGGCTAGTGGTCATTGAGAGGACTATTCCCATATGTATGATCTGTATACTGGTCGAGTCTGACCACATTGAGGTGCCCTCGGCCAACTTCGGAAATACCTTATATGAGAAGGTATGGATTCCCAACCATGTGAAGTCCTTGGTGACTGTGGTGACATCACACATGTGGGTGAGTATATATACGGCATGCTGGAGGGGGTGGTTTCGGGGTCATTTGAATAGTACCTTGAACAAGGAGAGGGTTCCGAGGGTGGTCCTCTCCTTTTTGGCCCAACGGGTAAGATAATGGTGAGTAAAGTGGTGGTGCTTACCTGTAGAGCTGGCAACGGCTGATGCACATTGAGTAGAGCCTGAGCCTGGCTCTCTAAATGATCTCCGGGGCCCACCATGTACGCCGAGCCAGGCCGCTCGTCCCTACGAATGGCTGCGGGGAGCCCAATCGAGGCCCCAAAGTGGCCAACCAGGCCGCAGGGCCAGGGAAAACAGCTGGGTGTACGGGCCCTAGCGCCTGTCTTCTGCCGTAGGTCCCATAAGTGCAGTTAGAGGTAGCCCGTCGGGTGGAGAAGAATGTATGATATATACCCAGTTTTGCGGTTCTCATGAATTGTCTCTCTGTTGTTGAACCTTCCACCGGGGCCGTGAGGTGGTCGATGGCAGCCTCGAGCTGATCAAACCGGTCGTCTGGGTCCGTCCTGTCTTTGTGGAGTTGCGTCAGTTGCGGGACTCTTCTTTGTCCAAGCTGTTCTGGGAACTTTCAGTTTGGTGTTTGGCTACTTAATGCAGGACACACACCAAGCGAGTAACGGCAGCGATCTCCAGAATCGCCAACACAAACTTGCGTGCATGTGCGATACTTTTTCATAGTAATATCTCCCATAAAAAATCAAGCCGGAGACACACTAAGTGAGAAACTCAGCGAGTTACGTAATCGCTAACACAAAATGACCTACATGTGAGCTATTATTTCATATTTCACCTGGGTATTGCTTCCAAGTTGTTAAATTAGAGGCAGGAGATATTCCTGAAATAATATCTCACATACACGCCAATTTGTGTTGGCGATTCCAGAGATAGCTGCATTCACTCGCTTGACGTGTCCCCGGTATTGGCATCTCTGACGCAATAATCAGGTGAAATATGAAAAAAATAGCTGATATGTGAAGCGTGTTGAAGCCTATCTGCTGAGTTAAACTGCACCGTGGAACCAAGTAAAGTCAGCAGATACTAAGGATACAACGAGCGTGAGGTGTCTCCTATGACCTTGTTCCCTGGAGAAGGTCGGGTGAGATGTTAGGTCAAAGGTCACACGTCTAGGTCACAGCGGGGCAGCACACCGATGTATTGTCGTAACACAAGGCAGCGCCCCCGGTGGCGAGCAGCTCCCAGTGACTCAAGCTGACCTTTGATGGCGTGTCAACCTATTTGTCCCCCCAGCTTTAAGCCTGCTCTTTGCCATCCTCCAGTGCTCCAGGGTTGACAGGTGAGGCAGGACAGGCTGGAGAGCTCCTGACATGTATCCTCGATCCTTATACTCTATCTGTAAAGGCTATTTTATGATAGCCTACGAAAACGGTACCGCTTATTCGAGTACTCAATTGACGCTGTAGGTGGTGGCCACCGACTGCACGTCGGTTTCAATTAAAGGTATATATCTAAAATTCACGGTTGTGCCACTTGCTGTTTTTTTTAGATAACGTCGATTATCAGTCAAAGCTGGATCTTTAATATTCATTTTAATTCTCAACGACTCGATTTAACGTGTTGTCCAGTTTATCTAATTCTAAAAGGAAAAGTTTTCCAGTTAACATTTCCTTGATTTACAAAAGGAATATATGAAAAATACGGATTTATTCAACTATTTTAAAAACAAGAACCGTGATAATGAATTTTAAAACTCGGGAGTGTATTAATATACATCAACTATATTCTGTGAAGTCTTGAGAAAAAATGACATGGGTCTTACTTTGTGAACAGCAACCATTAAGAATTTCCATAATTTCTATTGAAAAAATTATCATGATATTGATCTCTAAATCAAAAACTAGCTAAATGACTCCCCATTTCTAAGTTAAGTATGTGTTCTATGACACTTGGAGATCATCAAATAAAATTTAATGAAATTGAAATCAAAGAGCTTTTATTTTGTTGGTCGTTGACCAAGTGTGTCGTTCTTGGCTTTTATGCTTAATCCTTTGACTATCATGAGATTCTGTACCTCGCTAGGCGTAATTGCCACCGACAATGGCAAGGGAAAACCTCAGGGAAATGGAAACTTACAATTCAGATGAGAATCTAAGCAAGATTTGTTTCAGAAAATCACTCAGTGAGGTTTAGCGTACTCCTATACCCTAAAAATCATCCTGGCTTAGGTTGGGTTCTAAATTGTACAATGGGATAAACGGATTGATAATTACTAAAGCTATATGCATGAATTACTTCCATTTCTTACTGAACAATAGTACAACGAAAGGGTGAAAGTTGATTCCATTTATGAAAGTAGTATTTATTTAAGTTTTTCATTAGGTACATTTTACGAAACACAATAATCGCATACACTGCGCGAAAACCACCATTTTATTTATATATATACGCCATCGCGGAAGTGCATTTATCCTACCCCTAATAAAAAACTGCCATAGACTTTATATAGGAAAATTGTATGTGGCATGCAGTGACATTAGGTGTGTTTTATGCCTCTAGGGGCATAAAAAGAATTGACCAATGAGCACACGTTCTAGCGATAGTGTAAACAAGGAACCAATATGTCCATTTACGCATTCTTAGCTGGATTTTGGTGAGTGTTTGCATATTTCTTAATACAATAAAGTTGTGTATAAGGGCTAGGATAAATACGGAACCGAACTCGAGTTAGCAGGTCGTGTTGTGGTGTCACTCTGGTCAGGTTTGCTACTCACTACGCTCGGCTATGCCTCGCGTAGTAATTTGCTACCTGACCATTGTGACATAACAACACGACCTGCTAACTCTCGTTCAGTTCCATTTAAGTATTGGCTGATTATTGACTTGTTTTCATATATATATATATATGTATGCCCAGGCCTTATATACGGATGCGTCTTGGCTGTATTTCACACCAGGCGTATATTCATGAGACGAAATACCCTCTGTCCCGGCGCCTCCCGCCCCTTTGTGTTGGTAGAAGTATAGGTGTCCTCAGTAGGTAACTGTCTCATGGATGTCACCGAGGGCTGAATGCTCCTTGAGCATCAACTAGGTTTTCAGCATGTGCAAGGCATATTTCTATACGGCGTATAGCCTATGATCCATGGGGGCAGCCATGATGCCCCCCGAGTAGGTGTTCTTCACTAATGGAGTTGAAAAAGTAGGTGTTCTTCACTAAAGGAGGTGGAAAAGAAGTGAGTGATAATTGGGAAATGTCACAACTTTAGCCTTACTCACATATTTATATAAAGTGTTCCATATGGAAAATACCATGTCTTGGGTTTAATCATTATGTCATCCTGCTTTGGGATGAGTCAAGGGAACCATGGTAAAATATTGAAAGGCAGTTGAATTTCGTAAGAGCAAAGAGCCAGAATACAGGTTTGTCCCCTGACCACCTAGTGACTGCTTCGTGAACTAACAATGGCTCTGTCCCCTAAAGCCTTGCCCTGTAGCATGATGTCCCAGGCCTCTCAGTGGATACTGCGGTACAATGCCTTTAGGCATTCCTATAAGCACTGAGGCACGATGCCTACAGACAACATATCGATTATATACCTATTATACTGAATACAGAAATGAGTATGCGTATTCCATAAATGCGTAAGGTGTTTTTCATCTAGTTCAACAAAATATCACTGGTTATCATGAAATCACGGGAGATTTCTCGTTGTCAGCTGTCACCAGTTAGAGTGGTGTCATGTCGGACACTAACCTTACCGTTATTTTTTTTTTCTAAATTATTTATTGTTCGTAATTCAACTACAGCAGCTGATTTTAAATCACGGCCGAAACAATCAAATGGCCTCGTATGATAAATTGTTTTCAAATCAACATAGTATTACATGATGAATAATATCAATGATGAAGAAGGTGAGGAGTACAGTAAATGACTGGGTAGTAATAAGAATAAAGCTATGTTAGCACAGTCTCAGTGTAAGAAAGCCATGAACCATAGGGATATGGCCTGAGTCACTGCTAGCACTCAAATCATAAAATTTTGTTTGTTAGGATACATACCCTATAAATGTAATAATACTAGGTTTATCACGTTCAAGTGGCAATTACCTATGAAATGTATGGTAGGGATCTGACCTGCCTTAAAAAAGTCATTTTACTAGGTTTTGTCTTTACAACTTCAGGGAGAGAATTCCACAATCGGCAACCCCTATAACCAGTCTGTGTCGTGAGAGGTGACAGCTGCAGCCAAATGTTTTAAATCTGAGGAAAAAAACGGTGATGTGCATGACAACGTGTTGTGGGTTAAAAAGTACTTTCTACACTCTAGCCATATCTTATTTTCACATACCGTGCCAACTCTAGCGATTTCATCCTCAGGTCTAACAAGATCACATGGCACCACTTGGCACAACTCACAAGCTGTGCTACACGCAACACTAGCATGCAAGTTATGATCCTACAAAAAGTACATCATGGGCGTAACTTCTCAACAATAGTCTGAAGGGGTGATGGTAACCGGGTGATTGCTCCCTCCCCCGCCCCTTACCGTCGTTAAGGTGACGTCCAAGCCCGGAGTCATCTTGGCAATGCTTCTGATGTGGTGTTTCCACCTGCCGACCAAAATGCCGCCGATTTTCTCAAGTTCATTCGGTCTCCGATTAATTCAACATAGAGACATTTTGTCGATGGTACAAAAAGTCGATAGGTGGTGCCATATTGTTAAAACAAATGAATATTGACAGCATAATATAAACTAACCCCGTTACCATACAGATTATCCAATTACATCATATTACACGATTTGTCACCACCTGACGACTATACGACACGCTCTGGCTCCAGCGACCATTTCACTCCGGCTTGATTTAATCCTCTAGTCACCTATTCCTATAAAAGGCCGTCTGGTGAGGACGTTACGACTGAAATTCCGTAATCGAGCACCAGGGACCTGTTTCACTAGTTTCGTGACAAAAGTGTTAGACAGACATGAAAAGCGGCACCAACAGTGCAAGCAAGAATGGACAAAACAAAGTCACATTTCATAATGCATGTCACATCTAATGTCGCGTGTTGTGTCACAATGTCGGTGTTGCAAACAGTGACACTACAGCGCCACTTGTGCAAGCGCTTTTTGTGTTGTCACAAAACTAGTCAACCCCAATCTGTCTGTATGATGCCACAGACGCCATCTAGACATGTCACGAAACTAGTGAAACAGGTCCCTGCTGATCAATACTGGCCAAACGAACTCTAGTCGTCACGTTTTTAGTCGCCTAGTGTGAACGCTGGGTTAGCCCATCCTTCCCCTGGCCTGAAGGTCCGATAAGTTGACTTGAATGAAACTTTAATTAAACCGTTCAATTTTCAATTCAACATGTTTATATCAATTAGTTAATGTCAAAAATAAACAGAGGGACTGTAAAATGATATCAATGGACTGGTTTTGGGTATTGACTAGGAATGGTTTGAAACCATAAAAAAATGGTACCCAGCCAAATACTTGAATAATGCATCGGCTGAATTAGGCTGATAGCGAAATAAACTAGTCATTACTATGTATTTGTATTACCATTAGGCTTAATACTATCACAATATAGATTTAATCAGAGAAAATTGGCTATAAATCCGGGATATTGCTCCAGTGATAGGGCTCTGGGAGGTTCAGTGATCACTTTATTAAAGTATAGGACAATTAGGCCTGGTGCATCTGACATCGAGGTTAATATGTCTGTAGAGTATGTTTCAATGATTCAATGACATAATTGCAAAATGTGACTTGGATACTTGCCATCAGTAATCCCTAGTTGTGGCTTGCACCGAGTGATGTGAGTGTCAGGTCTTATTTCGTATTTGTCCATCACTAGGATGTTTCTCGGTATCATATCAAAACCAGTTGACGGGAATCGGTCGTCCGTAGATATTAGAGGACCAATCGAATATATATGATACATTTCTATGTCTTGTTTTAATGAAGTTATGAAATAGTATAATTTGTTTTTAAAGATTTTGCATATGTATGTAAATGGAAGTCCAGTAAGGGGGAAACCTTCGTGCAGGAACCCCACCAATCAGTAATCTCTAAAGGAGTGTCCACCTACTACGATAGACCTCCCGATACAGACATCTCTTGAGATTCTGTAATTCGAAAAGGAAATTTGTCAACGACAATTATCTCTATCAATCGACTGGTTTGGGAAAATGAGACCCTCCATTGGGATGAGGAGATCATGTTTCAACGGGAAATTCCAACAGGATTCGTCTCAGACAAAAACAATTTGAGGTACACGAGTCCAACCGTGTAAATTCTACTTTGTGATGGCTTTCCACCTGCCGATGAAATGGACACAGATTTTTTGGCCACTGTACACAAGCCGGTGGTTGGATCTCCCTGAGGTTCTAGTCCTGCCTATAATCGTCGCATCTATAATGCCACAGACACGTGCTGTTTCCAGATGATTTATTATTACCGATTAATGGCTCTGGGCCAATTTCATTTTGACACCGATTATTTATAACGGGGGCCACATCGTTCGTGAGCCAAAACGACGAGGGTGGTGGCACATACCATATTATTGATCTTTTATTTTTATCCCCAGATATCCTCAGGATTATTTGACTAAAAGTGCCAAATAACTGGTTGATGATGCCACAAAAGTTGGTTATAGTCAGCATTAAAGCAATATGCTGTAAGTTTATTTCATCATGTAAAGCATGGACGAAGGAATTTGAGATAAGTAAAGCTATATGGCGAAATTCATAGTATAGCACTTAACTCTGACCTTTCCGCGAATTTGTGACTAACAACTTGTCAAGTCTAATTATGTATCCCGTATATGACCTATAATAGGGAAGATCATTAATTTTATAGCGAATGTTATATGTCAATAAACACGTCTTTTAAAGAGAAAGGGACGCAAGTGGGAAAATATGAGAGAGTTCCGTGAAGTACACTTAGTTTATTGTTTGACATTAATTATATACTTTGTTCAGTTCTGTTTCACAAGCAACAGGCTCCACATCTTTCCTATCTAAGAGAATAAATTGCGGTTTTGATATTATCATTTTGTGTTGAGTGTTAATCATATAATTTGTGTATGCTATCTATAATCTATAGGCAATTAAATAGAGAATTAACTGTGTTTTAAGCTTGTACGGACATCGTCTATGGAGAGAAAAATTAGTGTTGGGTCAAACTTTGTGGTATTGCGAATTTGGTGCACTTATCTTTTTAACAATTTCTATTAGCATAGGGTTCATTAATTAATTGTCAAATCCACAATGAAATTGATATATTTTTTTGTTTAACACTTTCCTATAATCATTACATGTCCCTTAAATCATAACCCTTTCTTAATAATGAGCCTTGTTTTCATCACTGCCTCACACAGTCCAAATTAAGGCAGTTTCCTCCGTACCCTACACACGTGTCTATCCGGGCGATAATCAGGAGAATGAGCTCATTATCGCTCACGCGGCGTGGCGTGGTTCTCTGTGAGCTGCTCTTGAGGTGAGCAGCTCCATCGATCCGTTCTGACCTTTCCGTGGCACTCCGTGGCCCGCTGCCAAAGAAAGTTTGTTTGAGGCTGGCAGGTAAGGCAGGCAAAAACGACTTCAAACATTTGCACGCGGGGGGCTGCTTTTTTGGGCATCGTCAGCGGCTAGCGGCCAAGACTGGAGTACTTCCTCGTTATGTTGTTTACATCGGTGTGCAGGTGGGTATGTGGAACGCCAGAAGAATCCAGTGCACTCAGGTGATGTGGCCTGGGATGTGACGGTTGTCATTTAGGAATGATCTGTATTATCCATCGTATACAAAGCCCCCATTGAAAATGTATGGGGACTCAGTAAACCACGACCCATTGTATAAAACCTGCCGGATACCATAACTGTGGTATACGGATTCTAACCTGTGGTATACGGCCTCAAAACCATGGTATACGGGAAAAATAGTCCCTTTTGCTATAGAGCAAAGAGATAGTCCCTATTGTTATACCTTTTAAAATGGCAATTACTGGGTTTAATTTATTCGAAAAGATGGATAATAAATGCAACAAACGATGATTTTGTGGACAGGCAGCACTGTAAACCACTCGCGGTTGACCTCGTAATACACTCGCTAGTACTCGTGTATTACTAACCGTCAACCTCTCGTGGTTTATGGCCGCCTGTCCTCAAAACCATCGATAATTCTATATGTATTGTTGTGTTTTTTGGGGGGGATTCCATGCTGTCACTACTGTCCTTCACAGATATAGGGCTTTGTGATTCTATTGACGTTAATATAGCCACCAGAGGTAGGAGTCGATTATCAATTATATATATAAGAAACAAGGTAGGAATGAAATCTGAGACCAACTGTTTGGCACCTGCAGTTGACCGATTATTTCGCTGGTTTCTCCTAAGTATTACACACCGTTTCCACCTGGTTACTGATTTTCCTACCTTTTCATTGAAAGTAACCGAGAAAATATCGATGCTGGTAAATGGGTTCTAGTCTTAAAGGCTAGTGTAGACTTGCAATAGATGCAATTGTGGGGTTCCTATATGGACAGAAGGGGTTGATATTCAAATCATTGTCGGTAAGAGAAAGCAGCAACCATATGGTTTGTTGTGAAAATGTATAGGCAACCTCTGCATGGCAGCTTGATCTTTCTACTATGGTGGAACATGCATAGCAGAAAATACTGAAAAAAGAAAATCAAGTGAAATATGTTAAATTATGATATGTAGAACTGTGGAATGTTATAGTATTAAACACTGCATGATGAGAGATAATGATCACGATGAATTGATCCAAGTACGAAGATATGGAACATTGTAGTGTATAGTGTGGAGTTGAGAAATCCTTCTCATGTATACATGTAGCTTATACGAAAAATGTTGATGTGTATACATGAATGACTTCATAGGTGCGTTTATAAGTGGTGTGCTGTTAAGATACGGCGTCTAGAGGATGCTTGAGTCCTGGAGTAAGGAGTGCCGATAGTCTAAAAGTACTATCTTTAGTTACTCCAACAGGCAGGCTGTACCAGCTAACCTGTGGACTAAGACGTTGTCTGGACCCAATCATCTGAGTAGCTTGATTTTCTGTAACTTTCAGCACTTGGATTATGGATCTATAAAAAATGGACTGGACCATTGCTACCTGTGCTAATGGCTATAGACTAAATTATGAATGGATTAAGGAATTTCAAGACTATGAAACAAGATGTTTTATTTTCTTAAATGAGAACATATTCGGAATGTAAATCGTTTCTCATGTTTTGAAGAATTCAGGTGTCTAGAACAATATATAAAATCCACTCTATTTATAACAGTTTCATTAGATCATAAATCAATTTGCCAAAACTATACCTCATGGATTTCCATAATTGAAATTCTTTGAGGGCATTATGAGTGAACCATCCGAACTTCTCCTAAGCTCTATGAGAAGCCCTTGGGCCCAATTGCCATATCGAAGCAACCACAGCACACAAAAACCACTCCAGTCCCGAGGAGGAGTTTTCAGATAGCCATTCCATCATCGACTACCTTTCTGAGAAGGGTTCTATTCTCGGCTCCCCCCTCGTCCGCCGTCCACGCGCCGCCTCTCTGCTCCCCCGGCCATTCACATATTACCATACATCACCCAAACCAGGTTTGTCCTCCGTGGGCGCCAGGGTTGGGCGCGTGGGCTCGGCGTGGCGCCCTGGACGGGTGTGAGCAGATTGGATCTGCTCCTGTCAATGAGAAGAGGCGAACCCTAAACGTATCGAGCAGCTCCCACCTCACTCACCGTTTACAGCCTCCGCTACCGTTTATTGGACCTCCGTCTTCCGCTTCGCGGAGTCATGAATATGCTAATGCGTCTATCAGAGGAAACCGGACCTTGTTTCTTACAGATTGTCTCTGTGGTATCGGAACGAGGCTGCGGTGTGTCACGTGACCCGGGGTTGTTTTCTGTAGCTGGAGGTGTCATGGCGGACGAACTTCTAGATCTGTAGAACTAGTGATTCTCATGTAGATACATCGGTTTTATCGTCGGTCATGTTTAGTCTTTTACTTTTTATTTTGTTTTCATTACTAAAACATGATATAGAAAGGAGTTATTTGAAGATTACTTTTTGTGGTGCAGTTCGGCTTTGGGTGTCATTTCACGATTTACCGTTTTCCTTAGATACGGTTGGCAATATACATCAGACTCTACTGATACAAAAGATAATAAGGCCTTATTAGAAATTAACTTTTCCCAATAGAAATATTCTAGAGAAGCTTTCAGGAAGCTTACAACACCGATATACTGATATCGGTATTTTTGTTTCAGTTTAGGATATGGAAATTGTTATTTGTATGGATGAGCTTGGTATGGTACCCTTTGACGCAAAGAGTGTACGTTTAAAGTTCTAACTTCTTCAGGTAGATAGGCTATAGGTCTGCCAAGACATGTTGATAAAGATTTTTTCCTCTTGAAAACATTTATAACATACACGATGAAGGCCACTGGTTATAAAAATCTATTGATATAAAACAGATCTTGACTCTCTCCTTTACCACAGGGCCGAGAGGGACACGTGGTTGTTGTTTGTTCGGGTTTTTTCTTATGCCTTTTTCTCGATTAAAAACAATTGATCACATATCAATAAATAGTATTCTTAGTTTATCCATGAGATACTTTGTTGGCCATTTTCAAATTTCTGTTTGCGTTTTCCTATTTCAAGAGGCGCTCCAATTTGGGATCAAATAAAATGCGTGTTTCTAAAATACTGAGACATTAAGAAAGGTCGTCTCAAAATGCTTCCAATGACACGCATGTATTTGTCTCTGTCTTTATTTTCTAATTCAAATTTTACATCTCTCATTGGTTTGTCAGATACATTTCAAAACAAGTGTATCACAAGTTTGAGTCCATAACGTACATTCAAAATAATTTTCATCTAAAAGCAAACACTACATATAGCCCAAGGAGTCTAAATATTCCTTCAAACTGTTTTTCGTCGCACTATTCTGACCTGCGAGTTCTATAGTTGAGCTCCTCTAAAATAAGGACTATTTATTAGAGTTGGTGCCAATCTGCCACAATTTTACTCCCGACGCACTTCGCAGAGATGGTAGGCTATATAATGATGATACTGCATTACAAATTTGGGGTCATTTGATTAAGGCTAGAGGTCTCAAATCAATACTTCTATGGTTTAGCTTGGAACTGAGTTTTTAGTGTGTAATTGTATGATATTGTTTTATATCTACTCGTAAAAAAGCTAGTTTAGGGATGCATTATTTCTGGAATCATAACAGATTTTATATATGCTACATCAAGCCCTTATCAAATACACTGCCTTAATCATGAGATGCATTGGGACCATGATCAGCTTTCTTGTCAGCTCTTATACGTTACGACTCTATACTCGGAGCCTCCGGATAATGGCAATGACGGCGACGCGGGCCAACATCGTAGTGTGTCGGGAGGTCCATCGTAGCGTGTCGGAGTTAGAGGGGGCGTCCACCAACCACGACAAGGCTACGACAATGGCTTTCCGACAAGGTCCACGACAGCTCTACGATTGGAAGCCTTGTCGTAGCCTTGTCGTGGTTGGTGGACCACAGTTCCCGACAAGAGGCTACGACAAGGCCACGACAGGCTGCGACATGAAGCTTGTCGGGGGCCTGTCGGGGGCCTTCCGACAAGGTTACGACAAAATCGAACATGTTCGATTTTGGAGCCGTGTCGTGGCGTGTCGTGGCGTGTCGGGAGGTTGTCGATAGAATATTTAGGTGGAGCGTGCATTTCCCGACAGGCTGCGACAAGGGCTCACGACAACTCCCCTCCTCACGACAATGCTGCGACAAGGCACCGATTGAAACTTTCTTGTCCGGTCTTGTCGTAGCCTTGTCGTGGTTGGTGGACGCACCCTCTAGATCTTCTTCCAGATGATCTACGTGTGAGGCTAGTTTTGAAGATAATTCTATCAACTCCTCTGGTAACTCTACTAGCCTGGGGGCCTTTAGATAAACTAAGAACAAGAAAAAGGTATCTTTGCCTTTGGGGCCATAATGCTGTGTAAAATAATGTGGTGCAAGCATAAGATGTCTTGATAATACGAGTAATCTACACCTATCACAAGGTGTCGTATACAAATACGTTCATTTAGAAAATATCTTCTGTTTTGCCATACAACACTGAATGGAAAAAATCGTCCAGGATGTCGGTTATCTTTGGAGTAATCGCATCGTCCAACAGCAGCACCAGAAACGAACGAACTTTATTCAACAGTCCCCTGATCTATATAACTGTTCCTGAATGTATTCTTTGTGTCTCATAGTCGTGAACATAATTAACATGATAAATTAATTAATAGCCATTCCCGTAGGGACGAGTTCCCCAAACTATACATCAGTTATCTACGTGAAGATGCGCTTTCTGCTCATGTACCTTCCACAGTCAAACAATCAACCGTTCTAGGTTTATGCCCTTTTTTTCTTCTCTAAATGTTTATTTTAAGTGCTCATAAAACCTCTTTATGATTTTCATCATTACCAGACGATCCCTTCGTCTTGTACGATATCAGGAGGATGTTGGTCTTGTTAAGCCCTTTTCTTCATTCCCTGATGTTTATTTTTCAATAATTGTAAGCTGTACACACCCTCAGATAGTTCTATGCAACAACGATTCCAATATTAAAATATGCCTTCTATAGCCACTTGCTTTCCATGAGAAAGTTCATTTCCAAAATCAAGCCTTGTTGAATTTGTCACCACAAATTTGTTGCCAGGAAGGACACAAATATGTTTCTGACTTATCTTTATTTCATGTTTTCGATTATGATTCATGAGAAAACTGAATTTGGTCGGTGGTGCCAACACATCGACCGGGAGCCAAATGTCGACAGGAGCATCAAGCATAGTTAGACCTTACTGTGTCTACCATCTCCCAATAGGAAAAATGAAAATTATTAAGGAAACAATAAACAATATTGTTTAAAGGGTGTCTTGTTTTTGAACTACAGGACTTTCATTGATTTTAATTGATTCCTTGATAGTTGCTGTACCTTTGAACCATCACAACAGAAAAGCTACCCTCACAAAGTAATGCAAATATATGAATAGTCATTTTACATTTTGTGCAATTCTTTAATTCTGAAATTCCAGTATAAAGATGCTCACTTCAAAATACAATATACACACGACAAATGTAGATACATCATTTTCTGAACAGAAATATACTTATTCAAGAAATCAACATATTCATAAAATAAGATACATTAATCTCTGGTTACAGATTTGATAAAATTTCACATCTCCCTCACGAGAAACAAATAAAGTAGACCTCTGCCTTGATGTCGTGAACAAGACTGAAAGAACTGTTTTGCTACGAAGTTTGATAACTTTAAAGCATTTTTGTCTGACTTCTCTTTAGATAGCAAGATAATTAGTTTTGGTGACGTGAGACAAGTCATAACTGTAGGCGATATCAGAAAATTGATTTATCATTAACGATATATAAATAAACAGACAAAGATATCTAAAAGCATCGTCATTACAAGTTCCTTGGGATACTAGAGTGGCTACATCACTTGTTTTAAATGTAATGGCCAGCCGAGTTGTAAAACAAATCTGTATTTATTCTTTTGCAGTCTAGCAGGGGTTGTTTTCACATTTATTCAAATGATATTCCTGTAGCATCCATAACAACGTTTTGCGGGCCCCGTTTTGTCCTCTGGGGCAAGAGTCCTCGGGAGCAGGAGCAGCTGAAATGAAATAAAGAAATATGTTATCAATGGCCTCAAGTATCAAATGCGATAGTTTGATAATGATATATTTGATAGAAACAACTCAATATAGCTTACATAGTACATAATGGTAAAAAATGTATCTATCCTGAAAAGGAATACAAGAATAATGTTAATCTAGAATTTGCTTTGAGGCTAAGAGGTAAACATAGAAGTGTTGCATTCCCGTTTATTTCTGAGACCTATTGACCTTCCTTATAAATCTTTACAGAATTAATACCTCGAGTGAGGGGAAAGGAACTATCATTCCATCTTCCATATGTGAAGATAGATTTACTCTTAGTTTCAGGCACTGAACGACCTTGAGAATCTCCTGCAGGGCGATGTCATTCACCCTGAGGTCTGCTTGATTAAGTGGGTTTAAGAGGACATGTGGAGGTGCTTGCACAATCTTAATACAACTTCGTTCCATCTCATGCATTCTTTGTTGGCAGATATCTGCCTGGTTGAATCTCCTGGTAATACAGAGGAAAGCAATGAGAATGGCTAGGGATGGGTAATACGCCATAGGTTTGACCCAGAGGGCTATAGTCCATGAAGCTACTACTGTAATCAAGATTACATGACTTATTGACTCCTAGAATTTCTACTCGATTAAACTCCAGGTATATTGGCCACCCTTATCTCACTCAATTGGTTTCTGATGCTATCTTACCCGTGAATTCAAGTAAAGAACGGCATTTCGAGTAAAGAACGGCATTTCACTGTCCAAACTGTACATTTATTGTGCTGAATCATAACAAACATGACAAGCTTTTCAAAGCAACACGTCAATTTGATGACAGTATTGTTTCTAAAATCCTCGGTATATGTTGTGCGTGATTGTACCCAATGTTGGTTGGGTATTTATTGTGTTTTATGAAAGTGTGCTGGCTATGAGTATCCAATGGCAAGCCTTTGGAGAACAATACAATAGTAAGACCCTCCGAGGAGGGAGCTAATAAGGTTCATTCTCACCTACCATGACTTGAAACATGCGAACCACTAAGGTCAGCATCACGACTGATACCCTGGCCATTGTTTACCTGATAATAGGTTCATTCTGCATATCATAAAGCCTGCACGTCTCCTTTGTCTGCCCAACGGGTGTGTATATCAGAGATTAACAAAGCCATCTCGTGGCCATCTTTTATCAGCATTCTAGCATTCTTGTGCTTTTGTTGTGAACATAAAAGAAAGTTACCCTTTGTTAGAGACTCAGATTATGACGATTTGCACCATTTATTATAAAACTCGGAACAGCCGACCCATTATTATACGTTTCCGTTCAAATATCGGTAAGTTTGGAGAGAAAAGTTAAAGAGTTAAAGAAATATTCCTCGATGTAGATAAAATGTATAACCAGTCGTCAGGTGTAAACGCTATAACGACCTTCACTATGACCGTCTATTGGTACAGCTATTTCATTGGGGAGAACTTCCGACAGACGCGTCTCTTACCGACATGGCATCAGTGTATTTTAGGTCGGCAGGTGTAAACTCAATAAGTGGTTAAATATGCGCAATATAATTTATAGGATATTGCTTTAGGAAGGGCACCAGGTAACCCTAGGCTCATTCGCACACCTGGGACTGCCGACATGTCTCTTCCCTTAAAGGCATATCGCACAATATGACTTGAAAACTTAAACTCATGTCAATTTCTTGGAAATCTAATATGATGATCTCTTGAAATGTGTTGTTGATTGCTAATTCAAAAAGTGAGGGTCACCATGCTAGTTTCTGAATCCAGCAACCAATACTGTACTAAAATCATAACATATTATGTAGAAATTCTAAAAACTTGCTTTTTAAATGAATAACCCACGTGTTTTCTGTAAACTCTCAGAGAACATAGTTTACACGCGTAGTACTGCACATTTAAGCACTAAAACGGATACGCCACTGCGCCTGTCTTTGAGAATCTTAGTACAATTCTTTTGTCAATCAAGCAAATGCAATTTGGCCTATTTTAACTATTGGGATTATATAAATATGACACAATGTTGAATATAGTGATTTGGCATTAGAATGGATCACAAGGAATCAGATTTGACTGATAATTGACAATATCTAAGGTTACCAGGTGGCAACACCATGAATTGTAGGAAATACCTTTGAATAGGCTTTGCGGGTGTCAATTATTTTCCCTTTGTTTAGAGCACCCATGGTCGTGTAGTGCCATAACCTTGTATTATCAATCACAGAAACTAATTCAAAACGCATGTTTACAGAATTTGCTCGATCGAACTCATTCTAGCCTTACTCCAATGGGATAAAGTCCTATCACACCTAGAGTCTCAAAGATAGTTCGCGTGGCAAGGCTGTTCTGTCTGCATGATATTACTACTGGGACAAAGTAGAGTTTTATAATTTCGAGTATGTTTTTATTAGTTGAAAATTATTTCGGTCCCCCACAGATAAGGATATATATTCTCGGGCCAGGCATGACAATATCTTATTGCCAAGTCCTGTACGATGAGGCGATATTGAATACAAAAGAATACGATGTAATTTGTGTTTTTCACCTGTTGTTTGGGTGTGATTCGTCTGGCGAATTCAAACGGGTCTGTATGTAAATGTATAACGCTCATACACTCGGTTCCCGAACTCTGAGGAATACATTGTTATTCATGTAGATCTTTGGCCAAATGCTTTAGCTACTGACAAAGATATGGCGCATTAAGGGCAGGAAAAGGTAATGGGCAAGAATGCGCAATGTCTTGGTCTCTAACGTAGTGTATTTGCTTGATACAGTATAGATCGATAAGAGCACTGTCACTTGCTATGATACAACGTGGTTTACAACACAGACAAACTGGAAGTTGGCGTATCCTCTTTCACACTCCGAATTGATGTGAGTTAGCCGAATTTCGTAGCCTTTAACAAGGGATACGATTATAGAGTGAACAGTGCAGTAGTGCACTCTACGAACCGATGATTGGTTTACACAAGATTTATCTTGAGTATGTAGATGAAGTCTGGATGCGGATTTGACTTACAGTTTATTCTTGTGATGTGTTGTTAAAAAAAGGTCTTTTTTTTCTTTCTGTTACCGCGTTCCCGGATTTGGGTTGGCGGTGCAAAAAAAAAAAGATTCTTGTAATGTGCACACCATGCTCGCAGACAGTGACAATGATATCAGAGTCAAGCTGAAGTCAATTTGGCCTAATTACAAACAATCTTGGGCTAATTACAAAAAAATCTTAGGTATATGATAATATGAAAAAATAATTAATGATGACACCCAATAATGATGATGATGATTTCATTCAAATCTCGTTCTACGAACTCGTTATGAACGAATTTATTGGGTACACTTTAATAAGTATGTGAGTGAGTATTGACGTCATCAATATGTTTTATATGATATTCATCAATTTACATATTGTCTGCTTCACTGATCAGTGCTGAATAATTAGCGATGGAGATCGGGCTTTATATGAAGCAACTGACTTATTGGCTACACTTTAATAAGTATGTGAGTGAGTATTGACGTCATCAATATGTTTTATATGATATTCATCAATTTACATATTGCCTGCTTAACTGATCAGTGCTGAATAATAAGGCAATGGAGATCGGGAAGCAACTGACTTAGAATATTTCCCGGAAAAAAACGGAGAGGAAATCAGATTTCTAAAAACCTTTTACTTTCAGGGAATGATCAACCACTGCATTCTAATCGTGCTGGAAGACCGGTGCCTCCCATTAGACAACACAACCCTCCTGAATACCAACACTTCGCAGGGATAAAGTAAAGTGATACTTTAGATATCTATTGAGTATATTCTATTTGATCCAGATGCTGCAGGAGTATCACATGGCAAGTTCGCGCTGCCTATGATGAAAGAGACAAGATACAGCTAAGTTTCGTCATATGATTCACGCATTTCATATATGTTCTTTCTGATTTATCTACAGTCATGGTATTTTATTCTGATCAAAATAAACCGCAATCAGCACTTAAAAGGAAAGAAATGGAGAGGGGAAAAGAAGACCGATCTTGTTACATACCTGTCATAAACAGATCGCTTTTCCTTTCTCTCTGTCTTTAGGAGGATAGACTCTCTAAGCATTCAGTCTCTCTAGCGGAGTGCCACTGAAATTTCATATCTCTTCTTGCAGACAAAGAATGCCAGTATATAATGTTTCTTAAAGCTACAGAAAAAGCTGTCCCTCGCTCTAATGGGTTGTTATGTTGGATCTTTTTATGTTTGTCTATCGCTTCCCTTGGGCAATGGATATAACCACTCTCCAGTACTGACAAGTCTGCGGCGTGAACAACAAAAAATGAAAATAATAAAACAGAAAATCTGCCCTTTGCGTAGTCGGCGGTGTGCAGGCTGATAAATTGGATCTCTCTCATTATGATCTGGAGGCCTTATCGACCCACTTGTTGTCACGGGGGTCGTGCAGGATAGTATTGATTATGAATAATATAGCGCCTGCTATGTAAGTTATTTGTTAGTTTTCTTTTCTTAGATGGGTGAATTGTTTTTTGGAGGTAAACAAGGGGTCGTCTTATATTTAGGGATAGCACATGAGAGGGGAATTTCTCAGAGGACACTTATAAGGATAGGAAGGTGATCACATGAAATAAGTGATGTCCGAATATTATTTTCCTTCTCCTGACCTGAATCCTTCAGAAGGACAGTTCTTGATACAAGCCATCCTGTGATTGGTTTTTCTATGAGCCATTTCCCAATGGCGGACGAAAACAGCAACAATTAATTGAATTCTCTTAAAAGTAGGTTGGTGGTAGCCAATGACTGCATATTGGTATCTAAAGATCGGTGAGGGTGTAGTATGTGCCTCGTTTCTTCCGCATAGAGCAGGTCCATACCGATAGACCTGTCCTCCAAACATAATGACCATCGTGGTGGTGGCCTTATTGCATACTCTATGCACAATTAATCGGTGAGCATCGCTCTGCATGTCTGTTTCCATTCACAGATCTGGTGTCAGTGGTTCCCGATTAGGGGTAAATAGACGGCCATTAGAAAAATGGCTGTATGTGTCTGTCCCGGGCACTGGTCGGGATCCAGAATTAAAATCAGTGGTAATCAGATGGGCCTGGCTTCAAATCCCCGACCAGCCCGATTTCGTTTTGCTTGTTTTTGTTTAAAAAGGTCATATTCTTATTATTTCATGGAGGATAAATGTATCATTTTCATATAATTGTTGGAAACACTGAGGGATATTATCTAAGCGTGTACATCGGTCATATCTCCCCACAAATTGAGAGTTTTTGGGATCAGGGTCAGGACAATGACAGATTTAATAAACAGGGTGGAAGGCCATTTTTAGTCTCCGTCCTTCTCCCTGTACTTTGGAAAGACAGTCCATGTTTATCTAACGGGGATGACAGTTATAATATCCTCATATGACAGTTCTAGGATAATCTCCCCCAACAACGATTATAACTTGCACTTAGCTCAGGCGATAGTGACCACAATTGTAGTTTCTGTTGGACTTTCAAATGTGGTTTTGCGAATGCGATGAAATCTTTTGCAGTTTTTATCGTAAATTTTCATCTTACTTTTTTGAACGATCGAACCCCCCTAAAAACTACCAAAACTTGCAGCCTTCTCGGCGAGGTCTTACTTCCTGATCGTCTTGTAGGATTGTCCTCCACAAAGACGGATCACTTCAGGTAATGAGAATGCAGCAAAGAAGACCAGATGAAATTAATTTTGTATCGTTCGCATCCCAGATGGCGGTATGATGTTATATACTTTCCAGGTGTATGAATCCCTAATGATGTTCTATGTTGTAAATCCCAGTCAACTGATATGATTATAAGTCGATACGTCACTGATCTAGACGTAGTTACTGACTCAAATTGTGTTTAATCGCAGGTGTTTCCTCATTAAAAATGTTTTAGGTGAAGCAGACAACGTGCTCATCCATATAATATTTATCAATTGATGTCTGGTGGTTTTAACGAAGACTGATGTTTAGATTCAGCAGTGAGGAAAGTCTGGTATCTATCAACATTTTACTTGACTCATGAAAAAAACTTCGATATAATTCAGGATTTGGTCCAATGTTTCGCTGGTTCTATTCGTGTGTATGGGTTCTTCAGCATTATGTGGCCAGTGGCGTCGGTAACCAGCTTGGTACGCAGGCAGTGAATGGTGCAAATCACGTTTAGTAATAAATGATGTTGCGCCGGTCACTACCTGCACACCAAACCGACATTCATTTCGTCGTTTTCTTCCTCTTCTTCTTCTTCTTCTTCTTCTTCTTCTTCTTCTTCTTCTTCTTCTTCTTCTTCTTCTTCTTCTTCTTCTTCTTCTTCTTCTTCTTCTTCTTCTTCTTCTTCTTCTTCTTCTTCTTCTTCTTCTTCTTCTTCTTCTTCTTCTTCTTCTTCTTCTTCTTCTTCTTCTTCTTCTTCTTCTTCTTCTTCTTCTTCTTCTTCTTCTTCTACCATTCTTAACCCACTGCATTTCTCCTTCCCCTTTTTTCTACTCCTTTCTTATATAAACCCTTCAACATGCTCCACTATATTTCCCATGTCCTCCCCTCCTTTCCGCATTCCTACTTATATTTCCCACGTCTTCCCTTCTTTTACGCATCCCTACTTCTTCTATCATATTATCGTTGATCGGCTTTGGTTTTATCTTTAATTCTTTCTAATAATACATCAATATTCCCATTTCAAATAGTAATCCATTTGTTGGATGGGAGGGGGACTTCCCTGGTAACATATGACAAGTAGCTCAACCTTTTCTCTGGGGAGTGAAAGGATTCTGTCAGTCTACGTCAGATGTAGAGCAAAAATGAAAGTGAAAGTAAAGCCATATTGTCAATCACGGCTTCTAGCACGCGGGTTCGGACACAATCCCACCAATCATAGCGGATACTGTGCTTTGATTGATGAGAATATTGAAGGGGCTTACATCTGAAGCATGTGTCCGCGGACGAGTGCCTAAAGTAAATCCTAGAGGATTCCTGAAACTAATAATCCCTGAATTCGGAAATATACTGGCCAAGAACAAGTGTGAATGACGTCCTGATAATGTTGGTGTTTATTCATCGGAGAATGAAGGTTACTAGAGAGCAGAGAAAAAGCATCCTCATTTACTCTCCAAAAGTGTTCATGCTTCTATAAGTGAGAGGAAATTGGCAAATACTTAACTAGTAAGCACAATGAGGCTACGGCTGTTTAATTACACCCTTCAAGGGAAAATGCACCCATACAAATGATGTGGTACGAAATATGTGTGTAATCAATACACCCCCCAGCAGCGGTACGTATTTAGAGTTTGAAGGTATATGATAATAATTATTTAGACCAACAAATTCATAACTACTGATGTTCGTTATCCTCTACATATCACTGAACATGTATATCCAACATACTTGTAACAATGTTACATATCGACTTTGTATGAAAGAGCATTGTATTGACATTGAATATACAAAGATCATTAAAAAAATAAACATGCCAATGTCTTCAATGGTAAAGTCAACTTTGATTTTGCGATAGTCTTGGTCGGACTCTGTTTGCAAATGTTGCATCAATTGATACTAACTGTCAAAAGATGAAAAAAGCTAACCAATGGAAATCCTGGTTTGGTCTAACAAATGTATTAAAATCAACGAACCGAAAGCAGGTTGTCTAACACATTAATTACCGACAAAGGTCAACCAATTAAAACCAATGTTGGGTAACAAATCCATCGAAGGTAAAGGTCGAACAATGGACATGCATCTTTTGGGTGAATGAATCTAGGAAGATGGTGGAGAAGAGAGGCAGGTAGAGGTGTACGAGCACGTAAGGAGAAGGCAAGAGACGGGTAGAGGAGGATCACTCGCGTGAGGAGAAGGTGAGATACAGGTAGAGGTGGATAACTCACGTGAGAAGAAGCTGAGATACAGTAGAGGAGGATGACTCATGAGAGGAGAAAGTCATAGACAGGTAGACGAGGGTAACTCACGTGAGGAGAATGTGAAAGACAGATAGAGGTGGACAAGTCATGTGAGGAGAAGGTGAGATACAGGTAGAGGTGTAAGACCCATGTGAGGAGAAGGTGAGATGCAGGTAGAGGTGGATGACTCACAGGAGGAGAAGGTGAGATACAGGTAGAGGTGGACGACTCACATGAGGAGAAGGTCGGATACAGGTAGAGGTGGACGACTCACTTGAGGAGAAGGTGAGATACAGTTAGAGGTGGACGGCTCATTTGAGGAGAAGGTGAGATACAGTTAGAGGTGGACGACTCACATGAGGAGAAGGTGAGATACAGGTAGAGGTCGACGACTCACTTGAGGAGAAGGTGAGATACAGGTAGAGGTGGACGACTCATTTGAGGAGAAGGTGAGATACAGGTAGAGGTGGACGACTCACTTGAGGAGAAGGTGAGATACAGTTAGAGGTGGACGACTCACATGAGGAGAAGGTGAGATACAGGTAGAGGTGGATGACTCACATCAGGAGAAGGTGAGATACAGGTAGAGGTGGACGACTCATTTGAGGAAAAGGTGGGAGGCAGGTAGAGGTGGACGACTCATTTGAGGATAAGGTGAGAGACAGGCACAAAGGGGAACGACCCATGTAAGGAGAAGGTGAGAGGCAGGTAGAGGTGGACGACCCATGTAAGGAGAAGGTGAGAGGCAGGTAGAGGTGGACGACCCATGTAAGGAGAAGGTGAGATACAGGTAGAGGTGGACGACCCATGTAAGGAGAAGGTGAGATACAGGTAGAGGGGAACCACCCATGTAAGGAGAAGGTGAGATACAGGTAGAGGTGGACGACCCATGTAAGGAGAAGGTGAGATACAGGTAGAGGTGGACGACCCATGTAAGGAGAAGGTGAGATACAGGTAGAGGTGAACGACCCATGTAAGGAGAAGGTGAGATACAGGTAGAAGTCGACGAGTCCTGCCGTCTACATCTGACGCCGGGGTTCAAATGATACCACACTAAGGAGCTATGAGGATGAAAGTCGTCGTAGTGCTCATAGAACGAAGTAATAGTATACGTCTGGCTGTGGGCATTATACTGCAGGCAGCACGGGCAGCCTGGTAGTCGATGCACATGATGAGGAGACGATTTGTGTACGATATAAGAAAGGATGCAATACTTAGTTAATGTCGGATAATTATTTCTGTCAATTATTGCTATCTCTATAATACTGGAGTATGTTTCTTAAAGGGTGTACTCTATATCGTTGTATCTTAGAAATTAATTCATATTTCTTATCCACCGTATATAGTACCCATTGAAAATATATCGGGACCCAGTAAACCATTACCCATTATTCAAAACTGTCAGATACCATAGCCATTATATACATACGGATTTCAAATCCATTATCGGCAAATACATTTGTAGATACATATATCAATGAGATTTCTAGCCTATTCATAGGTATATATAAAAAGACTTTACCGATGGTTGGAGAGCAAAATATGCAGTCCTAAATGATATAACCCTATAATGTGTCCATTCTTCCGTTTAGTTTGTTTTAGAAGCTAGATAAAAGATACAAATCATTCATAATGGTTTTATGGACAGCCGGCGCTGTAGACAATTCAAGATGGATAGCGTATTACACTAGCTAGCGCTCCTTCACTACTACGCGTCAACCACTCTTGCTTTATTCCGCCTGTCCACAAAACCATCGATTATTGTCTCTATATGCGTATCTATATAAAAGTAGACGTGTGTCTTCTAGCTGGGCTATTTACTGTCAGGGTCTGAGTACATCCAACTCCCTGCAGTTAGCGCACACAGTGGACAGGGGTGGATTTGTGGGTTCATATGTGAGAGTACAAGTGGGGTGAACAGGGAGGGGAGGTCGATAAGATGTGGCGGGTCGGGGGGATGTCCGGGGACGATGGCCGGATGCACGCGGGTCCAGGCGGGCAGACGAGATGGCTACAAGGCTGACTGGTGTGCCGCAGATGAGGAATGAGGTTGGAGATCAATAACGATCATCACAGGCCTATCAGCCCGCCCCTATTACAAAGTGCAGATCGGGCTCTTTATCTCTAAGGAGGTGGGACATGAAAGGCCTGCTGCTGCCTCGAGCGGGGACTTCCCTACTATAGGGAAACACTAGACATTGCTGTCTCAGCCTATGTACACTGTTATCATCCGGCTGGAATCTGCTAAACGGCAATAACCATCTTTATACTGGGTTTTCCTTTAGGGTACTTTATCTCAGGATTGAGGCCAAATGAACATTCCTGGCGATTCCAACTAGGCTGAGTCAGCTTAAGGGTCCTATTTTGATTATGGTTCTGTTTGGTAGGATAAAATGTGGGAAAACGTGGCGTATCTGGAAGTGTGAGCCTTTCTCCTCCTCTGTTTGGTAGGATATATATGTATCAGTGGATTAGACGATTCAAGGAGACACATCTAAGTGTTGAGGGATCATTTTAGCAAGTGCAGTAAATATCATGTAACTGATTAAATACAACGGGTATTGAAGAACCCCTGAAATTACTTCTAACCTCTGAATTCGAAATTGTTACACCTTCCTTATATTTCACCTCAGCATTGGAAACGTGGGTACCCAACTCAAGCCACGTACATATTTAACCGGAATTCCATAGGACCTCGCGAACAGTATTTACGCAACGGAGCCTTGTTAAAACCAACATTTCCCTAGACTACTAGCCGAAGCCCATGCCTATTCAGTGCCGCCTGGTGTGCCAGCGAAGGAGTTGGCCCATTCTCTTTAGCTGAAGTATTCATATATTTTCAATTATGTAGAGCAATGAACATTTAATCGTCAGGCGACTGAAACCAAATAGAAATGCGGACATTTAGGACACTGCTCTAGCCTCCAGTCTAAATAAAGATAACAAAAACCACTTAACCCTGGTATGCTGAACTACAAAGACAATTGTTTTGTGGACAGACGTCCATAAACTATGAGTGGTGGACGCATAGTAATACGCAATACGCAAGCGTAAGCGGGTGTATTACGACGTTAACCTTCAGTGGTTTAAAGAGCCGCCTACCTACACAAATATTGTTTCTTGTATTTATTATTCATCTTTTTGAATACTTCAAGCCCAGTAATGCCATGTTTACAAATATAACATAGAGGCTGTTTTTTTGCTTTTTAGCACAAAGGGATTATTTTCCCGTATACTATGGCATTGAAGGTCGTATACCATGATAGATTTGAATCTTTATGCCACAGTTTTGGTATCTGACATGGTTTATATAATAGATCGTGGTTTACCAAGTACCAATACAATTTTGATGGGGACTGTGTATACGATGGACAATGAAAGTGGTGCAGCAATTGCAATGTGTTTTCACTCACATATAGTTTCTACGCAGTGTCTGGCTCTTACGAATTTCACCAAACCACTGCTCAGTTAAGAGTTTACAGTACAGGGATTCCCAAGTAGAACTGCAGTACAACAGGAGAGTTTGGGATTATAGCAGCAGGTACCAGGTGGTGTCAAGATCAATGGAAACACGGCTGCAGCTTGCAGTGTGCATCCTGCCAACGCAATCAGGCCACAAAGAGAGGCGGCCACTCGGCCTTCTCAAGGCATTCTGTGAAGGTGGACAGTAGATGTAGAGAGGAGAGTGGTGGGAAAGGAGGACACCATAGTGGTGGTCTCACTGGCTGAGTCTTAATATTAACATCTGATAGTTCACAATGCCTTTCCCGGTGCCTTCAGCCCGAAACTTCAAAGCGTCTCATGGCCTTTTTCGCAGCGTCTATGATTGAATGTTAACGCTTTAACCAGACATGCCTTTGTAGCACGGCGTGCATCAGATGAAGGCATTTGAGGCTATGGAAGGAAATTTTGGCCTATGGGCTATGTGGGGAAATTTAATCAAATCTGATCAATCCTAAAGTAGACACACGTAAAGAGAAAACACTCATTATCTAGATACAAGCAATATTCGAGATCTGCTAACAGAAACCAGTTGGACTTGTTGGTAAGAGGTTATTTCAGGAAGTTGATAACTAACAAAGTTATTTCATGAGCATTGCTAAATTGCAAGTTGAGGTTGCCAACAGGTAAAGCCCTACGCCATAAGCGGAGGGTAGCAATGCCTGGCAGCACTGTAATTTACCTGATACATGTACTCACAGAGTCATTTCTGTCATGTTTTAACTTATGTCAGTCGGAAATCGTACCCAATCGAAAAGCGATTTGGCATGGTCGATATGGCGACGCATGGCAACGATTTAAACACTGTCATATATCAATTAAACTTGACAGGCATCAATATTGAATATTCGGCACCACCCCAACACACATGCACAAAACGGTAGTTCTATTGGCAGTATGTGCAAAAAGTAGAATATTTTATCCTACCCCTAATAAAAAACTCCATAGGATTAACATGGGATTTCTTTATGTCACAGGTGTGACATAAAGTGTTGTTTATGTCACTACTTTCTAATTTTGAAAAAATGTGGAAACGGGGTAGGAAAAAATCTAGACGCCACTCGTTCGAGTTTGAGTTTATTTATGTCACTCATTTTGTTGGCTTCGTTATGTCACTCGTCTCCGACTCGTGGAATTACGGAGCCAACAAAATGTGTGACATAAATAAACTCATACTCAAACTCGTGATGTCTCTTCATGATATTATCATATACTGGCCCGAGAATGTCTCCTAATTCGCGTCGGCTGTACAGATCGTAGTCGTCACTTAGTGACGAATGAAAATAGTACCCTTCTGTATCACGTGACTTGCTGTTGAATTGGAAATACCGAAAATAATGCAACAGTGTGTCATGAACTATTCCCGGGTATATGCTAATGAGGAGACAGGGGCCTGATTTTAATAATCCAGGATCGTACACTAAGATAAGACCCTTTTCTGTACCTCGTACAAGGGTGGTTCGATAATATTTAAGTTCGTTCGTTAGGACAGTCTCAGGTGTCTATAAGGTCTTCTATACGTGTTGAATAAAGTTCACCCACATCCTCCCTGGGCGTACAGGGAAGGTTAGTTTTTCACAACTTTTTTATTAATTCTATTGCATTACAGTTGATTTCAATTTGCTCAGTTTACATTATACGTATTTCAACACCAACTAAGTGGCTGAATCGTATCAGCTTACAGTATACTGCTGATTTTCTTAACGAGGGCCCTGATGGATGTAGTAGCAACTTTCACCCTGTCATGTACGATCATAGATGAGTCAAGAAGCCCCAGGGTGACTGTATCTAAACAAAGTCTAGCTGTGTCGGTAATTTTACAATCTCATCTTTTTGACGGAGAATGTTACAGGAATTCTAGATTTATCTCACACATACCGAACAATTATTGCCACTTATATGACATTTATCGCTGCCAACTGATTATTTGACTCTTTATAATTGCTGTATTCATCATTGCATAATTTGGTATCACGGACCGATTTTTACACCAGTGACGAAATGTCTCTGCGTTGACTTCATCGGCGGTAGAAGGAAGTCTATCGATTGGTGACACCTCCATTGCCCTGGCAAAACAGGGTCCTTTTTCACCAACAATGATTATTTCTATGGGCATATTCTGAAGAGAACCAGAGGGAATATGCCTTTTGTAGTTTATCTCGCAGGCTACATTCTCCAACCTATCTGACAACCTTACGACGACAGGCACTCACCCACATATGCCCGACACTCACCCACATCCGGCGCGACTTGGCGCATGCGCAGAACCCGCATTAAGCCCCCTGGCGACCCATGCTGCCCCCTGGTGAGTGAGGGACTCGTGTACACCTAATGGCTCGGGCCTTTAACGCAGCCCAGAGAGACCAGGCCTCAAAGGTCGGGGTCACTCGGGTGAACTCGGGTGTGTCCGGCAGATTACGGAAAGTTACCAGCGTCGACGTCACATCAGCAAGCCCATTAAAAAGTGCTGCGTCATGCTATCAGCCGCCATGTTTGACAGGCACTTGTAACGCACCGTCTACCTCCGCCTGCAGCAATATCAACAGTCGCAGAGTAATACCTTCTCTTTAAAAAATGTAGTCCCATTAGATTCTCATCCACCCTGGGTTTTCAACTAGGGTTTGCGTACCAAGCCAGTGAAGTAAATGTTAACGTCGTGCAACAATACGACATCAAATCTGATGGGATGCAACGTTGAGGGAAAAAAAAACGTCAGTCGTCAGCGGAGTAACAATATGAGGCTCAGGCCTGAGAGCCTGGGTTGTGCGTAATGTGACAGGGTTTAGTTGTTAACGGGATTTGCGTGCCCTCATCTGACAGGGTG
Source organism: Alentia gelatinosa (assembly GCA_950022655.1). Lineage (NCBI taxonomy): Eukaryota > Metazoa > Annelida > Polychaeta > Phyllodocida > Polynoidae > Alentia > Alentia gelatinosa. Next base: position 17,536,250 of record OX465592.1, read on the forward strand.
GGTTTTATCACGCAGTAAAACCATATCGTGGTCGTGTTCTGGGTGTAGAGACCTGTTAACTTGAGTCAGGCAATGAGTACATTCAGCATCCCCTATACTCACCACCCAGTTCGCTTCACCACCATTAGACACTGGATTCCTGTGCATTTTATGAATTCGTGACAGAATCACATTCACACAAAAGCTAAATTCTGGACCAGGAATCTTCCAGTAAAAGCAAATAATGTCTTTCTTGAAGACACAAATGGGATTGCATTTACATGAGAAACACTGCCAAGTTTGGTTTTCTGTTACAGCCAAATGCCAGATTCAGTTGAGGGAGCTCATGGTTTATTCTGGAACATTCTCTCGAGGACCTTCTGGGATTTAAGGGTCTCACCTGGTGACTATATCTTATCTGGGGGAGAGAGTGGGGAGGTGGGAGCAGGAGAGAGAGGAATCAGAGATGAGGAAAATGAGGATCTGGCCGACAATGAAATGATAAGGTTTCTGTGAGCCGCGCCCTGTTTTAGACTCGCGCGCGGAAGCCACTGATGGCGAGGCCCGGCGCGTGTCAGGCAATTGGCAGGAAGCCCTGTCCGTCTAGGGTCAATATTTGCAGATCCACACCAGCTGCAGATCTGTGGTTCAGAGAAATCAATCAGACCAGAGCCGGGAAGAGTTCACAGTGAATTTCTCCTCACAATCGCAACACTTTGTGAAATACATGAATTGCGAACTCCTTGTTTGCCGATTATTGCAATTGATTATAGTATTTAGCACCAGCCAACGATTAATTCTATCGGTTGAATAATCGCCAGGCGGAAATGGGGATAGAAATTACAGGTGAGGTTTGTGTACAAACATTACATAATACGGTCAATAATCTGTAATAATCAGTCATCGGGTGAAAACGGTATATGTGCTTTGGGGTTCACAATATGAGCAGGGATAGATTCTCACGGAGAATCGACCATCAACCTGTTTACAGGGTCCACATAACCTGTGCCCATTTCGACGGCAGGTGGAAAGCCCGCACAAGACCCCTGTGGCTTAAGAAAAAAGCGTGATTAGGGAATCTACTATGTTGTGCTGCATGAATTTTTGGTAAATTGAATGTGGAACGCAGCTTGTGTTGATGGATTCCTGAATGAATTCTGCTATTTATTCTGATGTTTACGTTGTAAAGATCTACTTAGGAATAATGTGGTGGTTGCAAACCTTAGATTCACATTTGGATATATCCTTGGTAAACTAAGGGTTGCACAGTCTTTGTCTTGATGGAATTATTGTGTCAGTTTGGGTAAGAATGTAAATGTTATTGGTAACTGAGTGATATTCTAGAATATGTATTTTGTTTAATACCATAGGTGAAAAAAAACAAGATTTACTCTTAGAGAGGGAAAGGTCTATACAAACACCAACAATTGTCAGACAATCGGGAGAATAAGTTGGTAGATTTACTAGAGAAGACAGGAACATGCACACACCGCTGATTGCCCATCTATCTGGTTCTCCTGGTCCACTGGTGTCGTGTTTGGTCCTAAAGGGGACAACCCACAACAGACCCTCTCAGCCCTGCCCTGCTGGTTACCATCGTGCACGCACTTCTCCCATTTGGATGCACATTACATCCCTACGCTGGTTCCCAGCAGGGTCTATATATGCGCCTGTGAAGAGAATATCAACTCCACTTTCCCTTCAATTTCTCCCCGCTTGGAGGCGTGCTTGCGCCGACCCCTGGTGGCATTGGCTGTCGTAGACCGATGTAGTTGATGGGGTTAGTGCTTCTTGTGGCTGGATTTACACAGTGGAAGTCCTATGGGATACATAGTTGCCACACCCTGTACTTTATTGGCTTGTTATATATTTTTGGTGTACCAAATAGCACCGACTTCTCTATGGGTATGTAACTCTTAGCATCTGTGTGTCTACATTTCACAGTGGGTAGGTTATACGGGAATAGATGAGAATTGAGCTTCCTAAAACGAGATCATCCAGTTGCACGTATGAAGACAAAGTATTGAACAGACTGCGACATGAATCAGCAAAGGCCATCTGATCATATTTATTGAGGATGCTGTGGGGTCATCATCACCATTTGTTTTCAACAACGAAAAAGAGTGGGCATTGCGTAAATTTAGATGGAAGTTCACCCCTGTCGAAGATTCCACTGACACAATTGTTTGCTGATGCATATGAAAAAAACCCACATACATACAATGTAGAAAGGTCAATAAATTTCATGTGGTTTTGTTTATGGGATGGGTTGTCTTCGCGGAATGATATCATGGAGCGTCGCTGAGTGATATATGTAGCCGAAGACAACGAACGCCATGTAAAACAATCAAGTGATATTTTGTGACATTTAGATTTCATCTTACCCTGTCACATGTTTTAACTTCTTATTTCAAGTGTGACATTTAAATCACACCATGTTAAGTCTATGGAGATTTGTATGAGGGGTAGGATGAATACAATTACTACATATGTGACTGGCATTCATCAGGCCGCTAGCTCAAAACAGATAGATACTAAAATATATAAACGATACCCTCTGTTTTGTCATGATCTTTATGTTTAGTCTCCTATTAATGTCCAATATTCCCATGGTCATAGAAGTGTTGTTTTTTTCTTTTGGAAATCTGACCAAATCCATAGCATAGTCTTCTTCACGATTTTGCAGGAACAAATGGAGTCATAACAGAAAACCTAAATATATAATCGGGAAATGCAATTTAGCCTCATGAGAATGGAATGATAGTACTTTGTAATTAACAGTCACTACAAGTAGAGTAGGACACTCATTCCCAGACTTAATACATCCGGTTATTCTATTTTTGTTTAATGCCCCATTGTTTCTCATCATTTTCCAATAGAACAGTAAAAGCAGTACCTATAAAGACCATGTATCAGTAGATCCGTTTTAAATGAAAAGGTGATATTCACACACATCATTTAGTAAAACTAGAAGTTGGGTTTTGATTATGTATCCCAGGGATCGCTAAACTTCCAACTCACGCTCCCATTAGCAATTTTCCTACAATTTCAACGACACTGCAATGGAGGGATAAAGCCACAACTACAACCGATCATATTCCCTTCCTTTGAGAAGTGGCTCGGTGGTGCGTCTAGTGCATAAAGTGCAAGCCATCATCAGTTTGGTCCGTACTCAGTTAAATCGCAATATTCATCAACATGAACATGGATTCTATTTATATCATTTCCTATCCACCCAAAGAGGACTACTAAGTGGAATTCCTCTAAAGAATTCCTTCCTGATTGGTAGGTGAGTGTGGCTTCGGGGAGTCCCTTTTAAGGAGTTTGGATCACAATTTAATACCTATGAGCCACACTATGGAGCGGCTCGCAGGTGGACACCTCAACACTGTGCAGGTCAAAATGTAAAATCTTTAAGCTCCACTATGGAGTGGCTAGCGGCTATGGACAACTCAACCACCATGGAGTTGTCCCATTACCTTAATTCCATATAAGGAATACAGTAGACCGAGTAGCCAATGACTGCATTCGCAGCAAACCCGACCTTCACCCTGACCTCCTTACATAATATTTTGTCGTGCGTAGGGACGGCTCTGCAGTCAAGAGTTGACCTCGAATCTTAGGGGCCACAACCACCCTCCAACACTCTGCAGATTATAGAGGAAACCCATGAAAGTTTAGGGTCTGAGCTCGTATCCCATTGAGTTTGAATCACGTAGTAATTCACAAGGCGAAGCCGCGTGAATTGCTATGTGATTCAAATGAGATGGGATCAAGCTCTGACCCTAGACTTGAATAGGTTTCTGAATTTATCTCACCCTTAATATTGACTAATGGGCTAACATTTGTGACATTATCCCCCTTTGGATATTTTTCCTAAATATCTAATGGGTGTTAGATACGAGTTTCCAATGATAATGGAGAAAAAAATATCTTGGGTGAGATAAAACAGTGTAACATCTGTAATACGCTAGACCATGGAGTGGCTCACAGATGGACACTTAAACACTGTGCAGGTCACATTGTAACATCTGTAAGCTACACCCCATCACCTCTGTGCAGCCCAGTCCCCCAGGGCATGCCCATTTCATTAAGGGTCTTCAGCAACGCCGACACAGCGGGTTTGGGTGGGAATACCTAATACCTGGAGCTGGGAGGGTGTGCCAACGTGTGTCAGTGAAGTTGAGAGGGTGTGCCAATATATGTCAGTGGAGCTGAGAGGGTGTGCCAATATATGTCAGTGGAGCTGAGAGGGTGTGACATATATGTCGTTAGAGGTGGGAGGGTGTGCCATGTGTGCATGTCAGTGGAATGAGGAGATGTGTTGAAGTGTGTCACTGGAGTTGAGAGGGTGTGCCTGCATATGTAAGTTGGGTTGAGAAAGTTTGCTGGAGTATGTTATTGGGGTTGAAACGGTGTGCCGACTTATGTCAGTGGAGTTGAGAGGATGTGCTTGAATGTGTCAGTGGGGTTGAGAGGGTGTGCTGACGTGTGATAGTAGGGTGGAGAGGATGTGCAAATGTATGTCAGTGGGGTTAAGAAGGTGTGCTGTCGTGCGGTACTGGAGTTGAGAGGCTGTGCCGACGTATGTCAGTGGAGTTTAGACGGTGTGTTGAAGTGTGTCAGTAGAGCTGAGAGGATGTGCCTACATATGTCAGTGGGGCTGAGAGGTTATGCTGAAATGTGTCAGTGGAGTTGAGAGGAAGTGCTGAAATGTGTCAGTGGAGATGAGAGGGTGTGCTGACATATGTTAATGTAGTTGAGAGCGTTTGTCAGCGTATGTCAGTGGAGTTGGGAGGGTGTGCTGACGTATGTCATTGGAGGTGAGAGGGTGTGCCGATGTATGTCAGAGGAGTTGAGAGGGTGTGCCGATGTATGTCAGAGGAGTTGGGAGGGTGTGCCGACGTATGTCAGAGGAGTTGAGAGGGTGTGCTGACGTATGTCATTGGAGGTGAGAGGGTGTGCCGATGTATGTCAGTGGAGTTGATAGGGTGTGCCGATGTATGTCATTGGAGTTGATGGGGTGTGCCGATGTATGTCAGAGGAGTTGAGAGGGTGTGCTGACGTATGTCAGTTTCAGAAGTAGTGCTAGAAAAAATCTGGATCAGTTCTACATCAGCGTGAGAGGCATGTACAGTGATACCCTCAAATACACCATTGAGTATTGATGAAAAAAGCGCACTCAAATAGTCCCTCTTTTATACCGCTCTTAAACGTGGAGGATCGATAGTAACAGCGTGGAGTTACCTCTTAAATATTTGTTTATCTTGCTGCAGAAAGTGCCTGCGTTAAAGGTAAGGTATAAGCAGCAAACAGTTCCCCTAGCTGAGTTTAGTAATAACCATCAGGTAGAAACAGGGGTGCGTTTCCATCAGTGCCTACATGCGGGTGAAGTACATTGGGAACTGCATTATATAAATTCTGTGAAGCTCTGCAGTTGTTGTCGATAAACTACCATTTGATTAATCTCCGCTTTGAAGTACAGGCAATCATTGACCTCATTGAACGGATTAGTTTAATTTGAAATTAATCAAAGTCTGCAATTCTAACTCTTGTCTGACCCATTGAAATAAATCCCAAACTGGCTTGTCATGCAATCATATCTTTGATAGTAAAGCATGTTTTCCTCATTTGATACAGGATGCTTCCATAACCCAACTTTGCCTCGTGGACTTTCATTCTAGAAGTCCGATCCTTTCCTTTCTAATGATTTTAAAACATTAATATCACCAACCATTATTCTACGAGCATTTACACCGGTAATTTTCCCTCGTATAGCCAAAATGCAGTAAACATAGAATTTACTCTAAGTACCAGCAATGCCTTATTGTTGGAGATATAAAGAAAAATAATCGATTGATAGATTTTACAACGTTCTGAGCAACCCTTCGAGTTGCCATCCAGTCTCGTTATCAGCCCAGTGTTTTTTTTTCCAGTAGTTTCCTGGCTACAATCAAGACGGTCTTGTTGTGGGACGCATTTATCAATAGGTACAATTTGGCCTTGATAGCATACAACCATGGTGATTGAAGCTCTGATAGGAAGCCTTCATCTGAGAAAAACTGGAAATTAACTCAGAGAGGTACGTGTGATATGTCGTAGAGTACAGTTTACCTTAATGTGGTATCCATGTTATTTTGTGTGGGACATGCTCTGATAAAATGCCTAGGTTAGGGAGAGGTTAGAAAAACAACTCTAGAATATTGGTTTCGTTCAGAGGACAAGTATACCTTAGAAGGTTTTACGGGGTTAATGAAAATGACCCATACACTGAATATAACTCAAACTTTTTTTTTCTTTTTCTAACGATTCCACTTTCAGTCATCTATGGTGAACATACTATTCGTTCGTAGATGTTGTTTGCCTTATCTTCAATTGATGACGTTCTTGCTAATGATAGTTATATCTATAATACCTATCTCATCTGCTACATTTCCCTTGACTGTGCAGCTCGTTGTGTGGACTCACATAGTGTTAATATGTGTCTCTGACTTTAACCGAGATGGTCAGATAATGCTCCTCGGCATACCTCCCTCTGTTACGGAGGCAAAACACGCCCGAAAGACTCGTGGGACGTATGCGATGTACGCTGATAAAACCCAACCCTGCACCTGCAGTTTATTAAGACAAAGCCTGGCTAGATTGATTTCTTAATGAAGACAAATTTCCCTCATAAAATCAATCTCTTTGTTGTGAGAACCCGGGCAGCTGCTCGCCGCTGTCTTTTACCGAGTGTTTGTTACAGAACCGGCAAACCTTAGTTCCCCTATTGAGCTCGAGGGGACACAGGATGAACTTGTGGGTTTATTCATATTTATCACCCAAGGTGTACAAAGTCCCCGTTCAAAATGTATCGGGTCTCAATAAACCACTACTCATCGTTTGAAAGCTGTCAGAAGTCATAACCATCGTACACGGAGTAGGATCCATTGAATACGCGCTCAAAGCCATTGAATATGGAAAAGTAGTCCCTTTGTGCTGTAGAGCAAAAATAGTCCATATCGATATGGCAATTCCTGTGTTTAGTCTACTCGAATAATGACTACAACAAACAATGGTTTTGTAAACATTCAAGGCTGACATCATAACACACAAGTTAATGCTTGCGTATTACTACACATCAACACCCTCGTCTATTTTGATAATGGGATAGATGCTTGTATAGGATGTGATGTTTGCATATACATGTCTACATACGCCCGCATATAAATGACATGTTTGACGTATCTACGCGGGCGTATTGGCGGTAGACAGTGCACCAATTTGGTTTCTACATTGGCATAGATGTACGACAATGTAATCAATAGAACATACAAAATAAATACCCACAGGCCTTCATTATTAGCTTACAGAGTAGCGACTCAAGTTCAAAATTATTGCTCCGGATTCTTTGAGGATTGCATCATAACTATGTCACCATTTATCTTCAAATAAGGCTCTAAGGACCTTTAACCTATCATACTGAAAATGTGGTATTATAAAAAGTTGCGGTAAAACGTATATATAACAACACCACACAACATATCCGATATTATTTCACACATTTCGAGGAGCAACGAACACCACGCCTTGTATTTTCTGTGTACCGCTCTGCCACCATCGATCTTTGACCATTGCCAGAAGTATATATATTTATGTGTAGTACAAAAAAAAGAGTATGCTTTCAAAATGCAAGCGAAATCGAGTGCCAAAGCGATTCCTTCATTGCTTATCATATTTTTTTCAGGGACGTCAGATATTCAGTGTTTAGGCTGCAATACTGCCAATCATCCCCGAATTTAGAGGTCAAGCCTAAGGAGGACGTATTGACTTTTGTGGCTACAGATATAGAACACGAGGGGCAGTATCCATACACACCTCGTAATAACACAGCCAGTGGCTGCTCCATAAATAGTTCATCATTACCAGGAAAAAATGGTCAGAGTCTGCTGCGGATAAGAATATCTTATTTAGGGACGATTCAGGAAGGACGATCGATGAACACGAGCCGACTACACGGGGCATCCCCGTGTATCACCGTGCCGCATGGCTGGATTATGACCCGCAAGAAGGGCGGGCAGATGGGCAGGGAGACGGGCGGGGACACGGGCGGGGACACGGCGCCGACAGCCCCGTCCATAACGGACGATAATATAGGCGCATGGCCGGTCTGCTGCCTGAAGACTACCCGGCACAGAGACGGAGTAATTTACAGTATGGAGTTGAAATTCATGCAGACAAAGAAGTGAAATGTTTTTTCACAGTAAGGAGTGGAATTCGATGTAGACTGAGAGGTGAAATGTAGATAACAGTAAGGGAGTGGAACTTCATGCAGACTGAGAGTTGCAATGTGGTTTACCGTAAAGAATGGAAATTCACATAGGATAGGAGGTGACATGTAATGTACAATAATATCGTAAAACTGGATGAGGTTTAATCTTGGCCACCGTATGCCACCACTGGGGTTTGGCAAAGTGACTTCATGAGGCGAAGCCGAGTGAAGTCCGGAGCCAAGACTTCAGGAGTGGCATGCGGTGGCCAAGATTAAAACGAATCAGGTTTTGATTTTATCCTACCCTATCTCCTCGATATTGGAATATTACGTGATAATAATGCTGTATGCCACTAGTGGCATATAAAACTCTGTATGCCAGTCAGCGTGGCATATGGAAACCCAAGGTTAGTGTGCAGTAACTAAGCTCTAGGCACAATTTGGTTGATGGTGTGCAGGTTTTGCCTCATCCTGCAATTGCTGTCCCCTCCGATCCTCATGACTACTGCAGCTCACAACCTGAACTACCGGTCAGGAGGAGCTGGTGGAGTAGCTACAGATCCAATACCAGTCGAGAGAGCAATTCCCATAAATGAACCTTACTGAATTAATAAAACTACCGTGAATAATTCTAGCTGCTTTCAGAGCCTTTGGGTAGACAGGCATCCATACAGATCTGTGAACCTGTCCATATACCGAACCTGTCCACATATCTTAACCCTTTCCTTACCAATGATGCCTCAAGGCCCTCCCGTAGCTAGAGCAAATGATGCATCAGGGCACTCCCGTAGCCAGCACAAATGATACATTGAGGCATCATTTTCCATTTTTCTTAAAATATCATTTATCTCAGCTAATTCAAAATGGATCTGTATAATTTTTTTGAGAGATAATGTAAAATGCCTTCATAGTGATAGTTAATAAATAGTTCTATAGTTATCACCATGGAAAGATTGACTGACTACTTTAGATATGATGGGAAATAATCCATTTTCTCAACAATTGCAACATAGCCTTGCCCTACAAAAGAAGTCCAGTGTCAGGCATGTGGCATTTAAAAACATGCACCTGCGACCAGGTCCGGTTAGGAAAGGGTTAACCATAGGCCATTTGATGGTAATTTTCGTAGTTAAGTTATTTCAGGTTCACGAATGGATCAGGTTATGTCGTGTTTATCTTTCAGCCTGTTCCAGTCTCAGCTCTGATATATGTGTTCAAACTACCCCCACAGATGCCCCTCTCACAATAGCCAGAACAACCATTTTCATGACTTAAGTAATTGAACTTGTCAGAGCATGTTTGCATATGCAAGAAGAACACCAACGAAAGTATTGAGGACGGTACCTACTTCTTAAACATGTCTGATGGCTATGTGGCTGTTCCCGATATCAAACGTCTATGAAATCCAGTCCTTGAGTAAGTACTGTAGCATATACATGTAACATTTCAGTAACATACCATCTTAATGTACTGAGATTAGAGGACTACGTAACTTTGCAGACCTGGCAGCTTTGAAGACTTGTTGTAACAGAAGCTTTGCGTCAGTCCACCTGAACTGTCCTTTACGTGTCTTTGATTCCCTGTAACCTTGATCTTAGTCTCACTCAAACAATTTCCGATTATATCTGATATATAATGTATGTATAACATATAGTAAGGCATGCTTGCCAGTCCCTATTTTGGTCAGTAGTGTTTGCTGGTGACATAATAAACGATGATTACATCTAATTTGTTTGACGTCACAGCTCTATCATTACATCGTCCCTGATGGTGTACATATAAAGTAGTGTTGCGGGTAGCTAGTCGTATGAATGTGATTCTTTCATTAATATCACCCTTACGACCATGAACATCAAGTAGATGGCATTCACTGGCAGTTGGACAATTCAGGGTTACATTCCAACCACCGGGGTCAAACCTTTGCTCTGGCAAGCCATTTTTAGACAATATCAGTAATGGGGATTTTTGTGGTTTTCTCCGATTAGATTTCCCCTATCATTTATTCTGCGGATTGGGCCAGAACGAACATATCTTCACTGCTACTGCAGAGAGCATGCTTTTAGATATTACCTTTCAGAGGCATAGGTAGTGGAAGGGGCTTCTATTTCATTTTCCCCCTCATCTTTATTCTGTTACTTTTATATTTGCTTCTTCATTTCCCATCCTCCTATGATATTTGGAGCTCATTTTCCAGTGGCTGGGCCCTCCGTCCAGAGGTATGTCGGTCGGATTATCCTTCGTCCGCGGGGCACTATTAAATGAAGTGCCCATAATTCCCTAGTGGCTAGATATAAGGACGGTAGGGGGCAGGTCGAGCGGAATAGGTGTATATAGCCAGGAAGGGAGAGGCTGGACTTGAGGCTGGGGAGGGTCCCCTTCGTCGCTCCACACACCCCTCATGTTGGTTATAATCAAATCTGCACTACGCCGATAAATCGCCGAGAGCGACTTCCGGTTGCACCAGGGGGCGCCACTCGGCGTCGGCCAATCAGCGTGGCACTTCTAGGTAAGGCCGCTTAGCGCAACGCAAACCGGGGCCCGGTGCCGCGCTAATGGCGCGATGCGGGATCAAGGAAGATACTCCCAGAAGTCATCAAGTCAGCGGCGTGCGCATGCCCCGGCGTCTTCACGGCGTCTTCTCAGCGTCCCCAGCGCGTCCCCCAACCACCGGCGCCAATTATCGCTCAAAATGGCCGCCGACGCTGCCTGTACTCCTTCCGGTAACGCGCGTTTGATGAACTCTGATCAGGCCCCGTCCGGGCTTGTCTCCGCGCTGATCCCTCAGCCCTGTCTGTGGGTATTATGTCGTGTTTGGGGTTTGGTGGTAAAAGAAGCCGGTGTGTCAGATGGCATGTTAATTCAGTATGTCTGTGCGTATTAATGGCGGGAAGTGTGTGTATTGTGTTTGGTGTTTGTCAGATGGTATGTTAATAAGTATAGTTGAACGTATTAACGGTAGGGAAGTGTTTGTGTCATGTCTGGGGTTTGGTAGTTAAAGAAGCAGAGGTGTCAGATGGATGTTAATACTTATTGGAACGTCCTGACCATGCTGTACAACTCACAGAACGAGATGGTAATTTTTTATGCCGAGTTCCCTACAAACGGTAAATTACCATCGAGTTCTGTGAATTGTACAAGCATGGTTGGACGTTATATATTTATTATATACCCGAATTTAAAAAAAACAAAAAACAATTTCGTTTGGCTTAACAACCAATCTTTTGATAAACGTGTTTGGCAAGGTCTGTACAGTATTTTTACGTCATATGCCGAAACGGTGCATATTTACAGTATATACGGCATGGGTATATAGTAAAGTATATATCACAATCACTGCGCGAAAACCACCTGTTTATTCATATGTATGCCATCGCTTAAGTGCATGTATGCTTATTAACACGTTTCCTCTTCTATACATCGGCGTAATGGCTGTATTTACCACAAAGTGTATATGAAGAGAAATATCGTGTGCGGAACATGTATACGCGGGTCGTATACATTTACACGTCTATAGATGAGGCGTATACACAAAGGAAAATGGGACTACCTTGTATACGCAAAATCACACCTATATATACGCAGGGTGTATACATTTATATATATATAAACTGGTGGTTTTCGTGTAGTGAATTATACAATTATAGTGAAGCTTTGGATATTTAAAGCAGGGGAGTATATATCATGTTTGTTGGTGTCAGTCTGTAGGTATTAGCAGTGAGGAATTGTATCATGTTTGGTTGTGTCAGATTTTAGTTAATACAGAATGTCTGTAGGTATTAAGGGCAAGAAGATGCATCGTGTTTTGTGGTGTCAGATAGTATGGTAATACACTCCGTCTTTAACGAACACCAAGCACGCTTCTCACCAATGACATTACACAGCGCCACCCCACGCGGGGGCCACCTGGCGGGCGTGTGTTTAAGCGTCCTCTGAGAAGCCTCGTCGAGGTAAATTGGTTTGACAACAGGCCCCTGTACGTGTTAGATACGTGCTAGATACGTGTAGGCACTACGTCCCACGGGCCTCTGTCCTCTCGCCGACCGCGCGTTCGTCTGGTACACGCAACGTCAATTAACCAAGTAACAAGGTAAAGCGCTACAAGCGTCCTCTTAGCAAACGGTGGCGGCCAACTCCTCTACAATGTGTGCTATAACAATAGCAATGTGTGCTATAACAATAGCAATAACTGTTATAAGAATAACAAAGTTTGCTCTAACAATAGCAATGCGTGCTATATATAATGATAGGCATGACTGCTATAATATTAGCAATGTGTGCTATAACAATAGCAATGACTGTATTACGAATAACAATGTGTTCTATGAGGATAGCAATGACTACTATAAGAATAGCAACGTCTGCTGCAGAATAACAATGCCTGCTACAAGAATAGAAATGCATTCTACAAGAATAGCAATATTTGCTATAGGGATAGTATTGGCTACTATGAGAAAAGCCATGACTGCTATAAGAATAGCTATGTGTGCTATAGGAATATCAATGCCTTCTATGTGAAAAGCACATGATAATATGTATGTGTGGTATTAGAATAGGAATGTGTGCTTTATCACTATCAATGACCGCTAAAAGAATAGCAATGCCTGCAACAAGAATGAAATGGTCTGGTTTAGTTTATAGCAATGTTAGCGGACATACTCCATTCGGGGCCAAAGTACCCGCATACGCGGGGTGTCCGTTAGGCGGGGTTCTACTGTATATAAATAGCGATATCTGCAATAGCAATACCTTTCCGTGAACAGCACTGTCTGGTGATAAAGTGGACAGAATCGTGCACTCCGTGAATAGCTCTGATAATTACAAGGGGCTCACAACAAGATGAAGGAGAGACAGTGTTTAAGTTTGACTTTATAATCACAGCAGTTATCTAACGTTTACACAGAAGGTCGGTGTTTGCTTACACCAAGGAGTTGGTCAATTCACTTGAAGTATATCCCAAGCCTCCAAGTTTCATCATCATGCGCAAATAAATACCGGACTATTGTTACCAGTTGGAAATTAGCACATCGGAGAGCCTGCTACAGCCTTCATCAAAACACACATTACAGAAAACGTGATATACCCTGGTGCGTTGTTGGACCATTAACCGGCTCCTTGGCATCAACAACAAGACATTATATCCTTCCTCGTTTCCCATATAAATACATATATATATTGTAGCGATAATTTTCACTCAGCGCCTCCTAATATTGAACATCAACATCAACACAGCATTGTTTTGACTCTGATCCGGGCTATGCGCAGCTTTCCTGGCTACTTTGATACACTGAGACTGCTAATTGGTCCCTGGAATAAGTTAGCACAACATCACGATTATTAGAAATTCACTATTATCATTGTTCAAGTGTAAACAGAAACGCCACGATGTATGACGTCAAATACGCCCACGGTTTCTCATCTTCGCCGAAATCTGACTTCCATAGACCCAAATGTTCATCCCGTGTTCTGTATTAGCTCTTGGCTCGCTATTAGCGTTCTTTGTACACGATAGTTATTGCGATTCAAAAATAAATCAGCATTTTTCTACGAAAATACCATCTCCTTTCTTACGGACTAAATCAAGAAACTGTCTATTGGTGGAGGTTCCGTGGAAGACTGGCAGAGTGAGCCTATTGTTTACGGGTCTGAAATAAGAAGACGGCCCAATTTGGCCACACTTGGCAGCAGGGGAGGCCTCTTCTCCCACAGAAAAGGCGGCTTGTCGGCATCGAGGACTCTCCAATGGGCCGCTAACGGGTCAGCCTCTGAAGTGGTGTTTTTTTCCGATGGTGGCTTCTGAGTGGAAAAGACCAATTACGGCCGCGGGCTGTTATCTCTGCGCAGGCGCAGTGGTAAGAGGCAGATCAGTTACAGCCAATTAGTGGGCGATATTAGGGGATCCGGGTGTGGCTAATCATGGATGGCCAGAGGGCAGGTCCAGCCCGAGTGGCGTGGTGGAGGAGGAGAGGAGGAGGGGGGAGGGGATCCAATAGTCATCACTTGGCCTTCGGATGTGGAAGATGGAAGATGGCTGGAGTCTTACGGGAGAGGTAAATGAGGGTACAGAGCGGTAGCGGGAGGGGGCGACTGGCCGGCGCTCCGGGATGCGATACTTCAACCAAGTCTCGAGCGCTGGGCACGTGTGCGAGACTTCGAACGAGATCCAAGGGGTGATGAATGACCTCAAATGGCGAACAGTCTCAAGACCACGTGACTTAGCGATTTTCCCACGGTCAACAGCGGGGGGCCAGGTATCCCCCTGAGCTCCCCCTCCTGGGGTGCTTCAGATGTTGGGTGCCGATACCCTTAGCGGCCTGTAACCCCAACGTGGGGTGACCTTAAGCTCCCGTTAACCGGGCTGACCTTGCCCTCACACCCCACCCCCTGCCACCTACACACATACCTCCACCTTCCCGACACTCAGCCCCGGCACGCGCACCTCGTTCCACCCCCACCCCCTCCCTGAACTCTACGAGCGCCAGGCTGTGCATGTCTACCCAGTTTTTACTCATATGTTTTGGGGTTGTCGGTCAACAGTTTGCTGCTCGCTAGCAACTGTTCAAGACGACGAGCTTTTCTCCGAATGAAGCAGCTGGATAATCAGGAATGAAAAGAAGGGGCCCCACGCTACGCTTCTGGTCGGCATCCCCTCTTATTGGACCAACTTTGATCTACATAAACACAATTTCTGACAAATATAACTCGCCCCTACCTCTACCTTGTCGTGCACGTAATAGATAGAAAAAGCTATTGAGCCATGCACTAAATTTCCTAAATTTCCAAACCTACCCCCCTCACTGCGTACGGCCTCTAAACCTCCTTTTCTGCTGTTGATGTTTTCTGCGTACATGAAGCCACATTTTCAAAATTCCAAACTGCCGCTTACCTTTGAGCTCCTGTCCCGCAAATAGATTCCAGTTTTATCGTTTTATGTTCGCTTTCCTGCTCACCATTCATTCTCATGTGGAGCTTTTGGCATTAAGAGGCATTTGTTTTTAAGGAATCTGTGGCAGGACATTTTGTAAACATTATCTTGTTTTCCTTGATGGCAATGCGTTGCTGATTCCGCAAACGCTGAGCATGTCCAAGAGGGTTGGTTGTAAATGAGGGGACATTCAACCTGTATATGCCATAAGAAGTGTGCATTAGATGTATTGAATATGATGATATCAGAGTGTTATAGAACATATTTCTAACTTAAACACCGGTGGCCACCGTGCTAGTTTTGGCCTTAGGGATTAGAATTACCATAATATTATAAAGGAATATATATAGACATTCCAACAAGTTAATTTCTATAGATTAAATGCAAGGACATTTTCAGAAAGAATCTTCAGAAAGTGTAGTTAATTGTGCTGGATTCGTGATCGCTAACGGGCCCATAACAGGGTTCGTATGTACAGTCTTCACCCTGTTACTGTCCCACACGGTTGGGTACCAATCAGCATTTATGTGTCTCCGTGTATGGCACAGTGCATCAAAATCGAATTGTTGGAGCAGTAGCTGTTGTTTTCAGACAGTCTCAGTCTCTCTATTCCCATTCATCCAGCATCTGCCCTGCGTCCACCCAGCGTCTGCCCTGCGCCTCTCTGGCGTCCACCCGTCTGTCACGCGTCTAGTTTATATCATTCGCGCATGCGCCCCCATAACTCCTCAAAGTCCGTCTGAAATATTTTATTTGGTCCGAGAATGTCTTCCTCTTCAGAGTTGATTATTACCCGGAACTGGGTAGCTGCTTTTCGGTAAATCAGCTCTAGTTCTAACATCAGAAACACAAGGCTCAGTCATCCAGGCAGTCCAAAGCTTTTGTTCATCAGCCATTACTCCTTTCCTTTTGAATAACTCCCCGGGAAAGCCCTGATTCTGTTTATGGAGGCAGCGGGCAAAAAACAGCCTCAAGAGTATACCCCCCCCCCCCCCCCCAGTGCTGAACATCAAGTTGTACTGTGATTTGGAGCGGGGCGGGAGAAGGCTTACGGGAGTCCGGATTACGAGGTGACAGCGCGAGGGGTAGGGAGTAGGGGAGGGTGAGGGCCTGGCGCCCGTGTCGCTGTCCCTCAGACACGAGGCCGAATGTCGTCTGCTCCCTTCATTTGTTTCCCGCCATCCACCAGAGGGCGCGCGGAGCTTGTCGGGAAAAGACAAACGAACGGCGAGATTGAAAGTGGCGCCTGTAAGTAGCTCTCGCGCGAGGGGACGAGACTGCACGAGAGATGGCGAGACTCGTGGGCGGGATTCGGAAAGGTTGGAGAACTTACAGCAGAGGGGCGTTAGCGTAGGCTTTGAGGGGAATGAGGGGGGCAGGGAGGAGGTGTAGCAGGCATATGGGGTCAGGGTGTGTCTTATCAGCCTGGCTTGGGAATTGGCAGCGCCTACACTTAAAGGTGGTACACAACCAATGGGGTTAAGTGAAAGGGTTGGGGAGGGGTGGGAAATAGGCCCTCACAAGTTCCCGCCCTCTACGGCCTGAGCTCCGATGGAGAGACAGTCTGAAGCAAAGCTTTACGAGGACCTGTCAGCCGGCACTTGGGGTGGCCTTTGTGGCCTATTTACCTTGCCTGTCAGAATTCCCCTGCCTTATCCATCGATGTCAAAGCCAGTGGCGCCTGGTGTTACTGCAATGCGTTTGATGTAGAGGTCCACTCCCCCGCACGCCGTGCAGCAGCGAGCGGGGCACGACACGCCGCCTGAGACTCCCGTCAGACAAAGTCAATTGACTCGTCACAGCTAAAGGTCAATTTGAGCTGCTCTGAATACAGCACCTTATCATTGTATGGATCCAGTAACGACGCGCTCTTTATGGAGGTGGCTCGGGGCCATGAGGCTTCTACAACATTCATGTCACCTCACCATGGCATCAAGTATTTACCAGGAACTTTTACAGAACTTAATCCCCATCTTTGTAAACAATTCATTATTCTCATTTGAGCCAGCTGGGCTGATAAACCCGAAGTACCCTTTGAAAATGTATTGTCTCACAGTAAACCACTACTAACTATTTATCAATGGCCACACCCGTGGTGTACGGCTTTTCAGAACCCGTTATCGAATTTCTAGGAATAGATATTATTATCAATGACCATGAGAAGGAACTAAAACAAACGACAGTTTTTGGACGATTGGCTCTCTGTAAAGCATTCGAAGTTGACGACGTAATATACTCGCTGTCACTCAAGTATCATTACGTCTCAGCCTCTCGGGCATTACGGCTACCTGTCTATATATATATATATATATATATATATATATATATATATATATATATATATATATTGCACTAGGTCTCGCTAAAAGCCTATTCTCCGCCTCTTCAAATGCAGAAGAAATAGGTCCAGCATTCCAACTGCCTTATAAGGAATGATAGAAAGTCATTCCCATATAAACCCATCGAGAAGAGAACCCTCCTTTATCCACGTAAACTACTTCTCAGAATGAAACCCATTGTCTTCTTCTACCGCATAATGCATGCCGCTTAGGTTCCATATCAGGATACCGACTCGCCCTTCCTGATGATATAACGCCATTATTCATGAGATAAACCCCCCTGGCCTTCTGCTCATTGAGTGTCTTGGTGACACATGTCCTGCTTGCTGGGACTTGGTAATACTGATATAGCCCGGCGGCAGTCCCTACACAGCCAGCCGCAGTAGACACCGGTCAATCAGTGCCCTCGGGGAGTGGGCTGCCTTACTTGATCCTTGTAGATCCTCTACCCGCTCCGCCCCCACGCTGCTGCCTCCCAAGCCGACCCCTTACCCTGCCACACCCGTCCACAGCCTCCCTATCTGTCGCTGCCCGACCCTGTCCGCCTTCAGACACCCCAAGCCAGGTAATCCTGCCCGCTGTATGGCGCCACCTGTAATACTGAGGGACGAGGGGGTGTTTGCATTCACCCCCACCCTCACGGGTGTTATGTCACCCTACACAGCCGCTCTTTAGGGCTCCACCGTCGTGCCATCTCGCATGGACTCCACGTGGAGCTTTTGGCATTAAGAGACAATGGCATCTCGGCAATCCCTGCCTCAATAGTGGCCCAAATGAATCTAATCAGTCCATTAAATGATGGCCTATTGAAAGCGGCGATAGTCAATTATTTACTATGGTCTCTGTGGGTCGCATAGTCCACTGCCGGAGTCCCCCGACGCAACGGCAGACGAGCACCCGGAGATTTATACTAGCGTGATTAATAATGAAAATCTCATACGAATAATGCTTCATCATATAACTGAATGTCAGGGTTGTCGTTTCCGATGCCTGAAGACAACCATCAAAACTCATAGTAGATAAATAAAAGAGCCTCGGGCTCCTTAGATGTTCTGCCTCAAATAGTCCCACTCTCCCTCTGTGTCTCCCTGTCTCTCTCTGGATATATCTTCTTTATTTCTTTCTTTCTTTAGTTTCTGTATCTATATCCTTCTTTCTTTCTCACTTTCTTTCATTTTTCCTCGTGTCTTGATATTAAGACTGTAGTCTACAACGTCTAAGAACAGAACTTAGGCTTTGAATAATTAGATTTAGAACACGAATTGACCAATCCGATTCTCTTATCTCCCTATGCTCTGTTCTGCCGCTTACTTTTTCCCCATTTGTTTAAATTTTCTCATTCTCTTCCCTTCGTTCCTACCTCATTGCCTATCAGCTTTAAATCCATCATCAGGAGCCGATCAGCTCTCAGTAATGCTGCCCAACGTTAATGGTAAACAGCTGTAGCAATCTCCTGATGTTTCAAAGCGCCGTGATTGATCTGGTGATGGACAATGGCCCCGCTCTGAACTTCCCTCTGCTTGGTCTTCTCACAACGTCTGCGTCCGCTGCGACAAAAATGTCGCCATGGTTGAATCCCCTCTTCCTGCTTCCCTCACTTTTGGTTTAGTTTGTGTTCTATGGTTTTATACAATCAGGGTCGAGACAGAGATGGGAGTTGATGAGGATAATCATATAATATGAGGGCGTATTGTTGTCTTTATCTTCCTGGGCTATGTCATTAGGACTCTATCATCACGAATAGAGCATACCGGTACCTGCCATCACGCTGATACCTTGGGCATTGCATGGCACTGATTTAAGGGCAAAATTCACCAGGCCGATTTCTCACCCGATCAATTGTTCCTGGGCCCTTAAGAGGAAGCTCACGTTTTGTAATTTATTTAATTCTGATAATAATAGTTTAATAAATGACCATTTTCAAAGATTTGAGAAATTCTAGGGCATCCGATAATAATCGGCGATTGTCTGGCTACGGAATCGGCTACCGTCGGTCCAGTGGAACACCCCCTTTAGCAGGATAAATATGAGGAATGGTACAGGGTGTAGTCAACCCAATAGCAGTATTCACTCCCTCCCCACGTGTGACTTTCTCTAGTGTTCCGGGCATTATGGCCCAGGGCTTCAGCCATACATAAGGTGCCCAGGTACCAGAGTATGTGTGTCCAGGCGCTATTTGATGAATACGCCACTGGTAAGCAACTAATAATTAGATGGTAAATATGGAGTCTGTCTGCCCCGAGGGCTGGCAGTCGGGCTGGGTATGAAAGCTGACAAGCACAATTGCAGAAATCTTATTGTTTCTTTGACTAATGATTGTGAACTCAAGTAATGGTAGCCACATTTAGGTAGGTAAACAACAAGATATGGGAATTAAACAGATTTACATATAGTTGTAAGTGTTAGTGCCTCCCAAACAATTTTAGTAGCAAAGACCCTTCTCATTAGTAATTAAATACACATAATCTAATTCTATCATCTCATGCCAGACGGTGGTGTAATATCTGACATTTATATATATATTTCAACCGGTTAGCATATATGGCTAGTTTCCATTGGCTGAGGTGCAATTTCATTGGTTGAAGGTTACCAACACATTTCTCAGTGGCAAAAGCCGGCCAAAAGAAAGCCTAGTTAAGAACGCATGATTTGAATATGTATTCCAGACTTCATTGGGAACGTAATCAGCTCCTTAGACGCCTGCACGAGCTTCCCTGGAAAATGAGTTGCAGTTTAAGCTGCTCACCTGAGAGCCAATTGGTGCCTGGTCCGTTCTGCAGCAACTGGCTTTTCTACAGACGTAGGGCAAAATGCACTTAGTGGTGGCTGGCGGACGGCCAGGTCTTCTTGTGGTCACAATGCTCGCGAGGAAGGAGCGGGGATTGAGCAGGAAGGACCTGAGCAGCTCCCCGCCTCCTTTATTGAGCTGCTCTTATACCACACAGCACCGACACGCCAACACACCGACACGCCAACACATAGACACATCGACACACCGACTCGCCGATACGCCGACACACCAACACGCTAACACACTGACACGCTAACACACCGACATGCCAACACACTGACACACCGACACGCTAACACACCAACACGCTAACACACCGACACGCTAACACACCGACACGCCAACACACTGACACACCAACACGCCAACACACCAACACGCTAAAACACCAACACGCTAACACACTGACACGCCAACACACTGACACATAGACACACCGACTCGCCGATACGCCGACATACCAAAACGCTCACACACTGACATGCCAACACACCAACATGCCAACATACCGACACACTGACACACCAACACACCAACACGCTAACACACCGACACGCCAACACACTGACACATCGACACACCGACTCGCCGATACGCCGACACACCAACACGCTAACACACTGACACGCAAATACACCGACATGCCAACACACTGACACACCGACACTGACACGCCAACACGCTAACACACCAACACGCCAACACACCAACACGCTAACACACTGACACGCCAACACACTGACATGCCAACACACTGACACACCGACATGCCAACACACCAACACGCTAACACACCAACACGCTAACTCACCGACACGCCAACACACTGACACATCGACACACCGACTCGCCGATACGCCGACACACCAACACGCTCACACACTGACACGCCAACACACCAACATGCCAACACAACAGACGCGCCAAAACACTGGAATGCTGACATGCCGATACGCCGACCCACGACACGACGATACGCTGTCATACCAACATGTCGACATGGAGACATGCAGACACACGAACGCACTGACAGCACCGACAAGCCAAAATGCAACACGCCGACTCGCCCGACAGAACCAACACATTGTCACGGAAAAAGCCTCAAGCGGCGTTTCCAACAGCCACCTTTTATTTGTCATTTCTGTCAAAATATCAGCAAGTAGAAACATTGATAAAACAAACATGGTCATCAATGTTTGTCTCCAATATTATGCAATTCATCACCACCGACGTTTAAGAACTTTGGTGGATTGAAATGTGAACCCAGTAATCGGTCGCCGACCAACTCTATTTGCCATGTAAACATGGCATGGCCTTAACAAACAAAATTATAGGGAAGGGATCTTGTAAAGGAGCACCACCAACCGACTTTTGTAAAGAGTACAAATGATCAGTGGTAGTTTCGTTTGCAGGTGGAAACACTGCACCAGGGAGCTGTTTCATTAGTTGAAAAAACTCTCGTAGTTGCTCTCACTAACCAAATAGCGGCACCTCGCTAACAGCGAGCGGCACTTTGGACCAAAGCGGCACCAACAGTGGTAGTTCCCATTTCAATAGTTAGGCTCTGTAACTCCGCTAAGAATTCATATAGAAGCATCAAATAAAAACTGAAATGTGGGGAAAAATAGAGGAATAATTTGGATTTATTAAATCATTCGATATATAGTGATTTATTAAATGTCTCGTTTGTTATGGTGGCATAGCTAACGGCACTGGGATCTTAACAGAGACGCCAGTTCTGAAACGAGACCTTAGAACTCTCGCTTTTAATGCCGTTGATTGCTCTCGCTTTGGTGGTGGCCATTCCTGTTTACTCCCCCCGGCTTTTGAAACAGCTCCCAGGTTCACTACAACAGGTTATGAAGAACTAGGAGCAAATGATATGTTCATTATTGATGCATGAGCATGGTCTGACAAATAAATAACCATTGAAAGGCTTGGTTTGTATATAGTATATGGGTCATTTTCTGAAACCCTTTTGCACCCTGTTTATATGCCCTTTCTGCAACTGCTCGATCCTGATATCAAGCAGCGGTGGGTGAATGAGGTATTTCGGTCTCTAGCGATTGATAATAGCCAGGTGGGCATGCCTTTAAGACACTTTCCCAATGTCACAGACTTGGGAGGCAGATAGTGAAGAGATAATTCTTACAGCACGCTAATGGGTGCCGAATAAGTAGCCAATTGGGACGTGCCCAAACATCTTTTGTGGTGATTCTGGAAGCACCCTAAATTACATCAATGAACTGTAGATCATTCTAATGATATATTGTCGTATAGGTGAATTAGAAATATGATTGTTAATATTGGACAGACATAATGATTCATTAAGGATGAAATATCATCACACCTTCAACTCAAATGATGGGGGTAATTATTGGAAGAATCCACTTGCTTCATAACAATACCTCTATCGCAACACCATTAAGGACTGACAGTCAGGTGTTTTTGAGAGATATCATCATGCCGAGCTAAGCATCATGGCTAATGGTGTAACACAGCATCCTATTCAGTTATTGGCTTGTCTTTGTGTGTTTATATATACAGACCAACCACGAGAACAAGCCATAGACGGGCACCGCACTAATCTATTGTCGAGTTCATGTGTTATTGTCTTTTTTTCAAACAAGAACGATGCGAAACACGATATATTTATGCCTCAATTGTATAAAGAAAACCTTTCATAATGCAGCGTGGGACTTGATGAAGGGAAACGCTATGTCCATGTCAGCTGTATTGATTATGATCTATTGGACTCGCTGACGGTTTCCTCTTCTTTTTATCAGTAGGGGAATTGGGAGGGACGGGCGGCACTGACAAAAGCAAGCTATTGAATGCACTGGGCTTTTGTCATATCACTATTCCTGCCGCTTACCATCAAGCCATGAACCTTCGGTATTTGTGATGGCTTTGTGACTCCACGCCGAAACCACCGGCCGAGGGAGAATGTTGTGGACAGTCGGGCTTGGCTGATAACAGGGGACTAGTGGAAGCACCTGCCCATAACCCCCCCCCCCCCCCCACCCCACTCCATCAGACACACATACACACACACACCTCCATGCCTGGAGTTGTCATTGTAACCTTACTTTCCCCTGCTTCCCGAACCTACCCACAAGCGCCCGGACCCGATTCGGCCATAGCTCACCCGGTACGATGCGCTCAGCACGAAACAAGGGCCCATTTGATAACCAAACATCGATACTTAGGCTTAACGATTTGAAGCGGTGGTGCACCTCGGGAACGATCCACGAAAAATATCATTTGAAGAATACGGTAGTCGGTTGAGTGACATATCGTTTTTAAAAACGATCCTACATTTGGCACATATATTTTAGCCAATTGCATTTGTAGAACATAGATCGACTGGAGGTGGCACCACTAAATAAAACCATTTGGGGACCTATCATCGTTTCTTCGTTTTTAAATGAGCAGTGTCGGTTTTCTAAAGATAATGTACTTAAACCTGTTCTGTCTTCAATCATTCATAAGTAATTGGATGTATGTACATGCATTCATTGGTTAGATTATTGTAAAGCTGCGCCCGTGACACCCCAAAGGGCTTGAAGGATAAAACCACCTTTGACGACCTTGGACAATATGGACGTTACAAGTCACAATTTAGCAACGACATCGGAGGACTTACATTTGATCCTATCCTCATTAGTGGATCATGGTTGTACGATACGATCTTTTACTGAACAATATCTGACCTAGGATAATATCAAGATATTCTTAAGTATCGTTCTCTAGTTATTCAATGAGCTCCTGAATCGCAAACAACATTTGGCGGGAAGTCGAAATGTCGTCTGCTGTGAACTTTGTCCAGTGAATCTGTCATCACGTGACCGTTTAATTTTTTCTCAAAAAGATGCCTCTTCATCTTGCCTGACCATCTCATTCTGGTTGTCCCCTGTAATTCCAATGTGAAATGAATATTTGAGAGTGGGTGGACAATGACCTTTGGGATTTATTTCTGCTGCTTCATTGAGCGCTGTTCCATATTCAAAAACGTTGCGATAGTATTCTAATAGTAGTTGTGAGGTTTGCAGCTTTCTTCACACATAATGTGGAATCGTAGATAAATAGCAATTAAAAGGTTTTGGCTACATTCAGTCTGTAGGTAAGTTAACCTGGGTTCTATAGCCTGCTTTGCACCCACTCAACTTGCCATTTCTGCATCCGCTTTTCCAGGATCAAAACATATAAAACTTTATTGGGTTAATCAATTATATTATACCGTGGCACCTGACTAGTCATGGTCAGCTAAGACACTGGCCCTCTGCTCCTTTTACAATGGTTTTGTTTTTGGCAGCAAGCTCTATGTCTTAGTGACAAATCTAACTTTTAGGAAGAATACATGAGGGTATGACCCACGCTAAACACATTGTGTAATTCACCGGGCGGAGAATACGGAAAAAGTAGTTATCCCGTCACTATATACAAAGCGGGGATTGTTAGAAAAAAGAGTCTTATACATTAAAATAGTGCTTCAGAAGATCGGCGGGAATCTTGTCTCTTCATTGACTTAAATTTCCAATGATGAGGAAAAGAAACAATATAAACTGATTTTGGATCCTTGTAGTCGTATTATCCTCTGAGATATCTGCTAGTAAAGTGGCAATGAGATCATCTGATGTGGTGTTGTGTTGAACACGTAATCTCACTCGGCTTTGCCTCATGATATTCTCTCTGAAACCCTTCCCGCACAACCAAAATTCGTATTGTGTTTTAGGCGCTACGGATCTTGATGCTGTTCCCTCTTGGTTCCCTATACTGCTGGGTGGAGGTTAAAGTAGAGCTGGTACCGAGTCAGGACTTCATGATAGGGTTTTATGAATACCATCCTCTCCAATAAGAAGTATGAATAAAATAGCTCCTTTTTATTAATGATATCTTGCCTCTTAAAGGTTCCCTGTGCATGAACATCGGTAAAGATATACAGTATACATTGATAATCCATTGGTATTGAGCACTTCGTCATCGGGAAGGAAATAATCAATGAGGCTATATCCTTTCTTTAATACCTTTAACGAAAAAAGTGCCCGATTCATCCGAGAAAATCTCAGTTAGCAGGGCCTTAGGGTGTGGGGGAATATATTCAAAGGCTTCGTCAAATTAATTCAATTACAATACGGAATTACCCGTATGGCATTTCTCGGCTCCATCTGATGATGTCTTGAGGCGTTCCTCGTGTCTTAAAGAATGAACATGTTGCGTACGCACTCTGCGGAGATCTCTGTCAGTGTGTCAGGGAAAGTAGGGAGCGCCCAGTGTGACCGGGGAAGTATAGAGCGCCCAGTGTGTCAGGGAAAGTAGGGAGCGCCCAGTGTGTCAGAGGAAGTATAGAGCACCCGGTGTGTAAGGGGAAGTATGCAGCGCCCAGTGTGTCAGGGAAAGTAGGGAGCGCCCAGTGTGTCAGGGGAAGTATGGAGTGCCCAGTGTGCCAGGGAAAGTAGGGAGCGCCCAGTATGTCAGGGAAGTATGGAGTGCCCAGTGTGTCAGGGAAAGTAGGGAGCACCCAGTGTGTCAGGGGATGTATGGAGTGCCCAGTGTGTTAGGGGAAGTAGGGAGTGCCCAGTGTGTCAGGGGAAGTATGGAGTGCCCAGTGTGTCAGGAATAGTAGGGAGGGCCCGGTGTGTCAGGGAAAGTAGGGAGCGCCCAGTGTGTCAGGGAAAGTAGGGAGCGCCCAGTGTATCAGGGGAAGTATAGAGCGCCTGGTGTGACAGGGGAACTATGGAACGCCCAGTCCGTTCTCGATTTGGAGCTGATGCTCAGCTGCTGCACTGTAACTCAGTATTTATGTATGAAAAGAAAATCAGCATTTCGCAACCAGCCTCGAATTTGACTGAAGTACCTCAAAGCAGTAACATCTTCTGAACAGCCACAACCCTGAATCTTTAATGTAGTTTTTACGAGAACCTTCAGCAAACTGTACATCACTCCAGTGTTTTCTCTGGAATTAACGCACATTTCAACAGAAGCTTAGGGGTATGTGTACGTGGGTTTAGCTTTGATCTATTCCGTCGTTGACCTTGAACGAGGAGGCTCATCACACGTGATTAAGAGAGTAGCATTTTACAGAACACCATGACGTCAGAAGACGACGGGCACTCACGTCATTATGATGTCATCGCTCAACGTCAGCCATACATCAACCTTAATAGATTTCCCTGATTTCCCATGCATCTTGTTAATTGGATTCAAGCAATCAAATTTACAATGATTGAATTAGGCAAACGTCCCCCTGGCACAAGTACACATTAGTGTAAGTTGGTTTCTTAAGGCCAAGGGTAACAGTATATGGTAACTGGATTGGCAACGCCACAGAGCAGTATCCCGAGTAATCCTGATATCAGTTACCCTTTGGCTGTTGCCTAATGGTGTTGCTATTTTCTATCAACGTCCCACAAGCTGGTTTGTTTCTCCGACATTATAACAAGGGACGTTATGATGCTATGTACCCAAAGGAGGAGCAGATGGGGAAATTGAGCATTCTTGGAGCCGAGGTTATTATGGGATGCCTATTGGTATGGGGACCATAACAAGATGAGGATCCATGCTTGTATGAGGTTAACCGTTTACGGTCTCTTGACGCTTAACACAAATAATATTAAGTAACAGTCCAAGGCCAACCAATGAAAGAGGGATTTTACTGAATCTGGCCTTGATATCTAGGGTCTGTTTGACTTTTGGTATCGATGCACACTTTTGACCAATTGACGGCAAACAGCTGTTGTCAGCGACCGGAAGTTACTTGGCTGCTTCCGGTTCGCAAAATCCACGTGCGCATGCGCTCCTGTCAAGAGAAAAACGTAGGAGGAGACCCCTGGCGGCGATAGCTATGAACAGGTCGATGAGAGGATTTCTCTTAAAGTATGTCTTTAGAGGACATTATCCTGCTCTCCTACCCAGTCTCTACTTCACTATTCTCCTGGAGTGTGTCCCTATTAGCCCCCATCTCTACCTCACCTTGCCACTCTCCCGGTGCTCGGACGAACTGAGTGGACTATTTTCTTCATTAGTACTTCTTCCTGCGATTACTCAAAGTGTGGGTGCCTTTTCTCGATGCTCACGTCCACAGTGCTGATTTAAGACATGTAGGTGATGATGGCGCCTTTGTAGATTATCAACTATATACATATATACATAATATACATGATTTAATTTGTGTATGATATTTGATAAGAGTGGGTGCTTCAAAATTATTTTTTTTTAGATAAGAAACAAATATGCGTATATATTTAAATGAATATATATATACATATACTATATTGCAGTCTTGTGTCATATTTCCTCTGCTTTATTCCTATACCTCCGTCTCGACGGTGCGCACTTATACATTCCTCCTTCACCCCCCTTCGTCCCACACCAGCCTGTCCTCCCGCCGTCCGTTGCTAATACGCCTGTCACCTCAATTGGGTCAGACGTGGTTGACGTGACAGCAGTAAAAGGATCTTAGCTGCAACATCCAGGAGGACGACATGTCGCAAAGCGTCATGCCGCAAAGCGACGTGCCATAAAGCCATGTGCTCCAAAGCCACGTGCACTAAAGCTACTTTCCCCAAAGCTATATGCCTGAAACCTACATGCCACAAAGCCACAGGACACAATGTGACTTGAAGCAGTGCAAAGTGACACAGTGTAACGTGACACAGTGCAGTGTGATGCAGTGTGACGTGACATTATGTGACGTGACACAGTGCAGCGTGACACAGTGCGATGTGATACATTGTGACATTGTGAAGTGACGCAATGTGACATGACACAGTGCAACGTGACGCAGTGCGACGTAACATAGTGTGACGTGACACAGTGCAACGTGACGCAGTGCGACGTGATACAGTGTGACGTGACGCAGGGCGACCTGACGCAGGGGGACGTGACCAACATAGAAATGACGCACTGCGACCTGAGGATCAGCGACGTGACACTAAGTGAAGTTAGCGCGGTGGTACTGATATCCCATCATGAGGCTATCCTTGACCAGTGCCTTTTAGGAGGGAGTCCCTAATTTTGTATTCAAAAGACGCTGTGGTCTTCGTGCGTAATCAACATCAATCGGTAAAGTATTGACATCGTAAATAATATCGGTTAAAAGAATTCTTGAAATTCATAGAATTTATTTGGTTATATGAAGTGATATTTTGTCTGCATTGATTTAGAGGCAGAATTACACAGAAAAGAAACCGTCTATAATGTCTATAACTACAATATGCCTCCTCCTTTTTCCTGACGACTGAGGGGACAAGCGGGGCCTGGACGTGGCACGGATCCTGGAGGGCGCTAATTCACAGCGTCTGTTTGATTGACAGTCCGCCCGGAAGGCTACTGGAGGAGTGTCTTTGTCTCAGCAGCATGAAGGAGCGATCGGTCTCATGGGACCAGAGTCAGGCGTGGAGTTGGCGCCGCCAGCTCAAATATATGGCTGTGGTATTTGTCATGTGCTAGTGTGTCCTTTTTTTTAACTTTTTTAATCTCATTTCTTTATAAATTTTAATTTATGTATGTCTGTGGTATTTGTGATGTGCCAGTGTGTCCGGTTTTTTTTTCTTTTCTTCATCTAATGTCTTGATTGATGCTGCTATAGCATTTCACCTATTGTAAGTCATTGTAAATCATGTACACCAATGAAGGCGAAGTTTGTGTCAGTTAAGTCTGATTTAATTGGTTTCAATCCAAAGGCCAAATGAGTTGAGTGGGAGTCACATTCATGGAAATGATTCTGGGCGGTTGAAGGTTGGTGCCACTATTATAATGATGTATCTTTTTCCCCTTTATTATTTCAATCAATGATGTCCTACTGAATTACAAGCCGATGTGCAGTCCATAGCTCAACTGCTATTCTTCAGTTCACCTGTATAGCCCCTTGTAATCTAAGATAATGCTTATCTAAACCCCCTGTGACTTAATTTGGTGCTTATTTAGATGACTGACATAAACCGATGGACCAAATCCATGGCCTGCAGGTCTCGTACGTGCTGTATTCATCTGCTTTGTCCGGATATGATATATCCTACGGTATCCTAACTGTGAGCAGCAAATATACAGAACCAAGGCAACGTTTCCTATTCAAAGCCGTCCTTGAGAAACCAGAAGATGATATTATGGAGCCGGAACCTATTTACCAATGTCAATAGATTGAGTGATATGACAGTTGCCTTCGTGATCATGTTTCCTTCTCTCAATGATATGAACTCAGCGCATATTGCCTCTTCTGTTATTCTACGGAAGGCTTTCTCACTATGATGTAGCTTATAAGGGAGCCTAGCCCCATAAGCTGCAATTTAAACCTGTCGAGCCTGCCCGACGCCTAGCGTCATTAGGCATCGGACCTTGTGGGCCTCACCCCAGTTAGCCTATAGAGTAGGCGGGTCAGCCGCCTATTCCGCGCAGAATAGCCTTTAGATTTTCTACATTAAGGAAAATAGCGCTGTGCTACCTGAAGGTGACCAGTCGTCTCGAGAAACCCCGTGAGAGCGGGCGAGAGACGCTGCCCGGCTACAGACACAATGAGACTTTAATGAATTTCCGTTGCAGACTGGACCCGGCTGAGCACTGGGGAGTATGTGAGGTATAATGGGGCTGCTTAAGGTATTAGGTCGACCGTTCAGGCGCGCAATCTCATTACCAGACTCGGTGTAATGAGGGAATGGCAGGTCGCGCCCAGCTCACGTGTCATTTCTTCACTCTCAATGCATATGTTAAGCAGTGAGCGACCACCTCCAATAGAAGCCTATAGTTCAGATAGGAGACCATGTCAGTCAGTAGATCCTGATTGGCTGAACATGTCTTGACAGTAGTGGTATAAGAAACTGGAAGTATTAGGATTTGTACCCAAGGCTTATTGACAGTGCCTATTCTAGATTGTTCATTCATAACGAGAAAAAAAATGATGAATGACGTGGTCGTACGGCCTTAACGGGATGAGGAGAGAAATATACTCTACTCCTTGACTCCCCTGCTCTTTGATTCCTCCTTGTTACACAGCTAGAGTAGAAGAATTCACTGTACTAGATGACTCCCTTGATGTATGATTCCTCCAGGTTGCATGGCGTAAACAGGTAGAGGAGGGGAATTCACTGTACTCCCTGACTCCCCTGCTTCGTGGTTCTTCCATGTTGCATGGCGTTAACAGGTCGAGGAGAGAAATTCACTGTACTCCCTGCTTCCCCTGCTTTGTGATTCCTCCATGTTGTGTGGCGTTAATTGGTGGAGAAAAGGGATTTACTGTACTCACTGCCTGCCCTGCTTTGTGATTCCTCCAGGTTGCATGGCATAAATATACAATATTGAATGGTTTCAGATACAAGCGGCCGTATGCTCCGAGGAGTTGACACGTAGTAATATCCGAGCGTATGCGAGGATATTGCATAGAGTCAACTCCGAGGAGCATACGGCCGCTTGTATCTGAAACCAGTCTATATTGTATTTATTATCCACCTTTTCTGCACAAGTGACATGTCGATATCAGTTCATTTTAGTTATGCACTATTTTTCCATACGCACTATTTTTCCGTATGCGCCACCCAGAGCAATCAACATATCCGTATGCGCCAGGTATGTCCATACACGCTGCCTATGTGTTTTCTATGGACACTTTGTATTAGGTGGATAATAAACAGGAAGAGAAGAGGGATTCACTCTATCCTACCCCTAATATAAAATCCCATAGGCTTAACATTGAGTTCCTGTATGCCACGCTGACTGGCATATGGAGTTTTATATGCAACTAGTGGCATACAGATTTGTTATCATGTAATATTCCATAATCGAGAAGACAGGGAAGGACAAAATCAAAGCCTGATTTGTTTTAATCTTGGCCACCGCATGCCACTCCTGGGAGTTTTGGCTCTGGACTTCACTCGCCTTAGCCTCATGAAGTCACTATGCCAAACTCCAGTCGTGGCATATTGTGGCCAAGATTAAAACTCATCCAGTTTTACGATAGTACTCCCTGCCTATCCTACGTTGAGATAACTCCATGTTGCATGACTTTAATGGGTCGAGGAGAGGGATTTACTGTACTCCCTGCCCCCCTGCTTTGTAGATTCATCCATGTTACATTGCGAATTAAAGAAGAAACCAACAAGTTTTGGTCAAAGTCGTCGTTCTCCACGAGTTTGATGCGGTATGATATGAACGAGGCAACAGCCGAGTGAATATCAAATGGCATTCAAACGAGTTGGAGAATGACTTCTTTGACCAAAACAAGTTGCTTTCTGTATTTATCTCACCCCTGTATACACTAAAGGAATGGACAACACATAGACTATAGACCATGGAGAACGGACTGCAACACTTGTACGGGCATGGAGAACGAGTTCCCAATGTTAAGCCTATGGACATTTATTCCAGGGGTGAGGTAAAGAGCCCAACCCTAGGCCTTAACGGGTGTTGAGTTGGTGTTCTACGCCCCTCACGGCCGCCATTTTAATCACGACCCACATGATCGACACGGTCGATTCTGGTCCCCGGCAGGTAATGGCGCTTCGATTGGCTCCCGCCGGGGAAGAATGAGACCAGCAAAGGATCCACTCCTCCGGGGTTTGCGGGTTCACGGATCACCCGCCAGATGGCACCATTGATCAGCCCGACTCGATAGTCGAAACTGAGGCTGGCGCAGGAAGTAGGTGGCGCTCGGGTTGTCGGTACTGGGGTAGTGGGTGGGGATGATAGATGGTGGACGTATTAATGGTGGTTAAAATGTGGTAAGAGGGCAACGCGAAGGAGAAAACAGCAGGTCACACCAACGTGCGGGCATTGGGGTAGATCATTACTTCTCCAATCAGTCATACTACATTCCTGACTATTTACTTAACGCTATAAACGTGTATTCAGATTTACGCATACTCTAACAATGTCTGCTTAGTTGAAAAATCGTCTCCTAGGCATTTGAAATTAATTTCCACCAGTACGACCTTTGCGAGGTCGGGGTATGTTTCGCAGGATCGTACTATGTCTTATTAGTTCTGCTATCCTCATCACCCCTGAAGGCGGAACTCCTATTATTGCTAACAAGAGGATATTCCACCAGAGCGATAAAACCAGGCCCTCTCCCATGTGTTTTGTCTGTTTTGACCGATTCAATTTTTCAGAAAAACAGAAGAGATGAAGTCAAAATCAGGAAAGGTTGTCAACATGTTGTTTGTGTTCTGTGAAGTTTGCGAACCCACCACCACCTGATTTAATGCTAAAGTTTTACACAAGGTATGGCAAGACCGCAACCTAGATCTTGATATCCGCAATTTAATATGCCATGATATCGAGAAATGCACAGGTTTTCCGTCTTCCGGTTTCTCATGATGATAAATCTATCAGTATCTACCATTTTATGGCGCTCCTATATAAATCAATGGAAACTATCAAGTCATGCACAGACAAGCAGGTCAATATCAAAGCCGATAAATTGGGAATTTAGTACAAATCTGGGGTAGATTATTTCTTCTCCAATCAGTTGTACTACATTCCTGTCTATTTGCTTAACGATAAAAAAATGTATTCAGGTTTACGCATATTCTAACAATGTCTGCTTAGTTCAAAAATCGTCTCTGTGTCTGGTTTGACCCGATTCTATTTTAACGGAAAGAAATGAGATGAAGTTATAATCAGGAAAGGTTATCATCATGCGGTTTGTGTTCTGCGAGTTACCACCATAGCACCAACCGATTTAATGTTGGTGTTTTTCACAAGGTATGACATGACAAGACCGCTGGAACCCTGAACCTTCATATCTGCAATTTAATATGCCGCGATATCGAGTTAGACACATGTAGGGTTTTCCGTCGGCCGATTTCTTATGCTGATAAAACTATCGGTATAGCTATCATTTCATGGCTCCTTTTACAAATAATTGTTCAGTGTAAACTATCGAGTAATGCACAGACATGCAGGTCAATATCAAAGCCGATGAATTGGGAATTTAGTACAGAATACGCCTCCAAACTAGGTATGTTCGTTAAGTGAAAACTGACCACTGATTATCTGAGTCGCTACTGAACTATGCCCACCTTCAGAATGTCATTACTGACCATTCTCTGATAAGTAAGGTACAGAAATGCGCCCTTTGGTCAGCCAAAGGAGATCCTACTCTATCCGCCATCCCATTAGGAATGGATCCTAGGTACCTGGGGAGACATCTGGTGGCAGGGCACCGGGATAGGGGCTGTGATGACATACATGCACCAGGTGCAAAGAATGACGTACAGACTGCAACGAGTGACGTACGGGGGCGGTGGGCAAAACAGGATCAGAAGGCGATCAGTTACCTCGCTGAGAGGTATGTAGACGTGGAGTCTGGGAGGGTGGATGCTCAGGTTTGGCGATGTATGGAGAAGGAGTGGGTGTGGGGGCAAAGAGGAGACCTGAAGGAGTCCATAGACTCTCTCAGGGCTGGGTATGGTGAGAGGATCCAGTCAAATATGTATCAGTGGCGGGTAAAGAAGACGGACCTGCTCCGGGAATTATAGACTGGAGGCACTCGGAGATGCACTGATACTGCGGCATTATACGGGGATTGATATGGATGGGTCTTCTATGATAAATACTGATGGGAACAGACATCAGGCCCACAGGGTCAGCTTCGCCTTCAAGTTCGACACATAAAATATGGAAAGGCTAACGGAAAGACTATTTTTCAATAAGGATTAGGTCCATAAAGAGTGGCAGGAGTATAAACTGCAAAAAGAATCGGAATTAGTTGGAATCATATATAGATTATATAGAATGTCCAAATGTATCGATAATGTGAAATTGCAGAGGTATTTGTTGTGACGATATACATAAAAAAATGTATTTAATATGTTTTAATTGTTATAAGTATATATATATATATATATATATATATATATATATATATATATATATATATATATATATATATATATATATATATATATATATATATATTATATATATAAAAAAAAGTGTCAATACTAAAATTCATGACACACTATGAATAGATGTGAAAATGAACAAAGATAGGGGAGAGATTTCCATGTCGAATAGAGGCAGATACGTAGTTGCAATAGGTTCGCCAACAATGGTGTGATGATACGTGGTGTGTAGAATAGTGTGGAGTAAAGTCAAGCAAGCAGAGGAGGAGGAGAGGGGGTTGAGGCATCTGGGCTGAAGAACGTAGCGTGGATCAGAAGACTGAGCTTTAATACAGAAAGCTGCTATCTGATGGGTGCACAAAGGAGTCCTCCACCCCCTTCCCCACCCACTCCCACCTCCACCCACCCCCTACCAGCGCCACCCCCGCCCAACACCACCCACCAGCGCCACCATTACATCTACTACTATCACGAGTGTGTGAAGAAGCAGAACTCTCGCTCCAGGAATTACTTCCAATTTGAAAATCACTGACATCTCTACCACGTCCCAAGTGTACACTATAAACCGGCAGCTCTCAAACGCATTATGGTTCAACTATTCACTATGTTTAATGGTGTTATTGTAATGACTTAACATAAGACATGACTATCGTAGGCGAAAATCATCACTTGTAAATACATGTACCACATATAGCTCTACATCTTTTAATATCTAACATTTTCTTAAGCTAACAGCCTTCTTAGTTTAGGTTAATCAATTAAAAATGATGGATTCAAATTTCAATAGTGTTTATATGACTTGATATACAATATACTTGTCTTGGAGAGATCATATTGTGTATTACCATTTCATCTAGCACAATCAGGGGAAAAAGATATGTTTATTGGTTCAATACTTAAAGTAGATCATTAGAAAGTTTGGCTTTTGTCCAGTCAGTGGGTCAATTGTGTAGCCCACTTGGCCCCGAGCCGATATATGTCAGGCACCAGTCTCATGTTGATTACAATTCCCATAAGACATGCGACTCCCAAGCGAACTCCTGTTAGTGACTTTTTGCTCACCTCTCATGAGACTGGGAGGACTCTAGGGAACGTGTGTGAGCGCATATTCGCATGAAATTCACCTTTTGTGGATCTAGAACTTTGGAACCTGTGCGAAGAAAGTCACATTGCGCGTTAGCACCCCAGTGCATTGCACACCGTAAAGGGACGTGTGAAATAAAATCGAGATCGAAGCGGGGATTCCAACACAGAGCTGGTCAGATTGCATCTGATAGTAGTAAAGATTGCCTTTACCAGCGGGTTCTGTGAGTAATCTCATAGGCAATGCAGTGTGGTCATAGTCATAGAATCGTACCATCTGAGCTCACTGAAGGACTTCTCAATGGAATAGTTTACTCGGCCATTCAGATAGCCGCACACTGAACTCTTCAACCTCCCAGCTCACCGCCATATTATAGCATTCTCGTCAAGGGATATTACCTTCTTCTATGGCTGACTGATAAGTGGTTACCTTGTGCTATGACTGGCTGGTAGTTGTTATCTTATACTATGTATGGCAGGCAAATGAGGCTTGAATCCACGGGAATGCACTTCCTTCAGCTGATATGAAGAGGGTGAATGAAATAATGAGGAACTATGGATACTTTGATCATAGGTATTGCTAGACACAGACCACCATATCCTTATTCCCAGCACATTGAAAAAAAGGACTACGACCCTTATGGATATTGTGAATGGTCGATATTGGGTTTCTACTCTATGCTAACTTCAAGGGATTGTTTTTAGTTTAAGGCATTAGTTTAATTATCGAATTGGGTTTTACTAAGTTTTTATTAGGAAGTCTTTGGTTTTGGTTATTCTCAATGAGAAGTGTTACCACTACGAGATTTGAAGAATCATGATGTCGATTTACCTACATAGCTTAACACTATTGCTCAAATATTCATCATTATTTAGAACAGAAAATCGTCATAAATTTACCATAATAGACCATATGAAAATACTGGAATATTAAAAGGCTCTGCTTTATGAGATGCAGGAAACAGGAGTTATATGATATTCGGACATGCATATTAAATCCTGATATGCGCAAAGCATTCTTTTATATTCGCCTACCACTCTGTTCTAGAGTTCAAGGTTTCTTTCATAATGCATGTGGGCTGCTTTAACAATAGGCGCAGCTTCACCACAATTTTAACATGTATGAGCAAAGTACAAAGTCAAAGTGACAACAGACATATATAGCCATGGTCTGTCACGGCTATAGATTTAAGGGAACACTATGTGCTAGTGAATTGTTGGCAAAGGTTTTCATCTGATAGGAATAATAAATGGAAAGGATGACTTATAACTTTGAGAATCGGATATAACCCGTGCTTTCTCTACGGTATCCTATCAGGTTGAAACACATCCGAAACCTATTCGTATATCAGGGTATTCAAATGAACGAACATCACAATCGATTATACCGATGGTGCAATAAAACTTTATCGTATTCTGAAATATTTAGGATGCTTATACGGATGTAAAGGTAGAATTTCAATAACGAGATCCTCGAATCCTAGACACGATACCCTACTCTATTGAATTTGGTTTCAGTATTCAAACTATACAAAGCCATTTCAATGCGGCGAACGATCGCTCTAGGAATTAAGTAGACGCGAGTGTGTTTGGTATGCAAGCATATCAACAGCAACAAAGAAAAACGCCTGGCTTAGTCTGGTGCTATTTATAGCTAGGAACAG
Source organism: Alentia gelatinosa (assembly GCA_950022655.1). Lineage (NCBI taxonomy): Eukaryota > Metazoa > Annelida > Polychaeta > Phyllodocida > Polynoidae > Alentia > Alentia gelatinosa. The sequence goes on from OX465592.1 coordinate 17,573,114, forward strand.
CTCATTGCAGGGTGGATGTCACTGCATGGCTCTCACTGCATACATATGGGCCGACGAGCGAGACTTGAGCGAGCGTACAACGAGCAAGACTTGGGTGAGCGACGGCCTTTTGGCGGTTATGCTGGTACCGCGGAGAATTTACCTTGTGACAAGACACCGCCGAGGAACCAGCTTCCAGATAAGCACACAGACACTGTTCTTCCCAGACACAGGCAGACACCCGCCCCCTGCAGACTTTGGGTTATAATAGACTTAGAAGGAAACTCACGAGATGAGAATAACTTGGTCCGTACTCCACCGAGTTTGACTGCGGAGTAATTCACGAAGCAAAGCTGAGTTAATTACTCCACAGTCAAACGAGGTGGAGTGCCGACCAAGTTATTTTCATCGAGCGGGTTTCTGATTTTATCACACCCCGTATAACATCATTTATTGATGAAATGACTCAGCAAATTAGCCGTTGAGTATTGGGTACAATACCCTCACGGCCGTGGAGTATGAGTTCCTAATGTAAAGCCGGTTCAGAAAAATACCAGGCTGAGATAATTATCAATAACCAATTACCATATTTAGAGTACTTTTGACAAAATATGTGTCACCATGGAACAGTGGCCACTGATGAATCTTTATCTCGGAAACTAAAAGTGCAAATGCTTATTAGGAAAAAAGATTTGTCAAACCTACTGGCAATTTCAGTACCGATAAATTGGTAAACTTGGAGGCACCTATGACAAATGGTTACTTTGGCTCTGAAAATCACTTCTAAAATTATCCACACCGTTGACAAGGGGGAACAGGAAACATGGAGGGTTTGGGCCAATGGAAATCACACTATATTGAATGTCATATTCTACCCCCAACAAAATATTAGACAATATATTAGGAAACACTCATGCGATGCTGGTATATTGTGCAGTCACTGCAAGTTGTACACAAGATCGGTTAACTATCTTTTTGTTGCTCAATTTCCACTTGCCGACCGCTTTTCTATACCGATCAATATATCGAGCAATAACCCAATTCGTCAATGACAAAATCACTTAAGGTTGAATTCGTCCAGGATCGATTGGTCAGTTAGTGGCCTTAAAAGATGCCAGGAATCGGCATCTCTCTTTTATTTCATTTATTTTCCGTTGGATCAAATATAATATGTTATTAGTTGTCAGATGTGAAACTCAAAGGGTATTGCATTGTCACCGACTACCGGTACGGATATTTTCTCAGGGAACACTACCGACCGACGCTACCTTTCCGGATATGATATCGGTACATTTCTGTCGGCAGGTGTATACGAGGCCAAGCCTACGGGTTTCCCGCACCACACATACTGTTCAACCAGACCAGAGGCCAGTCTCGATGCTCATATCGTTCTGCCAGACAAACACAGCCAACAATGGAGAACAGCTCCCAGAATGCAACCGCTCTCTCCGGAACAGGAAGTCGTGCACGCCCCCTGGCGGGGTGAGTGGCCGGGGTGTGCGTATGTAACCTCGTCTGTTTGGTAAGCACTCAGCAGGGCTGAAGGTAAACGATGGTGCTGCACTCTGTGGGCCTCTTCACCCTAACGCAAACGCCATACACCGGCAACCAGCTATACAGGCTCTATTAGAGCGGCCACCTGGCGGCGGCAGCCCTCTATTGTCTGCCTCGTTTTGACAACACTGCGACATAAGAAGCCACACAGAGCGTTACCCATGTTGATACGGGGAGAGAGGGTCGGGGGTCGGGGAGTCCCTACCCTCCAGCTGTGACCCGTTCAGCGGTGTCGTAAGTTGGATAGCTGAGGTAATTAACCCATTCTGGACGGATGATACCCTAAGGCATTCTCCAGTACAGACCGGATAATGCCTTCAGGCATTCCCCAGTGTAGACCGAATAAGGCCTACAGGCGAATTTATTTACGATATTGACGCATAATTACTATATTTTATTTTATCAAGGAGTAATGGATAGAAAAAACTTGTACAATATGATATGGTATTTGATATTGTTCAGCAAAACAAATCATAAAGGCAAAGATAACGTGTCAAACCACGTTATGAGACAATGAATATGGGATTAGACAACAATTGACCTGTCCCCTAGCGGAACACCCGTTTCTAGTAACCGTAACGACCAACGCGACTCTGCCACATGCCCCGGTGTGTAAAGGGTTAATGATTTCCCATCCGTGAAGGTCCGTGCACTATTATTTGACGTGTTAATATTACTTACGGGAGGGCTATCTCCCAGAGATCGATACCCAATCAATATTACCACATAAGTGTCCGGGGTTACAGAGGTGTGAATGCGAACATGCTATGGATTAATGTCACATCGGATCAGATTTGTACTAATCGAAGCTATCCTGGACAAGATCCAAATATCTGGAAAGGCAGATCTGAAACAGTTCAAATGTTTGTTTCACAGATACATTGATAAATGGATCACTATGGGCTTCTTCATACACACTGAAGGCAACATTTCATGGAGGAGTCGAGTGAAAGCATTTTCATAATCATCACCATTCTACCTCACAGCCTGATTCAAGTAAACGGAAATCCACTGTTATGGTAGAGTGGTAAGACAACGGAACCAATGAAATAAAAACCACACAGATTCCACGAGGGAGGTTTCCGAATAGCGTTCTCACACAGCATATTATTGCCTATGAAGCATCATCTGCCTGAGTTACTCTGAAGTCAGTTCCTGACAAGCATCAGTTGCTTTCACGGTGTACTCACGTTCCCGGTCACGCACACAGACGAGATTCATGCTAATTGGCGGAAAAGTTTTGCTCTTGCCCTGACAAGGGAGGATTAAAATCACGTTCCGCTCACGCAGCACAATTTCATTGTAATCATTCTATCATTGATGGCGCGATATGTTTTAAATGTGTCCGGACTTGCCTGAATAGCAAAGCCACAACGTCGTCACCTGAGTGTTCTTCACCAGCCCCTTCTTTGACCTGCTATCACTCAGTGCAGATGTTGAGAGGAAACTCCCTTTGGGGGGAGTTATAGATATATATGAAAGGATGAGCTATCAAAGGATCGCCACTTCTCTGAGAAACATTTACCATCTCTGAAACGCCACATTTTGCATTATTTTTCATCAATAAAGCCAAGTTTATGAATATAGATGAGCGGCATTTTCCAATGAAGATGTGAAGGTAAATGTGAATGTCAACACTCCTATGGAAATAAGAGGGTATAGAGTACCCATTTATCTAAGGGTTATTAGACTCAGTGGTAATTATCAATTTCTTGTTATTTGTACATGACTGAATTAGTAGCGTACTGCGACACTCGTCCGAGAGTAGCACTGGGAAACAGGCGCGCACTGCACAGCTTATAGCGTCAGCGCCAGGAATCTTTGTCTACGGAATTCCATATACCACACACATATTTAGATCTGTGAGGGTGTGCAAGTTCCGAGATGTTAACCCGGTCAGACATTGGACAGGTAGAACACCCTCTTAACACGGTGGTCTACCTCCAAAGAGGTTACGCTCAGACATTATAAGTTTCATGATCAACATCAACATTCTATTGAGTACCTTACCTGCTTGTAGCATACGGCATCTATGCCCTGTAGAACTAGAAGATCGTACATCCTCCGCTTCAGATCAGTAAATATCTCAGAGAAATGAAGAGATTTCTAGCACGTTATCATAAATAACAGAGTTCCTCAAATATATCTCTTGTATATATTTTCTCTTTCAGTATTATATATATGTGTATATATTTCTCTTTTTTTGCAACACTTAGGTAGACTTGACGTTGTGTGATTGAGTCTGGGTAGAGGGTGCGATGGCGTGTTTGGTGGGTACGGAGAAGGGTGTGTGAGAATGGTATCGTCCAGAAGAGGAAGAGTCACTCCTACGCGAGTCATGTCATTAACGCACTTGTAGTGAGCAACTCAAGACCAGGAGGTGTTCATGTACTGAGCTGCTCACCAGGCGGGGTTTTACCTTCGCGGGGTATTTATTCAGAGCCCAGCCACTCCCCTGTCATGCCATTCCAGTGTGGGTTGTGTGTTATGATTTGTGGGGGCTGTAAGCAGGACTCCGATTGGACGACACTCCGACACCAACTCTGAGCAGCGAAAAGCTATGCGCAAGGCTCTTCGCGCGGCTCTGCGAGAAGCTCAGTGCCTCATAAAGATTCAATATGCACAATCCAGTGTGATGTAGGTGCGGGCTGCGGTCGTATAACTGTCATCAGCTTCATCCCTGCCCCCTGCACTCTCCCCCTACACACGGCTTGTCCTCATCTCATCTGACGCACCACGTGACCATGTGACCATGTGACCACGGCGTTATTGCCTCGCTTTCATCAGCCAATCACGCGCCATCAAATCGGGTCACACAATATCGCCCAGCTTTTCCCGTATATGGTCGGTGCGCGCCGGAAGCCGGCATATATAATCCAACACGCATGCGCCGGAGATCCTGTCGTTTCCGTTTCCGGTGAGAAGGAGGGAGAGTTAGAAAAGAGAAAAAAAAAACTAAAGAATAGTGATGATAATAAAATAAAACGTTCACTCCTAAAGTATGCAGTTCTAGGTATCCACTCAATTGATACGTCCTATGATTTTTTTTCTTTTCTTTGCGCATACATGGAATATAGTTTGCCGGTCTGTGCAGTAAACAAAGATGGCGGCGGCCAAAGATGGCTGCGAGACGCTATTACCGGAGTTTGGTCATGGAGTACTCTCGCCTCGTAGAGGTGAAGGGCTCAATCTGCGTGCCTACATTGCCCTGACAAAAGAGTATAACGAAGAGCAGTCTCCTAAAGCGTACACTGAACAAGCAATAGATGATGAAGTTGGCACACGAATTGATGGTCACTAACAGTTTACTCACATTGTCCAGATAGAAGACAAAGTCACCACAACCGTAGCGATAAGAATAACGCACAAAATGAAAGACGGCAAGTGGAGTCTGGCACACAATAGCCACAACCACCACCAGTACCAGTATGAGTGTGATATCCTGCCCACTGGCTGGTCGGTTGCTCTTCTTCTCCATTTTCTTCTTGCGTGAGTGCATAGTCTTGGTGATACAGACAGTCATGATCATGAGGCAGGCCAGCGGGCACATAATGAGAAGAACATTCACTAGGTAGGTCTTGTAGACCACCTTGTAGTAGAAGCGCTGGCCGAAGTAGGTACGTGTTTCATGCAGGGTGCTCACCGTGGAGTTGGGCTTGAACTTCTCCACCACTGTGTACTCGAAGAAACGAGGCAGATTGAAGGCGAGCACAAAAATGAGCACGAAGATGATATACTTGATGGTCCTTTGGATGGACCACATCCGCGACATCTGGTGCGGACGACACACGGCCCAGTAGCGATTACAGGCGATTAGCACGACGAACCAGATGGAGCACATATGCGATATGGGCGTCATGATCCACAGGTAGCGCACATAGGGCCAGGTGAGCCATAGGTTTGGGCAGTCCTTGGTGAAGCCACACGCGTACGGTAAGGCATCCGTCACGAACACCGCGAGCAGCAGCACAAAGTCTGACGAGGCGAGACTCTGCAGCAGGGTGGTGGCGGGGGTCCGCCGGTCCCTCTGGAAAGCCGTAAAGGAGAGAGAGTTACCGATACACCCGAACAGGCAGAGGACGCCGCCCACGATGCCCCAGAGCACGAAGTAGAAGAGGTTGCAGTCGGGGCCGTGGTCGCCGTCGGAGGGGGACAAGACCGACGTGTCGTTGTCGCCGAGCTCCGCCGTGGCCGTCGACAGTACGCCCGACTCGTTCACAAGCGCCAGCGCCGCCGTCGTCGCCATTACGTTCTTCTCCGGAAGTACCATGTTTTTTTCCCCCCACTTCCTTCCGCTGTGAGGGTCAACGCTGATGGTGCCCTGCGGCGGAACCGGAAGTCACACCGGAAACGACCCGAACGAGGCCGGACGTCCGGTATTTATACACCGGAGGACGTTGGGGGTTGGGGAAGGGGAGGCGGTTGTTGCGGCAGTGACAGGTGGGGAAGGGCAGGAGAGTTGAGTGGGTGCGGGTAGAGGCTTGCGCTTTTGATTTTACCGGTGACGGTTCCTGATCGCTGGCACACAATCCTCTCCTAACGATGCTACTAATGAAGTCAGGCCACCCCGTTCCTTCCACGGTGTGTCGTCCTATAGTAGCCTTCACTCAGTGTCATCAGGGACCACCAGAACGTCTGTTCCCGACTGAGTTACTCAATCACTCGGCGACAACCAGAATCTCGGTCTCCACCCGAGTTATTCAGTGTCACTCGGCAACCACGAGGCTGTCGCTCTCCAGAGTTACTCAGTCACTCGGCGGAGAACCAAACACTCACCGGTAACGTCCCCGCACGCCGCTCAGCCTCCGGCGCCCGTCACCGTCACCCGATCGATGATGGCCATCGCCGCTGTGAAGTCGGGGACCCCTAAAGCGATTCTCTGACTCGGATTAATTATGGAACGGGGAATGCCAGTTATTGGATCGATTGGGCGCTGTGAGCTCGCCAGCGGAGGTTTAGTTTGGCGACTCGGGGTGGGGAGTGGAGAGGTTGTCGGCTCACGGTCCTCGTTGTACCGTGGGCGCTGAGTAGGCGTGGGCCGGAGCTACTTCACTGTCCCGCGGGTGCCGTGCGAAACACCTGCGCTGAGGTGCTCCTCCAGCTATGAACCTGAGGTGAACAGCTCAAGGCCAGACAGATGCCGCCAGCTCAGAAAAAAAAACAATCAGTATGGTTTACTGAAAATCTCTCACTGCCTCTCATTCCTTTTTGGGGGTTCAGTTCAGCTACTTCAGCGACCCAATATAAGCGAAATCTGTTCCGACTGGCGCCGATCCGCCTCCAGGGGGCGCCTCGGTCGTACCGCAATGCAGGCCGGGAACGCTTACCCGGCTCCCGGTAGTTTGTAACTAATTTTCCGCTGGTGTTACTACTCACGACAGCTGTGTTTTTTCTTCTTTTTGTTCCCCGGCCGTAAATTATTTTCTGGTGCGTGTTTTTGCTGAACCCTCACAGCTACCGCGAGTCGGCAAGGCGCGCCGAATTCCAACGCGTCAGCGTAGACCGGACTCTGCAAAGAGAAAGATATGAGTTGAGTGAGAGCAGCGCAGACGGGAAGAATGCGTCGGTAAACGGGAAGCAGTAGACTTGCTCAAGTCTTTGATTATGAACATTCATTAAATGATTGATCACAATCAGAATAAGGTTTATTGTAGTATGTATCCTTCTCTGACTGAGCCATGAATCAAAACTGGTCCACTATGAACAGAATCTCCTGTTGATGGCCCCAAGCTGCTCCCTGTAACCTTATACCTCCTCCTACCCCTCCCCCTCCCCTCCTCCAGTTCTCTGGCCGCCTCTGTTATCATAGCAATAGATTTCACCTACTCCTGACTGTGACCTGCTTAAGATCAAAGTGAGAGGGTATCAATCTTCCATCAGATATCCTAACCATTAGCCAGGATATCTGTATGGAGAGTGTTGGAAATACTGGCGGTATACAGCACCAGAAATCCAACACCATTACCGATTGTACCAGTCCCTGTATCCCAGCGAGGAGGGTAGCCATAGTATGCAGGGACAAGAGCCAGTCTAGGGAAGCAGGTTAGGAGGATACAGGGACGAGAACGGGGCGGGGTGTGTGGGCGTGGTGTGGTGTGGTGCGGGCTACGTACGGGCGACATGCACCGTCAGACCCAGTCACGGATCAGCTCACTCAGCTTACACAACTTCCTGTTGGCATTCCTTCCCACGGTTCTCCGCCCCCCTCCCCCTCCCCCCGACGCATCTTCTCACAACTCCACTCACACCTCACTTACATACTGATCCTCGCTGTGAGTATCCTCCCCCTACACCCGCCTTCTGCTACTTTCCTTAGTCCCCTCTCTCCGCTTACCGCTTCCTAGAAATACTTTTTGGAACTTTTCTCCTCAATAATTAAATTTGCATTAACTTGCATTACATGCATGATCTACGGTGGTGTTCTAGTGGGAAGCACACAAATTTGCTGTCGTTAAAACTGTGGAAAATATTTGGGCTCTCATCCAAGAAAGTATTCCAGATCGACAGACTTTATTTTATTGCAGACCAATGGAAATATATCATCATAAATATTGGTCATACTGCAATGGGTTATCTTTTGACGCATACGATGGTTTTATGATATCTGAGATTATATATTTCAATACCCTCATTTAAACTTTAACGGGTGTTATTGTACCCTATGAAAACAAGTATCGCTGATTGCCTGAGCCATTGACTAGTCATTGATTGATATAATCAAAACCATTTTTGTAACTATCTACGGACATAACGTCAATAAAGAAAGGTTCTGCAAAGAATAAGCACAGAGTCTTCGCAAATTTCGGGACTATATGGTCAGTGTATGGTGAATAGGCATATATGTCGAAAAGATCGTTTAATGATTAAACCCTGTTTGATAAACTCCAGAGACAATAAGAAAGAAACTGACAAGTGTTTCGTCTGTGCCCCATCGAGTTGGGAGCACGCAGGTATTTGAAGGAGACAAGAGCCAGGTAAATAATCCAAAAATGTCTTTAAATAATCCAAAATCTCTTCGAAGCCCTTTGAGTAGGAATTACCATTCCCACAGGCTGTTGTGTAAAAGTTTTTAACATTAAGCCTATAGTTATCTTTACCAGGCAAAGATGATACACAAAACTTCTAACAAAAGAGGCTGACTCTACAATAAATGTGCGAACATCTACCTCAGTGAAGTCGGCCCTCCTCACTATAGACCCATCATCTCCCCACCAATCTCCCAGAACCCCACCTTTCGTGTAACCTTTCATCAGCATCCACTATCGGCATATTGTCCTACTGTCCCTACCTCCTTATCGCATCCACCACCGCATTAACCCTCCTTGACCTCCTCTTTTGATCAATAGAAGAGATACAAATTTGTGTTCTTTCTTATCCACTCAATAGAGGCAAGAAATATATAATATATAAGAGTAAATGTAGATATTTACTCCTATATCTATAAATATGAATATAATTGTATATACATTACATATATATATATATATATATATATATATATATATATATGAATGTTGGCTAAACGGAATGGTTTTAGCAGGTTAAAACGAACATGGAAAAGAGGCAATATATATATATATATATATATATATATATATATATAAATATATGTATGTGTATATATGTATGTACATATATGCATATACATATACATTTGTACACATAGTAAATACTTAAACCGTATCGTATCCTAAGATCATATAGAATACTGCTAAAATGAGAAGTGCAAGGATCGTGGTTGATGCCAAGAACCACAACCCTCATGCCCAACATTCCTTTACTTTTTCAATCCTGTCACTTATTTTTTATCGTGCTCTGATATAACCCTTACAGTTGCTACAGCACCGGGCAATGCCGATGGCGGAGGCGGAGATTGCGTCTACGTGTTTGCACGGCATATATCACAGCCGTACTTTGGGTTGTACACCGCCAGCAGTCTTCATGCGTATAGAGTCAACCACTCTCCCACACCTACCTCAGTTAGATATCGATCTCATTGATCATGACCCTCGATGAGTAACATTCAACATAGAGCCCGCTCTTCTCTGCCCTGAGCCTGCTGCTAGCCTGTAGGTAAACGGCTACTCAGTAGGAGCCCAGCCCGGAGCGTCATTAATATAATGACTGCACAACCGTCAGCCCACCATGCCAGCCCTTTTTACACCGCACTAATCACTCCCACAAATATTGTCCTCTTTGTTTTTTTTGTGATCACCGACAAATCCATGTTTAATTGGTGAGGCCATGTATATTTTAGGCGCAGGCTTGTTTTAGTTTACATTTTTTTTATTGATTTTGTAATCGTTTAAATGGCGACTGAATGGGTACCATGTTAGACGTTAACGATGTCATGGCAAACCCGAGATTATGGATTCTAATGTATCTCTTGTCATTTAATCACAGTGTGAGTGTTCTGAATTAGCTGGCGACCAGATTGTTTTAGTTTCACATCCTCCTCCCCCGATGATAACTCTCCATCAGACTGCCGTTAGAGTTCGGCCGACCACGGGGCGCATCCGTCAATAATTCAACTAGAATTACAGGCTTAACTCAGCAAATAAACACAGATCATGAATAAACTACACATTTGCATTTAGACTCGAATCTATCTCTGTCTTGTTTACAAGCTTGTAAATCCTGCAATATTCATTGGTAGGGGTACTGATTAGGCCTAATGTTCAGGCCTAGCCACCTCTTTATAAGCCTATTATCGGTATTGCATGTGGATGGCAGAGCTGCTCATGTTTATAAGGGAATATAAAAGAGGTCGACCACGGAGATGTGCGAGCGGCAGTTAGCCAATTCCCATCTGCTGACAAAATGATCGCCAGTTTTAGGAGGCACTCGTTCTGATATATCAAAAAAAGAGGAAGGAGATGCCTGCGCTCAAAATCTGCCAAACCAAATCTCTAACTAAACCGGCCGTCTTTAATATTGTTGTTTTGATTTATGGTTTTTTTCTATTTCCACGTGCCAACTTCTAATGAAAATGAATCTCTCTGCTGTGGCCGACAAATATATCGGAGGCTAATGAAAGTATGCAAGTAAAAACAGGCCTTCTGAGAGGAGGTGAGGACAGTGTGACTGGCTGAGTACCTACCCGCCTCCCGGCGCCGCCTGGAGTCCTCCAGTGGCCGGGCCTGACGCGGCGTGCTCCCGGCCGCAGACCGCCGCCCGCTTGTAAGTAATCCGCACGGAGAAAGCCTCGCCGCCGGGTGTTTTCCAACGCTTGCTCCGCAGTTGGCCAAGATCCCCTCGGGGCTGCGTTTCACCACTTAGTGGCGCCCCTGGGGGCTGGGCGTGCGCTGGGCGCGTGGCGGCAGGCAGGGGGCAGACCGGTAGAGGTATCCCAGGCCGTAGGCTGGTTGGCTCCGCGCTACGCACTTTTTCCCTTGCTTCTTCTGGTCCGGTTGTTTGCAGTGGAGCAACGCCCAACTCGTCGACGGAGAACCCAGGAGACCAACAGTTACTTTTTTGTGCTATTAAAAAAACAAAGATAGGCGTTTAAGAAGACAGGCTTTAAGCGGCAGACTGTGTGAGTCCTCGCGGCGACCGATCCGTGCACGCGCCGCCAAACTGCCGCTCTGCGCACGCGTCAGACGCCTTCCGCCAGCGTCCGGCACCGACACGCCATCTTGCGGCGCCCGCCAGAAGTGCTCCGCTTTGACCCGGCGAGGTGGGCCTCCTTCCGATCACTCCCACTGGGAACCGGTGAGCTGCATGTAGCGGGAATGAGGCTGAGAAAAGAGCACGGTGCTTGGAGAGTGCGAGGAAGGCTATGGGAGAAGAAGGATATTACATCAACCACTGATGCTGTCTCACCCCTCTCTGTCTACTTTATTTCCTCTCTCTGTCCCCTGTCTCTGTCGCCACACCTTGGTGGCGAATACTCAGCGTGGCGCGCTGCCTGCTCGAGGGTTGGGATCGTGGCGCTGTTATTATACTGGAAGATCAGCCAATCACTAGAGTTCAACGAAGCGTAAACCACCCTCAGCGGCGGGGGGTCATGTAGGAGACCGCGTGAGGAGGGATAGGGGGTGAAGTGTAGCGAAGACACCGTAGGGACGCTGTAGGGATGCTGGAGGGACGCTGACACTCCTGGCGTGAGAAGGCGTCACGGGGGTCTGGTGGTAGAGCTCAGGGGGTGTAAGGTTTAGATTGGATCACACCCGACCCCGGTTATATGCGTCCAGCCCGGGAGTGGCATGCACGAGGGGCTTATATCCATACGTCACCGACCCGCCGGGAGGGGTTCGCGTTACCCCGGAGTGAGCAGCTCACACCACCGCCCGTCGTGTCCTCAGTACTCTGGACGTCCTCCTGGGTATTTACCTGCCAGGCCGGCCCCGATCAAACCCCACAGAACACTCCAACCACAGGACATGGAGAGCCGAGGTCCTCCAATCTCATCATAAACAAACACATGTATACGCAGAGAGCGGAGTGTTTGTGGAATATACACTGCGTGGTGTTTCTCTCGGCGGTGTTTCTGTTGTTAGTCCGGGTTGTGTAGGTGTGTTGTGGTCGGGGAGGTATATTGTAGTGTAAGTTTATGGGAATGATATCACTGCTCGTTGTTATTCCGGGTCTGTAGGTGTGTTGGAGGTAGGTGAGAGTTACTCAAGCTGTAGTAGTATCAATCAAGTGCTGCTCGGTGCTGGTATCAGATAGCTGCAGCTCATATTTTGTTCACTGAGCTGGTTCTGAAATCTTTAACTCCTGAGTTGCTCACACTCGCTGTTTGTGAACCTCCCCAAAGCGTGTCCTGAGTGCCGCCCGGGCCAAAGTCTGCAGTCCACAGACTACTGCGTACATCCAGGGAGTGGTGCCGAGCTCCAATTACACCTAAAAGTCCAGTCTCGCGTGGTCTGGATCCTTACTGAGTGGTGCAACTCCGTGGAGTGATCCTCAGCTGTGCTCAGGGGTGTCTTGATGTGGGATATGAGAGTCAATCCGGGAGTTTAAAGTCCCAGTGTTTGATGTGTACACACTCCTAGTGTCCGCGGTGTGGTCGCTCCAGGTAGCGGGCTCCTGAAAGAATCCGGGGAGAGGCTCTCCTCCGGGACGTGCAGAGTGGACTGAGCGGGAAGCGGACGGGCGCGGGAAGATCAGCGTGTATAAGTCACCACCACCACCACCATCATCACCACCGTGCACATGTCACAGCCGCCACCACCAACATGAACAAGTCACAGCTCCACCACCACCGCCACCACCACCGCCAAGTCGGCGTCTGAGCAAACGCCGGCCGCGCGTCCTAGACAGACGCCGCGTCCGCGATACGCAGAGACACCTGGTGAGGAGCGTCGGAACCAGCGGCGGCCAGCAGGGGGCGTGCTCAGAAGGAGGCTGTGTTGTGAGCGCCACCTCGCGGGAGGTGTGTAAGGTGTGGTGTGGCGGGGGACATACTCCCCCGTGCATATTCCTATCCACCGTTCTCTATTGAGCCATCTCCCAAACCGTCTGTTCGGGGTTCTCTCAGTGTTTGTGTCTCTCTTTAGTCCTATTCACATCTTTTGATTTTTAAGTTCTAGCGAACCTCTATTCATTACTCTGAATAACATGTGTGGCTCTATCGCTTAACCATTTGAGAATCCCATAACGCATATGGGTTTATCCAGTGCCGCGCAAAAATCACCCATGTTATTTTGCAATTGTAAATATTTTGCCACAATGTGACTCCGTTACCCTTTAGTTATATTCGAAACTATAGTGCTGGAGGTATTTTTATCCTAAAAACTACATAATGAATAAGTGTCCACTGTCTTCCTTCCCTGTCTTTGTTTCCAAGTATACCCTTTTGACATCTGGCTGGATACTACATATCATACTCTCCCTCTTTTTCATTGCTAATCGCTACTTCTGTTCCCTCCTCTTTACTATACTTTCAATTCCCTTTGTGACTTAGATGTCTGTGATTCATTCACCAATTGAACCAATTACTGATCTGCTTTTACAAGGGAAAAGTCTCTCAACACAAAATATAAACATATGAATTGGTCGGCATTAGCATTTACTATCTACATCGCCGTATATACCGTAAATACGCACCGTTTCGCAACATAAATTAGAAATACTGTCCGGAACAGTTACGGAACACCGTGCGGCAAAATGCGGAAAACTGTTCCATATACCCAGACTTAAACATCAGTTGTTAGGCCAAATCAAGCTACTTATTTCATTGACTTCGGGTATTTTGTAAATATTCAATTGTTTATGTTTTGAATCATTTCATGGAACCATGTCATAGGTTTGGGTGATTCGAGGTTTCATTGTTTGGCTGTTCAAAACACGTGAGGTTGTCACATTTTGGCAAATTAAGTATTTATACTGACCATGCTGTACAAGCAACAAAACGTGTTGAAACTTTACGGTTTGCATGGAACGAGGCGTTTATGCCGAGTTCCGTTTGAACCGTAAGTGGACGGTGGTGTTAGCGCTAAAAAATCCGAGCCAAAAATGTTTATTTATTGTTGGTCTGTTTCAACCTGCCAACCGACTTTTGGTTTCTCTTGCTGAACTCATGTTTTCCACTTTTTCTGCTTACACTTGCCGATTTCTCCATGCTTATGGCAGGCGGCGGGCGGCAGACGGCGGGCGGCGGGCGGCGGGCGGCGGGCGGCGGGCGGCGGGCGGCGGGCGGCGGGCGGCGGACGGCGGGCGGCGGGCGGCGGGCGGCGGGCGGCGGGCGGCGGGCGGCGGCGGGCGGCGGGCGGGCGGGTGTTGGCGGCCGGCGGGTGGCGGGCTGCTTTCCGCCCTATGTCACGGCTGACTTAATGGCGCGCCCAGTAAAAGCAGGGCGCCCAGCTGTGCTCCATGAACGTCTCTCGCCGAGCCACTCAAGGCTCCAACTGCTCGCCACAACTCGTGGTGCACGACGCAAAGTGCCACTTGGGGCTGATTGCACCAGATTGAAAGAAACGACCTTATGTCTGCTGTGCATGATTTTGTTTTCTCTTTCTTCATGTTATTTTTACCTTCCCTGTACTTCTGGAAAGGTCGATAAGGAGAGTATTGGCTTTAGAAATCTCCATGTACGTGGAGTCCATCATGCAAACATATAGTCTTACGGTCGACACACAGGTAGCTTGACGATATTGATGTATATATTCTGACAAGTTCCACTCTTCGAGGTAATATCAACATGAAAATATATAAAACCCCGCCTAGCAGACACCCCACGTAAGCGGGCACCCCGCGTTCACGGACACCTTAGCTCTGAACGGATCCCTCTATTAGTTGTTTGATTCAACCCCATGTATATAAGCAGACACTCATCAGAAGAGGAAACTTTGGACCGGAACGGAGTATTTCCGCTACACTGACACTTCACGAGAACCACCATTTTACATATATATGCGCCCGGCGTATATAGGTATGCTTTTGCATATACAAGGTCGTCCTATTCCTCGTGTGTATACACCTCATCTGTAGGCGCCTGATTCATACATACGCCTGATTCATACATACGCCTGATTCATATACGCCTGATACGGCGGCGGTGGCGGGTGGTGGATCAGTGTTAGTGCAACCTCTACCAACACTCACGAGTGCAGGGACAGCGGCCTGTCTAGATTTTTTTTCTTTATCATGTAATATGCCAGGCGTATGTATGTCGTGCAGAGTATGTTTCCTCTCGGATACGCCAGGTGTGAAATACAGCCAAGACGCGTCCGTATACCAAAGGAAACAGTCTTGTATACGCCTCATACGCTGGCGCGAAATATAGATGTATGTATATGAAAACAAGTCTATATTCAGCCGATACATGCACTTCCGCGATTGCGTATATAGGAATAAACTGGTTAGTTTCGTGCAGTGTGAGAAATATTACTATACGGAGGAGCACATAAAACCAATGTGCTCTTCTTAGGCAATCTAGACTAACAGTGTGATGTTAACCATTTGTTTGTCCTGTACTTCTTTGTAAATATCTTTTCAGCGTCTACGGGTCCTTCAATAATCAAATATATCATGCTAAAAGTATTGATTTGATTGATTTTTTTGTTTGAGAGAGTTTATTGAGATTTATGATTGCATTACATCTAGTTGCTCCTCAAGGTCATGGCCACGAGGTGCGTTATGTTTGTTCAACAAGTTTATACTGTGTGCCTAAGAGTAGCTATAAAATTTGTTGTTGATACATTACTCCGACCGGTAAAACATATTACTATACACCTATGGCCGAACATGTATGAAATACTGCCCGCTGCTAGGGGTGCAGTATAAATAATGTTCGCGCCCGCTGTGACAGCGGGCCGTAGTGAATTGCAGTAGTCTTTGTGGTCTTTGTAAAGTTAATAATAGGGCGTTTTAAATGATTGGGAGGTGTATAGTAATAAGAAAACGTACTGACTGAGCCTGTATGGTGTCCGTTCTTGATCATTTGATGAAAAAATACGGCCCTCCCACCTGCGGTGTCGGGCCGTATTTTCATCATCAAATGACCTCGAACGGCCATCCGTACGGGCTCAGTAACCACGTTTTCTCATATTACGCATGTTACAAAGGGAATCCATGTGTCGGATCATCACACACACACACGCTGGTACAGTCTGTCAATATATGTGGCATACAAGGAGGAAGTAGCCGACTGGGATTACTCATATCAATATAAGCATTACTCCATTTTTATTTTATACAATGTATAAACATCACTGTAAGGAGACTCACATGTATGTGTGTGTAGTCATGTGATTAGGAGTCACAATGTTGACCTTATAATACTTCTGCACAAAAGAAAAACACGTATAAACATATCAATATAAAGATCGTGGATTATATCGATGTAGATCCTGTACAAAGGCATGTTGACTGACACGTTACATCTTTCACACCGGTCCGGCGATGGATGTTTGCAAAGCTAAGTATATCCAGCTGTGTTTGTGTTTGGTAATGCCTACCAAGTGGATGATCTTATTGTTATATACCTGTGTGTGAGATTCTATAAGATCCTGCCAGCTGCTCCCTATATCGTATGTCACGTTCATCGCACCGACCGAACGTTTGTATTACTGAGACAAACATCACATCGTTCGTCATCATTTTCCTTATACAATTGTTTTCGAACTCGGTGTGTATTTTCGACACAAAACAACAGGGAAGATATTCCATTTAGCCACCCTAAAACTATGTCCCCCTATAGAAAACCTCGCATCAGATATAACTGGTGCATAGCATTAGCAGTAATAGAAATATGTGCGTATTTTCAACAGGTCGTGTGCCTTTATTTACTAATTGATCTTTATTTCGGATCAATGTGGGCCCCCTTACATATTCACTGTTGCTCCTCAATATTCCCCGATATATGTTGACATTTAACTGACAAGTACAATGAAATTTAGTTGCGACGCAGTCAGGATGACCGGATGTATCTGATCTTTTTTGGTTGAATTGAAAAAAAGAAGATGTTAGCGATATTTACAGTGTGCTTAAGTACGTACTGCACGATACCATATAGAACATCTTTGAATGCTTATTTAATGGTATCATACAACATAAATGCATGAATAGATTAAGAATATCATGATTATCGGCGGGGTTTGGTGACCGTTGAGTCAAGAACTCTACAACTATCAATATGGCGTATTCCAGGTATATATTTATAAAGAGAAAATTCAGGTAAATCGTTGTTTTGTAGGTCCCTCGATCAGAGGCCTGTGGTCATACCAAGACAAATAACTTGGAAACAAATATTATATTCACTCTAACCCAGTTTTCTGATATTATTAACTCTTCGAGTCAATTGCCACATTAACACCCCCGGGAATGAAGACATGGGCAGCCCAGAGCACGACCAGGAGAGCCATACATAACCGTTTCTATAGCCTATTCTATAACTATTGTTCCGTTCATATATAAGTCGGTTAATCGTATTGAGGGCCTTAGGTATCGGTAACAGAGGCAAGTACGTCCTGTTTTCATGGTACCTAAGTTAGTGAGATAACAGTTCATGACATAACGAATGTTGTAAATAGAAAACACTTAGAGAGCTATGAACAAAATAGGTATATTCTTCTAAGTCGGCTGTGCAAAAGTCTACATCGGTAGTGTACATGGTTGACCTTTCTCTGGTTTGCGGTGTTCTGTTGAGCATTTCGTGTAAGTGCAAGAACAGTGGTCTGTGGTAACTGCCAAATGTTTCTATAGGCAGCTGAACGGCTGGTAACTCCATTATACATGTAATTGTAGCGGCAATGTTGGCAGGCCGACTCCGAGCAGAAGCTCAGGGCTACAGTTGTTCTCCTATACCGCTTTTACACTAGACGACTGGAACCAATACGATTGCAAACCATCTAGGAACAGATAATCGGGTGCTGCATCCCATTAAATAATCGTTAACACAAGATCTGCTTGACATTTTTGCACCTGATGATATGTAATTAGTGACGATTAATAGACATGAAAGGGAACTTTTAAGATGGTCTCACCATAGTCGTCTGATGTTGAGCCGTATTTAGACAAGGGCTGAATGTATATTTCATAATTACATAATGGAAAGTGAAAGGTAAAAACCGTGGTCGTTGATCTGGAACAAATGTTTTTACAATCATAATCGTCGCAGCGCTAGATGCAGACCCCACTATATACCAATGGAAAATAAACTGAAAAGTGATGTAAAGATATTAGATCTGGGACCTGTTTCACCTGGGACTTGTTTCGTGACATGTCTAGATGGCGTCTAGATGGTGTGTCCAGTTTCATAAGAACTAGACATTAGACTTTGTTTTGTCCGTTCTAGCTTGCAATGTTGGTGCCGCTTTTCATATCTGCCTAACACTTTGTTCACGAAATTAGTGAAACAGGTCCATGATGTGTAGATTTGTCTAATTCTTATGTTTGGGGTCTGTCTTTTCCTAAGGGCAGCTACTTGTGTTGTCACGGAAATAGACAACCCCAATGTCTGTATGGTGTCACAGACATGTCACGAAACTAGTGAAACAGGTCCCAGGTCACAAAGATTTGCACAGATAATTACACATATGTAAAGGGAAAAGAAAAAATATAGACACAGGCTCACCCCTATAGCCTACCGTTTTCACAACTTGTTTTGCTATTACACCTTCAGATACCAGGGACCTGTTTCACACGTTTCGTGACAAAAGTGTGAAGTCAGACATGAAAAGCGGCAGCAACAGTGCAAGCAAGAACAGACAAACCGATGTCACATTTCATAATGAAGAGTATTGGTCGATTCGCGTAATGACTAACACAAGCACGGGTGTGGACATAAACATTTATTAGGTACGATAAAAGTACGGATAATTCTTATATAAGTCCATAATACGATATAAGTCAGAAAAGAGGAGAGTTCATGAGGTATTTAGAAGGCCTACGAAGTAGGAGATATCGAAGAGATGAGATTGAAGAGTTTTTGTAAGGTGGGTGGGTGGTTCCTTATCGTCGACGTCCCAGGGTTGAAGTGGACGCAGGCGGGTTGGAAAGGGGTGGTCTTTTGGCCGGGACCACGAGTCCTTGAAGACCGGTGAGAGTCCTTAGTGACCGTGCTTTGTCTGCATTACCGCCAACTCTTCAATTAGCCCCAAACGGTAAGTAAAAGTTAATCTCAATTCCATAAAAAAAACTGTAGACAAAATGGCCTATATGTGAGCTGTTATTCCATATTTCACCTGATTATTGCTTCCGAGGTGCTAAATTATCAGTGCGAGATATCATTATGAAATAATATTTCACATACGTGAAGTTTTGTGTTGGCGATTCCAGAGATCGCCACCTTGACTCGCTTGGTGTGTCCCCGGCATCACCCAAGGAGAACCACTGATCGAATTTTGTACAACGTGAAAATTATTGGTGGAATTTCATCCGGTAGACCTGTAGACACGCCGCATTAGTCTAAAACGACAAATTTCATGAATCGTCGGTGTTAATCGGCTAATGTAAACGGTGGCTACATTTCGTTACGTTGCTCGGTGATTGTTGTTTTGCGGAGCTGGTATTTTTTACCGATACCTCTGTCCCAAAGCCTGTGTCCAACACAAACCATCTCCCACTGGCGTACAAAGCGGTGAGGGGCACAGAGGACTGCTCACAAGAAAGGCCCTCCTCTGAGCACATCTGGGATGTTCTCTCGTCAGGTGGCGTCCCTGTGCCGGACCAGCTGCGCAGGCGTAAATAGGCGCACAGAGGGGTGGGGGGACGGGGGGGGGGGGGCAGGAGAATGATGGACGTTGGGGTAGTGGTGGACTAAGGATGGGGGGGAAGGCAGGGGAGTGGTGGACATGGGGAGAGTGGTGACGAAGGACGGGGGGAGACAGGGGAGTGGTGGACGTGGGGGTAGTGGTGGACGAAGGACGGAGGGGAAGCAGGGGGGTGGTGGACGTGGGGAGAGTGGTGACGAAGGACGGGGGGAGACAGGGGAGTGGTTGACGTGGGGGTAGTGGTGGATGAAGGACGGAAGGGGAGCAGGGGAGTGGTGGACGTGGGGGTAGTGGTGGATGAAGGACGGAGGGGAAGCAGGGGAGTGGTGGACATGGGGAGAGTGGTGACGAAGGACGGGGGGAGACAGGGGAGTGGTGGACATGGGGAGAGTGGTGATGAAGGACGGGGGGAGACAGGGGAGTGGTGGACTTGGGGGTAGTGGTGGATGAAGGATGGAGGGAGAGCAGGGGAGTGGTGGACGTGGGGGGTAGTGGTGGACGAAGGACTGGGGGAGACAGGGGAGTGGTGGACGTGGGGGTAGTGGTGGACTAAGGATGGGGGGGGAAGGCAGGGGAGTGGTGGACGTGGGGGTAGTGGTGGACGAAAGAATGGGGGAGACAGAGAACTGGTGGACGTGGGAGTAGTGGTGGACGAAAGACGGAGGGGGAGCAGGGGAGTGGTGGACATGGGGAGAGTGGTGACGAAGGACGGGGGGAGACAGGGGAGTGGTGGACGTGGGGGTAGTGGTGGATGAAGGACTGAGGGGGAGCAGGGGAGTGGTGGACGTGGGGGGTAGTGGTGGACGAAGGACTGGGGGAGACAGGGGAGTGGTGGACGTGGGGATAGTGGTGGACTAAGGATGGGGGGGGGGGGGAAGGCAGGGGAGTGGTGGAAGTGGGGGTAGTGGTGGACGAAAGAATGGGGGAGACTGTGATGTATGTATTGAGAATATCACAGGGTGCTTCCTAACAGGTCCTCGCTCCAGATAGAGGTGAAGGCCTAACTGTTTGGACTGCCACCCCCAGCGTTTGAACCAGATGGTTCTGTTAGATTTTGCACTGATTTTCGCAAAGTAAATGATCTCAGCAAGACAGACTCATATCCTATTCCAAGAATAGATGACTGCATTGACAAAATTGGCAAAGCAAAGTATATCACCAAATGTGACTTACTCAAAGGTTACTGGGTGGTTCCTTTGAGTGACAGAGCAAAGCGAGTGTCTGCTTTTGTTACTCCTGATGGTTTGTATCAATACAAAGTGATGCCAATTGGTATGAAGAATGCTCCAGCAACTTTTCAAAGAATGATGAATCAGTGTTTGAAAGGTCTGCCAGGTGTGGAAGTGTATGTTGACGATATTGTGGTTTACAGTGACACCTGGGAAGAGCATTTGTGTAGGCTGCAATCTGTGTTAGAGAGGCTCAAACAAGCAAACCTAACTGTAAACCTGACAAAAAGTGAGTTTGGACAGGCAAAGGTGATTTATCTTGGACATGTTGTTGGTCTAGGTCAGGTAGCACCAGTTGAAGCCAAAATCAAGAGTATTGTTGAATATCCAGTTCCAGCAAACAAGAGAAGTTTGATGAGGTTTCTTGGCATGGCTGGATATTACAGGAAGTTCTGTAAGAATTTCTCTGACATCACTGCTCCACTTACAAACCTGTTAAAGAAAAAGAAAGACTTCATCTGGTCCAAAGAGTGTGATGATGCTTTTGGGAAAGTGAAATCTATTTTGTGTTCTGGACCTGTTCTGACAGCTCCAGACTTTGGTAAGAAGTTCATTTTGATGGTTGATGCAAGTGACCATGGGGTAGGTGCAGTGCTACTGCAGAACGACGACAATGGTGTTCAGCACCCTGTATGCTACTTTTTAAAGAAGTTCAATTGTCACCAAAAGAACTATTCAACTGTTGAAAAGGAAACTTTGGCATTAGTGTTGGCCTTACAACACTTCAGTGTTTATGTGTCATCCCCTCTAGATCCAGTACTTGTGTATACAGATCACAACCCCCTGACATTCTTGCAGAAGATGAAAAACAAAAACAGGCGATTGCTAAACTGGAGTTTGCTGTTGCAAGAATACAATCTTGAGATTTTTCATGTACGAGGTGTAGACAATGTCTGTGCTGATGCTTTGTCACAAGCTTCTTAAATGTTTCCTTTAATTATGTACATACTATTGTTTTAAGTGTTATTACCCAAAGATGGTAAAAGGTACTAAGTGTAATTTTGACAAAAGGTAAATGTATGTTGCAAAATGCCATATATTATATTGTATAACATATTTCTTGATGTATGATGTAAGAAAAAAAAGAAAAATCTTTTTTTTTGTTTAAGGAGGGAGGTGTGATGTATGTATTGAGAATATCACAGGGTGCTTCCTAACAGGTCCTCGCTCCAGATAGAGGTGAAGGCCTAACTGTTTGGACTGCCACCCCCAGCGTTTGAACCATCCCCTGTCTTCGTTTGGACTGACCCCCCGATAGGGTATATAAGGAAGCAGATTTCAACTCACAGCTCACTTGGAACCCAGACACCGTGGCGTCAACATCTCCATGCAGCATTACCACCACTGCAGTGTCAGGCTTGAAACACCATAGGACTCTATGCTAGAGAGGCCATGACTGAGGATTGGGTTTCTCCATGATCTTCTACCACCCCAGCACTGGAGGAATAGAGACTGATGACTGCTACCACTACTTTGGATCATCTATATCCACAAGTCAAGGAGACATTGAACAATAACTTAAAGTGATAGACTGTGAGTACTGCTTAGACCAAGAGGACTTATATCATATGTACACTACAGAAGTGTATATGATTTTGTATGTTGATGAGAATTGTTATGTAACTGTATACTTTGTTATAATATATGTTATTAATACATATCTGTGTATGGTTATCTGTCTTCTTCATTTAGTATAGAAGATATTCTGAATTCTCTTTTCTTGTCACTGGGTTAGCTAGTCTATAGGATTAGGCCTTAGCTACTGTACGTGACAGAAATAGAGGACTGGTGGACGTGGGAGTAGTGATGGACGAAGGACGGAGGGGGAGCAGGGGAGTGGTGGACATGGGGAGAGTGGTGACAAAGGACGGGGGGAGACAGGAGAGTGGTGGACGTGGGGGTAGTGGTGGATGAAGGACGGAGGGGGAGCAGGGGAGTGGTGGACATGGGGAGAGTGGTGACGAAGGACAGGGGGAGACAGGGTAGTGGTGGACGTGGGGGTAGTGGTGGATGAAGCACGGAGGGGGAGCAGGGGAGTGGTGGACGTGGGGGGTAGTGGTGGACTAAGGATGGGGGGGAAGGCAGGGGAGTCGTGGACGTGGGGGTAGTGGTGGATGAAGGACGGAGGGGGAGCAGGGGAGTGGTGGACATGGGGAGAGTGGTGACGAAGGACGGGGGGAGACAGGGGAGTGGTGGACGTGGGGGGTAGTGGTGGATGAAGGACGGAGGGGGAGCAGGGGAGTGGTGGACGTGGGGGGTAGTGGTGGAAGAAGGAATTGGGGAGACAGGGGAGTGGTGGACGTGGGGGGTAGTGGTGGACTAAGGATGGGGGGGGGGAAGGCAGGGGAGTGGTGGACGTCGGGGTAGTGGTGGACGAAAGAATGGGGGAGACAGAGGACTAGTGGACGTGGGGGTAGTGGTGGACGAAGGACGGAGGGGGAGCAGGGGAGTGGTGGACATGGGGAGAGTGGTGACGAAGGACGGGGGGAGACAGGGGAGTGGTGGACGTGGGGGTAGTGGTGGATGAAGGACGGAGGGGAAGCAGGGGAGTGGTGGACGTGGGGGTGGTGGTGTAGGGGAATGATGGACGTGGGGGTGGTGGTGGACAAAGGACGTGGGGGGAGCAGGGGAATGATGGACGTAGGGGTAGTGGTTGACAAAGGAGGGGGGGGCATGGGAAAGATGGACATGAGGGTGGTGGTGGATGAAGGACGGGGGGGGGGGGACGGGGGAGGGGTGGATACGGGGGTAGTGGCGGACAAAGGACTGGGGGAGACAGGTGAGTGGTGGACGTGGGGGGAGTGGTGGACGAAGGACGGGGGGGGGGGAACAGGGGAATGATGGACGTGGGGAGAGTGGTGGACGAAGGACTGGGGGGGGAGGCAGGGGAATGATGGATGTGGGAGTGGTGGTGGACGAAGGACGGGGGGGAGACAGGCGAATGATGGATGTGGGGGTGGTAGTGGACGAAGGACGGTGGGGGGCAGGGGAATGATGGATGTGGGAGTGGTGGTGGACAAAGGACGGGGGGGAGGCAGGGGAATGATGGATGTGGGAGTGGTCGTGGACGAAGGACAGGGGGGGGCAGGGGAATGATGGACGTGAGGGTGGTGGTGGACAAAGGATGGGGGGGGAGCAAGGGAATGATGGACGTGGGGGTGGTTGTGGACAAAGGACGGGGGGGAGCAGGGGAATGATGGATGTGGGGGTGGTGGTGGACAAAGGATGGGGGGGGGAGCAGGGGAATGATGGACGTGGGGGTGGTTGTGAACAAAGGACGGGGGGGGAGCAGGGGAATGATGGATGTGGGGGTGGTGGTGGACGAAGGACGGGGGGGGGGGAGCAGGGGAATGATGGACGTGAGGGTGGTGGTGGACGAAGGACGGGGGGGGGGACAGGGGAGTGGTGGACGTGGGGGTAGTGGTGGATGAAGGACGGGGGGGGATGGGGGAGGGGTGGATGTGGGGGTAGTGGTGGACAAAGGACGGGGGGAGACAGGGGGGTGGTGGACGTGTGGGGGTAGCGGTGGACGAAGGACGGGGGGGGGGGACAGGGGAGTGGTGGAAGTGGGGGTTGTGGTGGATGAAGGAAGGGGGGGTGGCAGGGGAGTGGTGGACGTGGGGGGAGTGGTGGACAAAGGACGGGGGGAGACAGGGGAGTGGTGGACGTGGGAGTAGTGGTGGACAAAGAGGGGAAGACGGGGGAGTAGTGGACGATTGGGGATGTGGGGACGAGAAGGGGCAGTGGCGAACGGGGAGTTGGAGTAGTGGGCGAGTAAGGAGGTTGCAATCAGATAAATGTACAATATTCCACGAGTTGGGAGTTGGGAGTGCAGTTCTTGATTTATTATCCACCTAATACAAAGTGTCCATAGAAAACACAGAGGGAGTGTGTATGGACATACTCGGCGCATACGGATATGTTGCATTCTCCGGGTGGCGCATACCGAAAAATAGTGCATATGTAAAAATAGTGCATAACTAAAACGAACTGATATTAACATGCCTCTTGTCCAGAAAAGGTAGATAATAAATAGAATATAGACTGGTTTCAGATAAAAGCGGCTGTATCCTCCTCAGGGTTGACTCTCCGCAATATCCTCGCATACGCTCGGATATTACTACGCATCAACTCCTCGGAGCACACGGCCGCTTGTATTTGAAACCAGTCAATATTGTGTATTTATTTCACCCCTAAAGTGATGAGATAACGTGATGAACGGGGTGAGGGTGGGGAGTGGAGGACAAAGGGGTGAGTGGTGGACACAAGAGTGAAGGGGGAAGCGGTCGACGGCGTCGAAGGGGATGGTCGAGTAAGGGGTAGTGGTGAACAGGGAGGGGGGTGGGAGTTGGGGACGAGGGGAGTGGTGGTCGAAGTGGGAAGGGTGGAGTATTGATGGACGAAAAGGGGGACAAAGGTGACAGTGGTGGATGAAGGGTCGGGGGGGAGGGGAAGTGGAGGACGAGAGGTGGAGTGGTAGACTAATATGGCGGGTGGACAGGGGCCGAGGTAGACTTGCTCAAGTCTTTGATTATGAACATTCATTAAATGATAAAGAAAATCGGAAAACAATTCATTATAGCATGTGTCCTTCTCTGACTGGCCCATGAATCAAAGACTTGTCCACTCTGACCAGAATCTGCTGTTTCCCTGTAACCCTATACCTCCCTCTACCCCTACCCCCTCCCCTCCTCCACTTCCCTGGCTGCCTGTGTTGTCATAGCAATATATTTCGCCTACTCCTGACTATGTCTCGATTGAGATCAAAGTGAGAGGGTATCAATCTCCCAGCAGATATCCCGACCAGTAGCCAGACCTCTGCTTGGGGAGTGTGGCGCAAAATCGCGCCAGTCTACACGGCCGATTACGGATGAGACCAGTCCCTGTGTCACTCAGAAGGGGTGGAGGGGTAGGACACAGGGACTGAGGCCAGTCTAGGGGTGAGGTAGTGGTTGACGAGGGGTTGGTGGATGAGGGGGCAGGAGAGTGGTGGACAAGGAAGGGAGAGTGATGGACAAGAGGACGGGGGGGGGGGGGTGGTAAGGAGGGAAGTGGTGGACAAGTGGAGGGAGGGGGAGGAGGGGCGGTGGTGAGCAAGCAGCAGACAACCGGAAGCGTATTGATGAGGGCGAGAGGGGATTGAAGGTAAAACTAAATCAGAAAGACATGGTGTCTGTTCCTCGATATTTCGGTAAGGAATACTCACCTTGTTCTTCGAACTCGGTGAGTATTTCTGATCAAAATATCTCTGAACCGATTCCATTCAGTCACACTAACTATGCCTCTATATATTACATGCTTACATAGAAAAGACACTTTGGGACTCACAGTTACATTCGAGATTCAGCGAGCGATTTTGTTACCATTAGGAAAACACTTTGTTATAGATATCATAATGATTACCATGGTAAATCGTTGCTGACTACGTGGTATTAAACGATGTTGTTGGATGGAGTAGTTATAGGCATAAAGTAGGGATAAGGTTACTTTAGCAAACAAATCGCACCTCGCATTTTTTTTTACCTTCCCGGAATTCCTAAGCTGTTGGATTAGAACCCTAATCCCATTATCCAATGATAGCCTCAGAATTCAAACCCAAATATTTAAAATGCATGCAACATGAGACTCTTGACACAAGGACTGTTTAAAAAGAAGAACACAAAATAATTATAAAAAACCGAGTGTTCTTCAGATACAATGACGAATGCGTTCAATTCAGTTTTTAGTAAATAATCAGCCACGCGATTGCCGTTGGCATTTAAAGAACCCCTGATGACAGAGTAACATTAAACGTCTAAATTGTTGTCATGTCAATGCTCATTCATTGGTGTAATCCAGTTAATGGGAGCAAATCCACCATTAACAAGGTTCATCAAGGGTTTAACCTTCTAGGACATAAAAAAAAATTGGCCGAGCTTTTGGATGCATGATGTCGGTGAGTTTCAGGCCCTGCGTCCACTGGGCCCCCGATACCCTCTGGTATGCCTTCCGATGCACATAAACAAGATCTTAGGGACTCTACAACATTTATGATATAGTGGAGAGATCTAAGGTTTGACCTTGATAAAATTGCAATATAAGGTTTTTCTGTGGATTTGTAGGCCCAAGCCTTTCCTGAACAACATATAAAAAATCTACATGAATTCCATTGGGGGAAATGCCCGAAAAAGCCAAAAATCAAAATGGCCACCGTCTTACCAGAGAATTATCATTTTTTACCCCCCATTTCACATCCCTTTTTACATATACAGTCATGTGACCCCTCAAATTGAAGCATTTTGAGAGAACTACGTCATTGGGCTATTTCTGCCATTGTATTGGGGATCTGGTTACCATAGCAACCAATAAATCACTTTTTTCTGGTCACTAGGGTGATTTTTAGAGCCATAATATTAACAGCATTTAACCAATATGAGAGCTGGAGTCTTTTGTATATTTTTCTAGGGACAGAGATAGAGAGAATTGAGAGAATAAGAAAATATATTCTTTCTAGCTGACCTTGACCCTTCCTCAAGGTCAAATGTCAAATAAAACTAATGGGAAGAGTAGTACTGCTTTTATCCAGATTCTCAAATTTCAGCATTCTTGGCAAATTTAGGGCCCAACCTTGAACGAATTGCAATATGAGGTTTTTCTGTAGATTTGTAGACCCAAGGCTTGCCTGAACTACATACTAAAAATCTACATAAAATCCATAGAGGGAAATGCCCAAAATAACCAAAAATCAAAATGGACATCATTTTACTTTAGAATTATCAATTTTTTGCCTCCCATTTCACATCCTTTTGGACAAATATAGTTAAGTGACCCCTTAGATTGATGCATTTTAAGAGTGGGAGAGGGGGTAGATGATTAAACTCTTAAAAACCTAAAGATTTTTGAGATATTATTTTCTAGACACGATTTGTTTTTGTAGGCATATCTATTCATCCGATTGACAAAAACTCAGATGGATAAATGGGGTGGGGGAAGGGAGGGATAAAATTGAGGAAAAAGATAAAAAAGAAACTAGCTCTGAAGGAAGGTTGCAGAAAATGTTTCCTCAGATAGTAATAAGGCCAAGTAACTAAGGGAATAATCAATATTAAGGGGAAATAGAATTAGTTTTATGGAATAATTAAAAAAACCCAGACTTCATAGGCTGGTCTCCCAGTCCAAAGTTCGGCCACAGGCAGGATCTATAGTTCTGATAACATAGCATCCAGGGAACTGGAGGGGGGGGGAGGGGGACGGATAAAAGGAAGTGTAAAGCTAAAGGGAGCGGCTGCGGTCACACTTTACAGGCATTTTAGGGAGTGGAAATTGTGATGTTTTTCTTCCTGAATAGGATCTGCATGTGTTTGTTGAATAGGATATTGAAAAGGATATGGGACTGTAAGTAGCTAAAACATAACATACAGTCCGTAGTGTGTTTTCACTTCCCATTTTATAAATTTCTGTGAAAATGTTCAAGCTGTAAAACAATATAAACCACTTTTGGTAATCTATAGATAGATTAAATGTTATGGACATGAATTTTACTTCTAATATTCTTAAACTATATATTCAGATGTGATATTTCTTACTGTAACCCCCTTAGATTATACTGAATTGGTCATTTTAACATTCTAGATTGGGCCAAAGGTCAGATATAGAAATTGAATGGACAAATAAAATAGGCTTACTTTATTGTGCCATGGTGTATCAGCAATGAAATAAATTAAAAGGTTAGATGCACATCGAAGTGATCAAGTGCAAGTGATCAAAAGGTGTATGATATGATATGATAGTAAACCTGCAGTTGTGTTTTTTCTATTTACATAAAATTAATATAATATTTTTGGCTAATGTTAAAGGACATTGTCAAAGGTCACCAGGAGCAGCTAATGTAGGGCCTAAGGGTTCTTGATCTAATCTACGATTTTGATTAAAACATGAATATTGTAGGACAGAATCATATTCTCTCTATAAATGGCTATTGATTTATATTCAAAGAAAATAATTTTCAGATCAAGGTGACTTATACAGTACAGATGTTGGATTTGAACCCACACACTTTGGATTGAGAAAGCAAGCTGACCTATTTTGGTAAACTAGATAACAGGGAGCTGTTTCAAAAGTAGAGTGAGGTCTCGCGAGCGGCACGTCACATTTCAAAGTGAGAGGCCAACAACAGCAAGCGGCACTTCAAATTAAAATGGCAGCAAAACCGTTACCAATACCCAATAGCGAGCAGCACCTCCACCTTGACAGCGACACTTCAAGTGCAGTTGTTTAGCTCTCGCTTTGGCGGTGAGTACTCTCGTTTAGCACCCTCCCAACTTTTGAGACAGCTCCCTGATCCATGTAGGTCATGATATGTGGGAGAGCATTTGGTTCTGAAGCCCAACTATGTGCTGATAAAGAGGAAATACATGGTCACAATCTGCATATCAATGGCACAGAAATTCCTAAGGTTAATTCCTTCAAATTCCTTGGTATAACATTAGATAACACCCTATCATGGAAAAATATGATCACCCATTTAACCAAAAAAGTAAATCAACGACTATTTCAATTACAAAAAAAAAGAAAAGACATAAATGGGGAAACCTGTATCAAGATACATAAATTTATGATTTCTCCAATATTCGACTACAGGTTTTTTTTTGTAAATGGTGCAAATAAAGTTCTGCTTCATGACCTACAGAAACTACAAAATAAAGGCTTAAGAATCTGCACTAGGAGTAAGATCTGAGACCTTAGCATCAAAGAACTTGAAAGATGTAATATAGACTATCTAGACTTTGGAAGACTGTACCTGTTATTTGTATTCATGAAAAGATTTATGAAAGAAAAGCCAACCCCTACCAGCCAAAGAACTCAGACTGATTGTAAAAGACAGCTAAAACTAAAATGGCCACGCACTTCCTTCTATTGTCCAACTCACCAGTATAAGAAATTTGTTAAAATGAAATGGAAAGTTCACCTAGGAACATTGTGACTGATGTCATTGTGACACGGGATCTGCTGAAACTCCTTGCTCATCTCATCTATTAATCTCATTTGCTTCACCAATTGTAATATAGGCATCCCAGATGCACTTGACATAAATTGTTTGATGTATAGTGTTATGTAACCTGATCATAGAAGACACACAAAACCTGCAACTAGCAGAATGTCCTGTATACTATTTATCTGTGAAATATATAAAAAAAACACAAAAAAACTCCCTATTATTCATGCCCTAGGAGGGTGTGACACCACAGCAGGGCTCTTCAACATAGGTAAGGGAAAGTTCTGAAAAAGATCATAAAGTCACCAATATTACAATAGAAGGCCAAGGTCAGCTAGAAAGAATATATTTTCTTATTCTATCAATTCTCTTTATCTCTGTCCCTAAAAAAATATAAAAAAAGACTCCAGCTCTCATATTGGTTAAATGCTTTTAATATTATGGCTCTAAAAATCACCCGTGATTTATTGGTTGCTATGGTAACCAGATCCCCAATACAATGGCAGAAATACCCCAATGACGTAGTTCTCTCAAAATGCTTCAATTTGAGGGGTCACATGACTGTATATGTAAAAAGGGATGCGGCCATTTTGATTTTTGGCTTTTTCGGGCATTTCCCCCCATGGAATTCATGTAGATTTTTTATATGTTGTCCAGGAAAGGCTTGGGCCTACAAATCCACAGAAAAACCTTATATTGCAATTTGTTCAAGGTTGGGCCCTAAATTTCCCCAGATTTCCTCCACTAATACAGAAAGGAATTAAAAGATGTATCAGATTTTTACTTTCAGGAGAGCATGCTTGATATCTAACTGATTTATAAAGGGTATGTGATATGTTACCGTCTTCCTCTTTTTCATCCGACATAAATCCCATAAAAAAGTACATATTTAGCTAATATTTAAACTTAGGATCTACCTAAACACCGATTACGATTCACGCCAATGTCTCTAGTCTAAACGTTTATCAATAAGCTATTCTCCATTGACCGATGAAAGCAGCACTTGAGGGTGCAGTGTAGGCCTCGGTCTAGACTGGCCTCAGTCCCTGTGTCCTACCCCTCCACCCCTTCAGAGTGACTCATGGGCCAGTCAGAGAAGGACACATGCTATAATGAATTGTATTCCGATTTTCTTAGATCATTTAATGAATGGTCATAATCAAAGACTTGAGCAAGTCTAGCCTCGGTCCTCCGTCTTGGCATACGAGACACTCTGACACATTCTGACACACTCCGACACAAGCCCTGTGCCACAAGGCTACCGACAAAATCAAACGTGTTATCATAGAAACCTATCAGTGTCGGGGTCATTCTCTACCGGTGTCCAACTATGATAGAAATTAAGACCTACCGATATGGCTGCGATACAAAAAGTAAATATCGGAGACTAATTACCGGGGGGGGGGGGGTCCATATTGTAGACACATTTCTAGACATGCCACTTAACCATGCATCGTAGGGAATTATTGCTTCAGAGACACTAGATTATCAGTGGGAGATATTACTATGAAATAATATCGCACATACACGCAAATTTCTGTTGGCGATTCTGGAGATCGCTGCCGTCACTCGGTTGGTGTGTCCCCAGCATAAAAGGAACTCAATAAATCGGTGCCATTTCCCTCGGTTAGCGGAAAATGGCTTTATGAAGAAATATCACCATACAATTTGCAAGCGTAAGCTTGCAACCACCTGCTAAGTCATTTTAGTATTTCCCTCGGTGTGCTTTTAGAAAGCTATCTTAAGGGTAGTTGTCAGGTCCATCTTAAGGTATCTGTAGTAAAGTGAAATAATGAAGTCTGTAAAGAAGTTTGTTGACATTCACTGTTGGCTCAGCATGACTGTGCGATAGCCATGACCCTCCTAATACGTGAGGTAATAGGGTGAGGGTTATACCAAGTATCAAAGAGTGGGATAATGGGAAAGGTTAATATTGATACATTTGTCTGCCCATCCTCTGTCTACTGACACCTCGTTTGCATACACTGTGTCCAACCAGCCTCTGTCCAACCAACATCTGTCCAAACACACTCTGTCCAAACACACTCTGGCAAACTACCCTTTGTCCAGCCCGCCACTGTTCAACCACCGTAATCTTCTCGACCTCTGTCTTCCCACGCTCTGTCCACCCAGATTCTCTCTGCCCTACATATGTCCACACAAACCTCTGTCTGCCCATAATACTCTATCCTACCACTCTCTGTCTGCCCATCCTCTGTCTGTCCACTCTCTATCTATCCACCCTCAGTCCTTACCACACTATATCTACCTGCCTCCGTCTGCCCACCCTCCGTCTGCCCACCCTCTGTCTGCCCACCCTCTGTCTGCCCATCCTCTGTCTGCCCACCCTCTGTCTGCCCACCCTCTGTCTGCCCACCCTCTGTCTGCCCACCCTCTGTCTGCCCACCCTCCGTCTGACCACCCTCTGTCTGACCACCTTCTTTCTGCCCACTCTCTGTCCACCGACCATCTGTCTGCCCACTCTCTGTCCAACAACCCTCTCTCCAACCACTCTCCATCCACACAGCCTCTATCCACCCATCCTCTGTCTGTCCAGTCTCTGTCTATCTACCCTCTGTCTGACTAACAATCATCCATCCTGGCTTTGTCCATCCATTCTCTAACTACAAACGCTCTTTCAACCCCCCCTCTGCAAATCACCCTCTGGCCAACCACTCTCTTAGTGCCCACCCACTATCTATCTACCCTTTGTCGTCCCACTCTTTGTCAACCCCGCGTCCCTATCAGACTGCGAAGCTCTGTACACTTACCCTCTGGTAGCCAAGGATCTGTCTTTCAACCCACTATCTAACAACACTCTGCCCACCCTTTATCTGCCCACCCTTCATCTGCCCACACGTTATTTGCCCACACTTTGACGGCCCCCCGTGCCCAGGCTTTATCTGCCCACCTAGACTGGCTCCAGTCGCTGCACCCTATGGCTACCCTCCTCGCTGGGATACAGGGACTGGTACAATCAGTAATGGTGTTGGATTTCTGGTTCTGTTTAGCTCCAGTATTCCCAACACTGTCAATACAGATATCATGGCTACTGGTCAGAAATCTGCTGGGTGATTGATACCCTCTCACTTTGATCTCAATAAGGTCACAATTAGGAGAAGGTGAAATTTATTGCTATGATAACACAGGCGGACAGGGAACTGGAGGAGAGGAGGGGGAGTAGTAGGAGGATGTATAGGGTTACAGGGGGTATCTTTGGGCCATAAACAGGAGATTCTGTTCATAGAGGACAATTCTTTGATTCATAGGCCAGTCATGAACTTTAATTCTGATTGTGTTTAATCATTTAATGAATGTTCATAATCAAAGACTTGAGCAAGTCTACTGCCCACCCTTTGTCCAGCAATCGTCATCGCTCCATTACCCCCACCCTCTGTCCATACACGCCCTGTCCGCACACCCTCTCCCCATCCTCTATCCACCTCCCTGGTAATGGTGTTGGGTAAAGTGATGTTTCACTACCGTAAACGATGTACAAATAGTAATAAAGCCACTTTCCAATGACCGACCAAAATGGCACTGATTGACTGAATAATTCCAAAAGTCGGTCAGTGGTGGCCACCAATTGTAAGTCGGTATCGAATAGTCTGTGTGGGTGCAGAGTATCCCTTGCTTAAGATTAACCTACATTGTTCAAGTCCTTATAGCGATCATACTGTCTAGGGAAAACCTTGATGATCACTGATGGTTATGCCAGTTATTGACTAAGTCGGTAGGTAGTGGCCTTAGTGCCTAATCCCTACAGAAAAGAAAATCGGCGAACATTTCAAATACCAGGCTGTTTCTATTTACCAATCCGCCGTCCGTAAACCAGAAAAACCGATCGCTGGTTCCCCACTGTAGATCGGTGCCGTATAATCGGCCAATGGAAGTCGGCTTTATACTCGTAATACTCAGCAGTTGGCTCATTCTAAAGCGAACCTCGGTCTTTCTCAGCGATACATCTTCTATACGTTCATTTGAGAAGGCTGGATTAAAAGAAATGCTCGCTACAAGTAGATTGCCAATAGCTGCCCGTTGGGCACGCCTCGTGCATTCCACCTCACATCACTTGCCGACGCCTTCAATATGGCCCCCGGGGAGTGGGCAGGGAGACTGAGCGACTCGGTATGACGGCCTTGACCTCTGAGCACCGTATCGGTGGGAGACGCCTCCAGCGATGGATTCTCAATTTGTAACGAGACGGCCAGGAGCGGCCACGTGTGGCCTCCTCAGTGAGCAATAAAATATGTATTTTTCAAAATATGGCATCACATTATGACAATGACTAATGTAATTGTTTAATATAACTATTTCTATTGCTTATGATAAACATTAATCACTGGTGGATTTTTTTTGGGAAAAAAGGTCCCGGATGCAGTTATACGTGGTTTTAGTTGGACAATCATTTTTACTACCTGAAGCGAGCAGTGAGAGATTTTTTTCAGATATCATTCCTGACAACATACCATCCAACTTGTGACTAAATGGGATCAGATCAGTTTTTAATTGATTAAACATACTCACTGGGTCACGGCAGCCGGGATTTTTTCAAACCTTGAATCAGCGATCAGCCAATCATGGTCTCAATGACACACTTACATAGATTGGTGCAGGGACTTTCCCGCCTGTCATTGTCTAAAAATGAGACCAATGAGAATAAGGGATACAGGGGCCCGTTTCATAATCCAGGATCGTACATGTAGACCCTTTTCTGTACGCCATAGAGACCCAGGGACAATGCGGGTCAATTTCATTTATCACTTATGGACGACCTTATGGACGGCCAATATTGTCGTAGCCATCAGACTTAAATATTATTAGACGATTACCCTTGTACGAGGTACAGAAAAGGTTCTTCATGTACGATTCTGGATTATGAAACCAACCTATGGGAGAAGGGCTTTCTAGATAATTTACATATTTTCCTCTCTCCTAGGAGATATAGTCACATACCAGCAGTTGTTCAAGTGGATCGCAAATCTTCATGTCACTAGATATTTTATTGATAGCTTGCATAAAGATTCAAGTCACTTTGATATTTTTATATATCTTCTTTTTTTTTCTTGAGGGGATGTGGTCGGTTTCATCCAGCTGCTACATCAGAAACGTTTTATATCAGATGGAAATTATTCTAAGGCCTACAAGGGTAATACAATGTCAATCTATGAACGAGGGTATGGAATTTAGGTTGGTGAATGTTATAAACCACATGCATCCTTCTCCTCCCATTTCCCTAATTATCATCATTATCATCGTCATAACCATCACGCTGCCTGTGGGTATGTAGGTGTGAGTGTTAATAATACGAATCCTGCCCAGATACCAGTAAACACAGCCCGGTCTATAGAGCCTCGTGTGGAAAACAGTGTGACTGGTACCCAGCCGGATCTAATTTCCCTTTCATCAGCTGACCCTGCCTCACCACAGCCCTACTGGAGACGACCGCCAACATCAACATGGTCGTTTCCGTAGGTTGCGGATATCATTTCAATTCAGCCCCTATGCATGCGCCAACAATTATCCTCATAACATGTCGGTATTTCCTGTGAACTAGGTGAAGTGAATGACTAGAATTATGCATACACCATATTTAGTAGAAGATGAGCGAGAGTTAGCAGTGTTAGTTTTTATACCATGATGGTTAGGTCACAAATTATAATGCGAGGCGATGGCCGAGTGTGATAGCCTCCCTGGGGCAATTGCCAAGGCAATCAAAAAGTGTAATTAAGTTGCGTTACCCCGGGACAGAAAGTTCAGGGTAGTAGAGGAGTGGGGCAGGGAGAGCAATACCCCGGGTGTGGAGGGGTGTCTGACCTCTGAAACTCACTGTTTTGTGTCTGCTGGTGATGGAATTGTGGGTGAGAACAAGTTGTTGCTGAGTTAAAGATGTTTTACTTGAGCGGGGAGAGTTTATCGCTGAGATGTTGTGTGCTCGCCACGGGTTGAGCAGATCTCACCATGTGGTGCGTGATGGCGTGGTGCAGTCACTCAGTAGGAGAAGTCTGTTTCTCTGAGTTTTTCCTGGTTAGCCAACTCGTTCCCGACTCCGTTTTTGTGGTCACAGATGAATTTGTGATGTTTTAAATTGGATTTACCCATTTTCCGCGATGGTTTTGTGGAATTATTGGGGTAAAACCCGGAGTCGCGACAGAGTGCTGGGGAGAGTTCTACATCCCCATCCTACATCGCTACATCCCTACATCCATAAATCCTTACATCTGTCCATCCCTACATACCTACATCCCTACATCCATACATCCAAGTAATATGTGACTTGGCAAAAGAAGGGGGCTCGAGGCAAAGGCCAGCTCATTTTTGGATGTAGGAATGTAGGATATAGGGATGTAGGGATGTAGAGATGCAGGATGTAGGGATATACACACATGACCATCTGGACAGAGTTGAAGTGTCAGTTTAACTTTCGTGTTAGCCTATTCTGTACCTCGTGTAGTTTATAACAGAAAAAGTTCTCCATGTACGATCCTAGATTATCAAACGGGCCCCAGCGACCCTTTATTTAAATCTCAACAGCTATGAAAGTGTAGTTTAGAGATTCCAATGGTTACAAATAGAATTTCTAGCTACAAATTATCATGTCATCACAGTAGCTCGCTGGCAATCACGAACAAAATCCGCAGCAACGAGATTTAGCGACTACGACCATTACAAAAAGACAATTTTCCTTGCCGACTCCATCGCTAGGTTTAGCTACATCGGTCCTTTTTTGCACTGGTCTTAAACCTTGTAAGGCCCGGCGTCCACCTGTTACGATATTGCACCGATATGGTC
Organism: Alentia gelatinosa; assembly: GCA_950022655.1. Lineage (NCBI taxonomy): Eukaryota > Metazoa > Annelida > Polychaeta > Phyllodocida > Polynoidae > Alentia > Alentia gelatinosa. The sequence goes on from OX465592.1 coordinate 17,609,800, forward strand.
TACGATGCACCTCCCGATAAAAAATCAAAATCGTGTCGGAAGGTTACCTGATATCGGGGCAGTTGACCACGGTTCTGCGATTAGACACCGATAAAAACCCCATACAACGCATGGTGGATTGACTTGTCTAGACATATGTCTACGATTTCGCACCTTCCCGATAGGGCACCGATTTTGACATTTTGTATCGGTTCCATATCGGGAGGTCTACGATTTTATCGTAGTAGGTGGACGCCGGGCCTTACCAGTTATAAAGACGAAATATAGACCCGCCCCTCATAAAGTGAGAGAATGGGCCTACATGTGTGATGCCGTCTGCGATACCTCATGATAGGCTGCGATAGAAAACGTCAATCGTAGAGGTCCCGATTAAATCCAACATGTTGGAATTTTCCTAGCCTGTCGGAGGGTATTGTGTGTGATTTATCGGGAAAATATCTCTTACGGGTGAAATACTTAACGGAAAATTATGAAATTCTGGAATTAGGTAGGGCGCATATAGATGTATAATCGCTGTAAATATGATATTATTTGAGGAAGTCTAAGTGTCTGAAAATAATAGTTTCATAACAGAATTATGATTCTATCACAGTTATATTCTTCAATTTGATTGTTTTAGTGTCTGGAAAATAATATCATAATATGTTGTAAATACCTCTAAAAGAATATTCAGATTCATTGAATATTTCTAAAATTATAATATATTTCAATATTAAAACTCTGCCTGAGATCTAAATTGGTACACCGATTGAATCGTGAGGCAATCGTGACCATGGTTTCTGTTTTTGGTCTTCCAAAGGCATTTCTACGCTCTACGATTTCAAACCATGTCCACGATTTTAAACTATCGGGGACCTCCCGATAGGTCACGATTTGGCCATTTTAAATCGTAGCTATCGGGAAGTATGTCGTAGACCATCGTGGTAGGTGGGGGCCGGCTTTAACAGATCGAAAGCAATGAAGACAATTTTTTAAAAAAGAAAAAAAGTTGCTGCCAACGATAATTGTGACAGAAAACAGGCCAGATAGCTAAGAAAACTTGGGAAACCCCTCCTAAACTATGACGTCATGAGGGATTTCCCTAGTAAAATGCACCGGTAAATTTTCATAATTGTGGCTATAAACAGTTTAGCGATATCTCAGGGATCGTAATATAGCGTTCAATTGTAAAAGAAAAAAGATCTTAATCGCTACAAATGTGTACAAACTTATGTAACAGGACCCAGATCTTTAGAGTTCACTGTTCTATTTGGCTATAGTGTTTCCATGAATTTAACACGAGGCACGTCCTGCCATCACATAAGTAGCCACACAAATGAATGGACAATAGCTTTGAAACTGCATGCATTAAACTAAATACAGACTTGCCTGAACCTCATCCATGACCAAGCCAATCTATCATCAAAATGAATCGTTAAATCGAGTTAATTACCAGCAACTGTCTCTCCTGATATTGAGTGCTGATCTAACCTTCGACCATTGGATGCTCTTCATCTTATCTAGCCTTCAACCAAGAAGTGATCTTTAGCCTCTCCTGCCATTAGCCACGGGGGTAATCTCAAAGGCCACATCCTAATTATGGTGACCTATGACACTGGCCGTCAGGATAGAGGTCTTTCGCCATCTGGAGTCCACTATAGCCAAGATGATGTAGCTATTTATGTGGCTTTCCATCTGCGTGGATTATTCGGGCACTGTACACAAGTCGGTGGGTGGTTTCCACCTGCTGATGCTGACCATCGATTATATGGCAATTAGCACCACCGATCGATTATGTTGCAATGATGGAAAACGATTCATCTTTTAACATAACGCAATATTGCAACACCAACAGAATTTGTGTACCCATAATAAAATGTCTCCATGTTGAATTATTCGGTGACTAAATGAATTTGAAAATATAAAAAATCAATCGGAGATTACAATGATTCTCACTGACCAACATGCTTTATTCTGACTGCCACTAGCTATGTACACCGATGATATCTGAAGCAGAACCACCGATAGATTAGTGTTAAAATTGCATATAATCAGTAGCTTTTCCAGTTTATTTTGGGGTCGACGATTCTGGCATACATAACACCACTTGCCGACTTTATACCTTACCAAATTAATCGGTGCCCATTTCTTCGGCACATGGAAATGCTGCAATGGTGTCGATTCTTGGCTCGTCCACCAATTCAAGATTATGAGTCGCTGACGACTGTAAATCCACTTGGCAATTCCTATATTTCTCCTCATATCTTAGAGTTTGGTTCACGTCCTTGGCTCCCCATTCCATTGTCTTCCATCGTTCTTCACCTTAAAGTTATTCTGTTTGTTTGAGGTCTCTAGGTTACTCCATCTATCTACTTATTTGAAGAAAAGACCTTGGCTCCTCTAACGCCCAACTTACTCTAACTCTAACACAAGTTTCAACCATTTTGCCCTTTTGATTTGTCTCGTTATTGTCTTCCTCTCTAAACGGTTCTATTCGAGTTTATTGCTTTTAACAATCGATATTTTACCATATGAGTTTGAAAGTCCATGTACAAAGGGCACATCCAGTTCATTTTAAACACACAATTATGGGTGCTGTAAAGGTTAGTGTTTATTACTTCACATCATAGGTCGCGGTAAACCAATCCCACTACCACCTCAGACTAACATGGGTCGCTTAAATTGTACTCCATACGATCATAATGACTAACGCAAAGCACGGGTATGGACATAAAATTTATCGAGAAGTAGAAATGTGAGATAGGGTTTAGAGGTCCATCATAACATACATTGGAGATAAGAGATAGTCCCGGAGCTATTAATGAGCCCTACGGAGTAGGAGAGAATGAAGAGAGAAACTGAAGAGTTTTTGTAGGGTGGGTTCTTTCTCGTTGGCTGCCCAGGGTTGAAGTGGACGTCGGCGGGGTGGCATGGGGTGACCACGTGAGGGACACGTGACCGGAACGGGTTGGAGGTGTCCCAGGCGACCAGGAGTGAGTCCCTAACGACCGTGCTCAGTTTCGCATTAAAGCCAACTTTTCAGTTAGCCCTAATGATACAATTACGACTAAGCACGACATAACAATGTGTTGAATTTTGATCCCCTTGACTTGAAACTCCTTTTATTTCCACACTTGATTATTATAGACTCGTCTCATGTAGCCCCCTGGCCTCGGATCCTCGCCGATTGTCACTGAGAACCTTCCAGGTCATCGCTGGTACCCACTGATAATAACAATACCACTGATGGACACAGCGGAACAAGCAGCTGCCTACCGGACACGCCGCTGGTTCTCAGCAGGTGTTGTGCCAGCTAAATCTACAAGTAGATTGCACACTGGGAACCAGCAAATTACTCCGCAGGTTTCCCTTATGGTCTGGGGTTCGCTATCTTTGGCTTCACAAAGTCGATATAGGTTTTCTCAAAGGTTCTTCTACATAAACGTTTATATCTCATGGCTTATCTTACTTTCCCTCTCGCTTATCACTTTTGTATTTATTCTAATTCATATTTATTAATAAATTTGCACATCTGACAATCCACCGTAGGTCTTAATTGATGTTTTGTTCAACATGGTAAAGTCCTCGCCACAATAATCATGTGAAGTTACATTTAAGGCTTACACCCACCAATGCCGAACGTCTACGATAGACCTCCCGATAAGCCACCATTGGAAATGGCCAAATCAGAGCCTATCGCCAGGTCCCAGGTAATTCTAATCATGGACATGGGTGTATATCTTAAACCGTCAAACGGTTTATGAATGATAAAAAAAACATAAACCATCGTAACGAATAACTCACGATTCAATCCATGATTCATCACACAAAATAAGCATAGCATCCTTCAAAACCTTGGCTGATAGCGGTCCCCGACTCTTGCATCCTAAGGCTTAGTCACCCGCCTTAAGATAGATCGTATCTGTTCTGGTGATGTGTAAGGCTACACTATGAAGTCCACATAGGTTGGTTCATAATATTCTCGGTACATAAGCCGGACGACTATATATCGTAGTAACACAAAAACAGACATGCCAAGTTGAATAAATATTGTTGTTTATTGCTTAAGGTTTCCTAGTGATCCGGGTGGATTACCGTCCTCTGCAGTACCTTGACACCGGAGTGCCAAGTAAAGCCAAGGGAACTTATCTATGAGCGAAAGTACATAGACTCGTTCAACTACTGAGAAAAACTACTACCTATGAGGCTGCAAATGATTCTCTCTCTACAGAGAAAACACACAGAATAACCTGACCACCTGCTGCAGACTGGAACTCAAATCACTGGGGAACGAGTGTAAACTATTATTGATTCTGCTTACCTTAGTGACCTAGTCAAACATATCTCAACTGTGGACTGTGGACAATAACCAAACAACTATACGGTGTAGGCGTCACCTCGGCGTCCCCACGAGACCTCAGTGCAATCTCTTATCTTCATATTGGTGATTGAATAATCTTATCATTGAACAATTATTCCAATCTTTTACGTCATTCATATTCCTTTCATAATTTTTAATTAATTGTATAAAACATTATTTCAGGCACTTCAGGTTATTACTCACTAAACACGTCATTTACCCAGTTCATTTCTCATTCAACTCATTATTTCGTGATTTATTCATTCACTTGCATTTCTATTTTTTCTTTGCATCCTGCCTAGATAACCCTTAGGCTAAAATGCTGCAAGTTTTCTCATTTCCAGGTGATTTTATTCTTGTTGACTAAACTCTGTCTGTCTCCTACATTGTTCCTGGGGTGCCGAATGTCCCCATGTCTCTCTCCCTGTTTCTGTTCTCCATGTGTTTTCTTGTTGGTGGGTAGATGTCTAGATATCATCCTGTGCGTATGTATACCACTCTATTGTTCTATGCTTGTGTTCGTCTCTTGTTTTATGCCTGTTGGTTCGACTGCATGTGCATGTCGTAAAATTGTTGCAAGAATATAGTGAAATAGGGTAGGCCAAGTCTCCCCATGTTTCTGAAAATTGTGTACTATTGTTAACAATCGAAAATAATCATATTATATTGAGATGATCTCGAGACCACGTTCTCAACGCTATAAGTATTGTGTAAGATGTACTTTTCACAGAAACCAACATGATTGATTGTATGTTTACCTGAAATGATTGCTAAGGTCTCATGTAAGTCCAATACAGGACATTGGAGGTAATTCACGGATCAGTTTACTGGAGCCGGCGGAATATAGGGTAACCACTCTCCTAGCTGATAACTTCAGTCTAAATAAGAACGTTCAAACAAATGTCTATTGACCTCTGCCTGTCTATTGTTGTGCCCATGTTTATTGTCCATTTCCTGTGCCTTTATATTGTCCTACGTCTGTCTATTATCCTGTGCCTGTCTATTGTCCTGTGTCTGTCTATTGTCTTGTGACTCTCTATTTTCCTGTGCCTTATATTACCCTGTGCCTGACTATCGTCCTATGCCTGATGCTTTATAATGTCCTATGCTTGCCTGAAGTCCATTACCTGTGCCTGTCCGTTTTCCTCTGCCTATATATTATCTTTTTCATGTATATTGGCATGTGCCTACCTGATGTCCCATGCCTGTCTATTGTTTTATGCCTGTCTATTGTCCTGTACCTGTCTTTGGGACAGTCTGTGCGTGTCTCCTTCCCATGTCTACCGAGATGTGACACTGAGCCCAGTCTAACATTGACACAAGGCAGACAGTCTCCTGCACCAGTCCTCTTTAACCTAATCCTCACAGGCGGATAATCCCTCTGTAGGCCGGGGAGGGAGGGTCCGTTGGGAAGGAAGGAGGTGGGATTAAGGGCACCCTATCAGGCACCGCCTAAGCCGACACCGTATTATCCCCTATCAATGCCCTCTCCCCGGCGAAAAACATCAGGTTTAATCAGCCTAACTGACGTTTTATTATAGCCACAGAGGAGCGCCTCACAGGGGGCGGCTACAGACCGGCAAGTAAGTCTGCAGTGTGAGTCTGTGGTCCATGGTGCACACAAAGACAGCGACCCACTATTCTGTAGCCACAGGCTGGCGACATAAGGCCTGCTTTCATTGGCTGACGAAGGTTGCTTAGGCTTTTTGTGTTACACAGAAAGTATGTCAGTGGTGCCACTGACTGTGCGTCGGTATAGAAAAATCGCTGAGGGTAGTAGATTTCACTCAGTGACCTAGCTCTCACTCAGTGGTGGGTGGTGCCACATTGCATAATCTAAGCAGAAAAAGTCGTGGGACATTTCAAGACCTTGGTTGTTTCCATTGACCGATATTGGGTCAGCAGTGCCAAAAGTCTGTCGGTGGTTCCTGACTGTAGATCGGTGACGGGAAATCGGTCAATGGAAACGGGCCTTAACTATGCGCTGTGAGTTTGTGGGGTCCACGCTGCACCCACTGCCTTGTAACTACAGACTAATGAGTAAGGGGATAGGCGGAGGAGCCGGAATGAAAGGCATATCCTACAATTTAAAGTGGCGCCACCTGGTAAATTTTAGCTATTCCCATTCATCCATTGAAATTGGTAATTTCTGGCATATTCCAGACTCAAAGGACAAAATCTAAGTTTTGTCTAGTGTGACCTAATCCAATATGAAAAATAGGCCCTTTTTCATTTGCTTAATTTTTATAGCAAATATACTGAAAAATATGGTTTTCTTCAATTCTTTCAGAAACAGGTACGGTGGCCTATAGTTTTTAAAACCTAAACAGGTAGTACTATACATATACTATAATCTGTGAAAGTTTGAGGAAAATGACACGGGTTTTACTATATGAAAAACAACTTTCTAGAATTTCTATATAATCTAATATAAAATGATCATAATGTTGATCTCTAAAACAAAATCTAGCACGGTGACCCCCGATCTTTAAGTCAGAAATGTGCTCTACAATACTTGTATTCAATTTTCAGAAAATGACATGGGTTTTAACTTTCATGCCAAATTGTCCGATATGCCTTTAAGAGCGTGAGTGTGTGGGGTCCACACTGCAACAGAGACGGCGCCAAACTGTCCTGTAGTTACTCGTCAGTCTGTAACTACAAAACAATGGGTTGCTGCCAATTCATACAAAAGAATTTCTCACTGGTTTGTGGCTATAGAGCAGTGGGTCGTTGTTTCTATAGGCCCGTTTCCATTGGCCTACGAAGATTGCTTAGACGTTTTGAGTTACACAGAAAGTCTGTCGGTGGTGCCACTGACTGTGCGTCGGTATAGGAAAATCACTGAGGGTAGTAGATTTCACTCAGCGACCAAGCTTTCACTGGTGGGTGGTGCCACATTGCATAATATAAGCAGAAAAGGTTGTGGGGCATTTCACGACGTTGTTTGTCTCCATTGACCGATATTGGGTCAGCAGTGCCAAAAGTCCGTCGGTGGTTCCTGACTGTAGATCTGTGATGGGAAATCGGCCAATGGAAACGGGCCTTATGTGTAGCGTGAACCCTGCAGACTAGCACCTCAGTGTTACTTGCTGGTCTGCGGGTCACTTTCTCCATGCACAGTGTCGACCCAACAAACTCACACCACAGAGTTACCCACCAGTCTGTAACCATAGGGGACAGCGCCATTGTTAGTTCATGAAGCAGTCACTAGGTGGCCAACAGTATGGCAGGCCCCTTGGGGGGGACAGAACCTGTATCATTGCTCTTTGTTCTTACAAAATTCAACTGCCTTTCAAAATTTTACCATGGTTCCCTTGATTCTCTTCTCCGATCCCAGAGCAGGATGACATAATGATTAAACCCAGTACATGATGTTTTTCACATGGAGCAGTTTATAAACATATATCAGCAAGGCTAAAGCTGTGACTCTTCCCAATTATCACTCACTTCTTTTGCACCTCCTTTAGTGTAGAACAGCTACTTTTTCCCCTCCATTAGTGAAGAACACCTACTAGGGGGCGTCATGGCAGCCTCCATGGATCATAGGCTTATATGCCGCATAGAACAGTTGGTGGCTGTATGTGTGCAGTGTGGGCACTGCAGACTCACACCCCAGAGTTACGCGCCGGTCTGTAACTCTGCTGTCTAGGTCTGTGGGGTCCACGCTACACGCAGAGGCAGTGAACGACTGTCCTATAGTTATAGACCTGCGAGTAAGGCCCGGCGTCCACCTACTACGATTGAATCGTAGACCTCCCGATATGGCACCAATACAAAATGTCAAAATCGGTGCCATATCGGGAAGGTGCAAAATCGTAGACATATGTCTAGACATGCCAATCTACCACGCATTGTATGGGGGTTTTATCGGTGTCTAATCGCAGAAACGTGGTCAACTGCCCCGATATTAGGTAGCCTTCCGACGCGATTTTTATTTTTTATCGGGAGGTGCATCATAGACCATATTGGAGCCATATCGGAGCCATATCGTAGTAGGTAGACGCCGGACCTAACTCTGCAGTGTACGTCTCCAAGGTCCACTCTGTTGGCTACAGACATCGACCCACTATACTGTAGCTACAGACTTGTGATAAAAATATGAAATCTTACTTTTAGAATTTCATTAAATTAAGGCACGATACCTCTCGGTCTTCTCCCCGGATGAACTCCGCCTCGCTGCCGTACTTTCTACTACACTGTGCTCGCTTCGAGACAATAGGAGCGATATCAATTTCCGCTATTTGGTGGAGTGACATTTCCTGGGCTGTGTGTCTTCCGGCACCGGCAGTGCAGTACTAGTAGTGTCCCTGACGGACAGAGCCAGGGCCCATCACCAGGAGGCACGTACAATGAGTAGATATGAGAAGACAGTGAAGTATGGAATTCGATCAACAAAGGGTGAGATATAATTCAAATCCATCTTTCTCGCTGTCTTACAGCTAGCCTGCCAGCTGGTATGAAACGGATTATTGTCTAGAGATTGAGTTGTTATGCGTCCTAAATCAGCTTTTCATTGTGCGTTAGTGTATTGTAACTGATATATTATATATACTTAACCCTTCAAGAGCCACACATAATTCACCATGTATCCATACTACAGCAGGCACCAGACCCAATTGTGGCCTTTGTATGGCCGGCTTTTGTAGTCAATTTTATTAAGAGAAATTACAAATTCAAAATTTCCAGTAAATATGTATTTTTTATTAGAACTTTTCTATATTTCAAAGACATACTGGCGACATTTATCATAATATCTCATATAATTTTTATGATTCTGCGATAATTTTTCAAAAAGTTACAAAGGAACAAATACAGAGTGGTTCATCAATTCCATATGTGAATGCCATATGGCATTGTCCTGCCATGGCCAGGGTAATGCCATATGGCATTATCCTGCCATGGCCAGGGGAATGCTATATATGGCATTGCCCTGCCAGAAAGGGTTAATCATGCGTATTGTATATTCATGTCTGTAAACGTAATTGTTAGGCGCACTAAATGAACATGTTGTATATTCATGTTCAAGAATAAGTGTACTAAATCACATTACTCTCGTATGTTCATGAACCGGAATGCAACTTTTATTCGTCGAAATTACTTATGCATTTTATATTCAAGAATGGGAATATTTCCGACCAAAACAAGAAGGAGCCGATATGTTGCAAACACAATCACGACGTTTCCTTATTACCATATAACTGGAATTCAGTAAAAAGACCATATTGGTATGAAGTGCACGAACTATCAATTTATGCAATAATGTAATCCATACAGCTGTACATTGAGCGTGAAACATTCGTGCACAGGTTCGTGCGAAGAATAATTCGCAATTACATACACTGCGCGGAAACCCTGACTAATGTCATATATACGCCACCACGTGAATGCATGTATCCCTGTATCCCCCTTCAATTTCTGACCACCCATGCCGTTATGCCGACAGGTATCTATAGCATACTTATAGCGAGTACCACGAGCTGGGATTAATTGTAAACAGGCATGTATGTGCCTTTTTGATCTCCAGGATAAATAAAATGATCTAAAAAAAACCAAAAAAAAAACATCTGTGCCCCACCGGTGCGACCCCGCCTCTGCCCCTAAAATTCTCTCCCTACGCTATCTGTGTGCCCGCGGCCGCCTCCCTGTAGCGGTTGTGGTGGTAACTTGGTTCAGTATATCCCTGCCCTCCTTGCCCTCCCTGTCCTGCCTCTCTGTGCGCCTGCAACAACACTGAAGCCCTTACTACCGATTCCGGACTATGACTCCTACTCTGACCCCAAACCCGACCCCGAGCACCAGCCCGACCCAATGTCTACAATCTGAACCTCTTAAAGCGTTATAAAGGGTTATATCTAGAACCCTACAGAACAGTAGTGTTTTGAAAGTAAAATCTATTTAAAAAACATTTATAAAAAACAAAGAATGCTGGTTATATCCAATGTATTTAATGAAAAGATAATTAAAAGGGTTTTAGAATGATTTCATAGTCAAATTTGAAAATATTACATTGGATTTTCCGTAATGACAAATGGCAAATGAAATAAAACAACAGTGGTGTTCCCTAGATGCAGAAATCAGAATTATTGAACAGTTGCATAAATGTAACAGAATCAAGCGTATATATATGTGACTGCAACATGGGCACATGTGTCTAGAGATAAAGTGTATATACAATGGCAAGAAGGACTTACTTATTTACGCAAAATGGTAGATATATACGCCTTACATATCCCTATGTAAATCATGGGTTTTCACGCTGTGATAAAAGTCCTCCCTCCAGCTAAGAAATTTCGGTTTACGCTAAATTTGTCAGACACTACTGATCAATTTTCCCAGCAATGTGTAAGAGGAAACGAAAAACCAAAAAACTCCATTTCAAACAAATTCGTCGCCAACAAATTTAACATGGGTTAATTGTGTCATGCAAATATCTGTCGCCAAATGTAAGGAGGGCAACGTTATTTTGTGTTGATCTTACTCTCATCACCACTGCACTCATATATTCATATTCAAAAGGTGGTTTCTTAAAACAACCGATGGCTCATACTTCCCTCAGAATCACTCCTTCACTCTTTTACCTACAAGCACACACAGCCATCCAACACATTATCATATCCATGTACAAACTGACTAGGAATACGCACTGCTTCTATGGGTGTAGTATTTTTTATGCGCAGCTTTCTAGATAGCTGCGCAAGATAACAATAGGTAAAAGAAGAAGACCTTAACTAAAAGAGGGCCTCTTATCCTATGCAATTCATGAAAAGATAGCATTCTCTTTCACATCGTTCAATCTACTCCTGTCAGGCATGTTCCGTAGCACATGCCTCTGAGGGGACGGGCACCGAGAGTGGACCCCTTTTCACTCTCAGTGAGGGATTTGACATCTAGTGAAAATGTGCCTGCCCTCGGGGAGGTCACCTCCAACCCAACCTTCCTCGCTGAGAGACGTGGCTCGCCACCGCTTCCTCACCAGCATTCATATGGTATTATGTAATCGGTAGCGACGGGTGTTGTTTACAAAGATAACACAGATTAGACCACACTCCTCTCTAGGATACGGGCAAGGAAGGGCGGGGTTAGACAAACTACCAACCATCCTACCTGCCATCCTACCTACCCTACCCTACCTACCACCCTCCAAAAGTACCCTGCCATCAGCCCTACCCTATTTATCACCCTACCTACCCTACCCTAATAACTAACCTGCTACTTTTCTACCTACCACCCTACCCCCTTACCTAACCTATAGACCTACATACCCTTTCCTACCTACTTGTCCTACCCTTTCCTACCCTGCCTACCACCCTTCCATCCACCCAACCCATCTACCAGCCATGCCACTTACCCTATCAAAATACCACCCTACTGTTACGATCCAAAATATCGGTATGTGAAACATACAGATTCTATCCCTTGGCCTAACTGACCAAGCTGGCTGCATGGCATACCACTGGAGGCGACTCCCCTTGGGTACGACCAACAGGGTCGCCCCCATGTGGTAAACACAGAGCCAGCATATAATCCTGATCTGGATGTATTCTAGTCAGTCCGGTCAGTGCAGTGCATTGCAATACTATCAGCAATAAAGCTTGTAACGGGACAAATCCTTCAAGTCATTCATATAGCTTACTATTCACATCTGATAGTAATGATACCCATCCTACTCTACTAACCACCATACTACCTACCTATTACTCTACCCCCTACCCAGACTACCACCATACTTAGACTAACAGGCCTATCTTGCAACCTGACCACCAACTTACCCAACAGTCCCCCCTACCCTACCCTGCCATAGCCTTCACTATCGTACCTACTACCTATCCAATCCACTCTACCCTACCAACCCTACCCGACCCGAAACCCAATCAACCTATATTACCAACAGTCTTCCTGCCATGCCACTTACCCTACACACCTACTACCCTACGTACCTACCCCACCCTTCTTATCACCCTGATCCTAGTTATGATTTATCCACCCAATACTGCTTATACATTTCTTTACGCTCATCACACAGTAATGCCCGAGAGCGGAAGAAGCATTGAAATGAGGTTAATTTCAAAACTATCCAATATCTAAGAACAATTAAAACTTGAAATGTTTGTCTTCTTTTAACCCAGTTTTTGCAAATACCTTTCACTGCCTAGTTTCCGAACACATGACAGCCCACTATGCATTGCAAGTAGGAAAGTGAGCCCCACTTCCATTTTTAATCAAAATTCCAGGAAAGAGTTTCGTTTATCAAAAAAGTTTGTTTTCGCCTCTCAAATTACCCCATTGTATCTGTGAAGGGACTAACAGATTTGAAGTTTTGTTACATCTCTGTAATGGTTAGAATGGCATTTTAGACACATCGGAATGTGTTTCCTACGTCCCCTTCTGCCCTACCTCAGACGTTTGTACCACAGGTGGAACAGCATAGCTTGCTAACCTCATCATTGCTTACGTCTTTGAATCATAACCCTTCTGACAGTTATCCCAAATAAAATGAAATGTCCATTAATACCTCGAGAATAGTTGCATGTTTTATAACAGTCATCTTTCATGCCACACTTCCTTTTAGATAACCTACAATATATTTATCCTCTCTATTTGTCAGACGAGATTTACATTAAAACATTGCGACTTACAAATTAAGTTTTATTATCCATTCCATACCAAATGTCCATATTATACCTTTTGTAACTCTGTAAGGACATACCCAGCGCCGGATTGCAACAAAACTATTTTTGTCCGCCCCCCTTTCCCAATCACTGGGTGCCTACTTTATGGATGGGCCTAACACGTTACAGTTTTATGTATCGCAGAAGGTGCTCAATAATGTCACATTGCATATCATCACCAAAACAGAAATTGCTGACCATTACGATGTGTAGCATGATTTCATTGACTGATCGTGATTCTCAAATGACCAGTCGGTCATACATGACTTCATATTGATCACCAATAATCGATCAATGGGAACATGCTTTAAGCCATACTCCGTCCTCTCTAGTATAACACCATTACTGCCATTATCCTGAGAACCACGCTAGCAATCATGGGCAATACACTATTAAAGCTACAGCCACAGCTGGGCCTGGAACTAATTGAAATTTATGGGCATAACTAAGAGAAAAAATATATGCCAGCTGATGGGAGCTACTTACCAAGGTCCCTCCTGCCATCTTTCATACATCTGGGGCTGATTCTTAAAACCACTCTTGGGAATATTATTCTCTTGATGCCAAACATGATTTTCTCAGACATTAGTGAGCTACGCTGACTAGTGCTCCACACTTAACAGATGTGCACGTCTCAATCTGCGTGTGAACATTACTTGTTGGAGATCGATAGTAGTATACCGGAAAATAATATAGATACTAACCTCTGTTATGGAAGTGATAGTTGACACGTACCACCATACTGAGCCGGTATGGTTCCGAACCACAATCTGATTGGTTAAAAGAATAGTAGAGGTCTAGAGTCACATATCATATACTACTTCGTATATCTGTAGATCAGTATCCCTTTTTATTTTATCATTTAGAGCTATACTTTTATTGCTACACATCATATGTTTCCATAATGTTTGCTAGGATCGACTACTTGTACTTGTTTTTAACAACCGTTTACGCGAAACATCGTAATTTTTGCAGCATCATGTCAGCATTACGAATATGTGTAACAGTACGGAAATAAAGTTTAAAAATATATTACAAGGACTTATTATTGAATTTGAAAATTTCAAAATGATTTTATGATCATGAATAATGTAAAGAAAATAATCTTAGTATTTGAATTTTGCGGTTGTAAACAAAGCGCCAAATGACGGGCACCCTTGCGCGTAGTTCATAGCAGAAAATGACTTCCGCCCGCCCAGCACACTCTGAATGTTGTATTGAAGTCGACCTATTTTGGTTAATGTTGAATTATTTGTTAATATTCAAAGGTATAGAGTACAAGTGAACCGGGGTAACCTTATTGAGACAACCTCTCGTACCTTGTTTCTTTCGCTAAACATATTCGACTCATTCATGCTTTCCTGAAGTGCTTTCTGTCTTTTCTTATCATGGAGAGCATAAGTGATCTGACATTTGGAAAGCTGGTTTTCACGAGGGTGTGCTTCAGATTTTCAACTGGAAAGGGTATTTTTTACTGAAAACTACCATGTTGGGGCTATAAGCTAAAGATGCTGAAGAAGTGTTATTTAAGCTGAAATTGATTGCTTGTAAAAATGAAGGCCAGTCGTTCTGGTAGGAATCCACTAACATTCTCAGGCATGTTTGAATGGAAGCATTCTAGCATTCCACTAAGCCTTGAGTGCGTGAGTGGTATGCGCTGCTGTGTTTCTGGTGGGTTCTAGAGAGTGTATTGCAGAAGGATTTGAAAGTGTTGGAAAGGAAAGTTGAACCGTTGTCTGTGCAAATGTGGGATAGGATGCCAAGTATGCAAAATACTTTATTGAACAGTTCTTTGGTCGTTTGTGCAGTGTTGATGCTGCTTGTGTCCCATGCTATCACGTAGCGGGAGGCGTAGCAAACAACTTCCTGTATATATTTTGAACCTGTTGTGGATGTGTGTAGAGGGCCAATGGCGTCCATCAAAATGCATGTCAATGTAGTTAGTGTGGGGTCTCTGAGCGTGAGTGGTGGTGTGAATTTCTTTTGAATGTCTTTTGAATTCAGGCAACTATAGCATGTGGCAATGTAGTCTCTTGTGTCTGAAAATTAAGTTGGCCAGTAGAAAGATCAAGACATTGAGGGGAAAGTTTGAAGTAGTCCCAAATGTCCTTCAAATGGACTATCATGAACAGATTCGATAACATCCTGGGAGTATGTCTGAGAGACTGCTATTTGGACGAGAGGTGGGGAAGAATTGCTTTTGAAATTGGTGGCTCTGAACAGTATAATTTGAAAGATGATGAACTGGTCATGCGTCAGAAGGATGTATCTGCTAAGTGTTTGATCTTGGGGGAGAGTGTGCTTAGTTGTATAATCATAGACTGCCTGATAGAAGGTATCTTGTGGGTTTTTGATTTGTGCATGAGTGAGTTCAGTGGGGAAAAGAGAAAGTAGACGTGTTAGTGCCTTGTTACCTAGAGGTGTTAATTTGGTGTGGATTTGTTTAGAAAACATTCTAAGTAAAAAGAAACAGACCAGGCCATAACTCATTTCACTAACCCAGTTAAAGTGATTCTTAATCAGAAGGTGAGCTTTATATTTTAGAATGAATTTCAGAGTTGAAAATCACAAAAACACAGACACAGTATTTTTTATAATGGTGTTGTTATTAAACCAAATAGTACAGGTGGTGTTGTAAATTAGAGTATCAAGTTTTGATTCACGACGTTTCGCTAGTCTTTATCTAGCTTCATCAGGTGAATGAGTTTGCTTCTAAATCCTTTAAAGATAATTTCAGGTTTAGAGAGCGTATGATTGACGCAATTTAATTTTACGTAATTCCTATGATTCTGATCGTGAGGGACTCAGATCTAACACGGCATTTACACTGGACCATTATGGGCAGCGATTCTGTCATTTTGCATCTCCTGACGACTTTTAGCAGTAAAAGGATAGAAATCGTCTAGTGTAAACGCCATGCACTTGGCGACTGTCTGGTTACACCAGAATATACAATTTGGGACCACCTGACGACTATTGGACACGCTCTGATGTCTGCGACTGATTCCAGAGGGTCTGAATTAGTCGTCTACACGGGCGCCGATTCTGTGAAAACTTATAGTCGTTAGTGTAAACTCTTGGGTACATTCTAAGGTATATGACTTTTGCGGTGGACATTGCCACCACCCAAAGGCTACATACTGGCTGACAATCTACAGTCGCCACGTATTCAGTGGTCTAATGTGAACGCCGGATAAGGAACAATCCGTGGGCTATCAATTAGATAGTACAGGGTAGGTGATATTCCAACATGTTTATCACATGTAAATGTGAATTCACACATTTAATCTATAAGGTAGCAGGTGTATAGAATACGGTCATTAGTACATCTATTAGCCCGTCCCCTCACGCAGAGAGGGAGAGGGCTGTTATCCTCTCAATGTTGACATATTTCAACAACGAGTTCTTCTATCATTATTCTAAAAAGTCTGCAGAAGGAACGAGAAAGAAAAGGCGGGTGCTGGATTTCATATCGATTTTTTGCGTTATTTGACAACGCTTCTTGACAGATTTGTCACCAATGGCCTCAACATGGGTAGATTTTGTTTGGAATGAATTGGGTCAGAGGCTTTATAAAGAATCGATCAGCAAGTGAAGACCACGATATTCAGAATCGCCAATCTGTTATGCAGACCTTTAGTGAATGTACCATCTTTGCATATTATTAGAAGTACCCCCTGAAGATCGCCGATCATTTCGCCGGCAGCTGGAAACAGACCTAATGGAGATGAAGCATATTCATTTAATTGTTGGGTGTTTTCGTTGGCCAACGAAAACCGCCCGAGACCTATGTACGTTCCTGAGACTAGTTAAGGAAAGGCTGTCTCCTCGTCTAAAGGCTATTTTCCATTGCCTAACCAAAATGACACAAATCAATTCAGTTCCGTTTATAGTCTGTCAGTATTGCCACCAACCATACGCCAGTACTAAATAATCTGCGAGATGCAGTGTATCCCTTATTTCTCCTGCATCGGAAAGGTCCATACCGATTTGATGTTTATGCTGAAACCTTGACTCTTCTCGAAGAAATCAAAGCGTTTCGTTTCTGTTGGTCGTAAACCAGGTCAGTCAGTGGTGGCTTTATTGCACAATTTTCGCCAAATCAATCATGCCCGTTTCAAATGTCACGCTGTTTCCATTCACCGATCTAGCATCAATGCACACATATTTGATCAGTGGTTTCCGACTGCAGATCCGTGCCGAGTAATCGGCCAGTTGAAAATGGCCTTCATAGGCTGTTTCCATAGGCCAGTTATTCGACACCAATCTGCAGTCAGGAATCATCAGGAATCAGCAACTGAGGATCTCACTATCATGAGTAGCATACTTTTATTGGGTCGAGGTTATTGTACAGATAACATCCAGACTCGGCTGGGCCGATCTTCCGCTTGGTCCCATTGCGTTTGAAATAAGCATAATTAGCATATGGGTGGTTCATGGATAGTTGTTGTTCTAGCGTACAAAGTAACCAAACATGATAATAGTATATAAGCACAGGGAAAGAGAAACGCATCAACGAAAGTGATAATGATGAGTGATGAGTTTTTGATACATTCACAGTGTCAATTAATAACATGGGTATCATGGGTAACATACTTTATCAGCCTCTAGTTATATGACTGGGGGTCTGACTCTCACGGGTCGCAGGCTTTGTCCCTAACTGACCTCTAACTGTTTAGGGATACGTGTACGTTTACGAGGAGCAGGCTTTATCTGCCTCTAGTTGTATGTCTGGAGGCCACACTGTTACGAGTAGCAGGCTTTATCTGCCTCTAGTTGTATGACTGGAGGACACACTGTCACGAGTAGCACGCTTTATCTGCCTCTAGTTGTATGACTGGAGGACACACTGTTACGAGTAGCAGGCTTTATCTGCCTCTAGTTGTATGACTGTTACGAGTAGCAGGCTTTATCTGCCTCTAGTTGTATGACTGGGGGTCTCACTGTTACGAGTAACACGCTTTATCTGCCTCTATTTGTATGACTGGGGGTCTCACTGTTACGTGTAGTACGCTTTATCTGCCTCTAGTTATATGACTGGGGGTCTCACTGTTACGAGTAGCACGCTTTATCTGCCTCTAGTTATATGACTGGAGGACACACTGTTACGAGTAGCAGGCTTTATCTGCCTCTAGTTGTATGGCGGGGGTCTCACTCTTACGGGTAGCAGGCTTTATCTGTCTTGCCATATGATTGAGGGTTTCACCGTCAAAGGGGGCTCCCGTCTTATTATCTGCGACTGAGGCCTTTTCAGTCTGAGCTCATTTCTTACTGCTCTTCTTGTTCGCCGGGCAGCTCCTCTCGCTACTCCTCCATCCCGGCATACGTCTGTATCACTCTCCCCCGTCATCTCAGAGCTCTTCCACTCTCCATACATGCCCTCATACGTCTAACCCATTCTCCGCACACTCTAAATTGGCACTACCGGTGTTTGTTCCTGTTCGGAGTCCTCTGTCAACATGGTTTTTGCCACAGTCCTGGGGTAAGACCCTACGTATCCAGCCCGCCTTTTTTCAGTTATTTTCTCTATTCTGCGTATAGTATTTTCGCCCCCCCCCCCCCCATTCTGTAGGCAGTGGGAGTTGGTTAGTTACAGCGGCCCGGGATGGGGTGGGGTGGGGCCGGGGGCGGGCTCGGTGCCCGGAGATGACCGGGATCAGGTCGACCTCACGCCGTGTAACCCGCCCGCCAGCGAGCAACTCGCCCGGGAAGTGCACTGCGCTGTGCTGCTCATTGCATTGATCCTGCTGTGACCCAGCACCGTATTATAAACCTAGGGTTGCCCAGCCCTGGTGTAGCCCCATCCGTCAAATATGCTCTCATACCAACGTGGTGGAACTCTCTTCCCCAGAATAAAGACTGACTCATAGGGCTTCTCTGATGAACCTCTGGGTACTATTTTGATGTCCATGATGTGTACATTTGGGGTCCACTGCATAAGGAGTAATGAGAAAGGTATTAACCATTCTAAGATCAAATATCTCTGAAAAAGAAAGAATAGGAATAAAACAACTTAAGACTATTATGAGAAGGCAGGAATGAACTAAAAGGCGATGTTACAACTGTGATCAATTCAATATAGTTAAAAGATATCCCTCGTAGGAAATGCAAAAATTCACAGTGTACACATTTTACAATGGGGCCAGACTAGATGGGACAAATAAACAGGCAGAGCAAACACAGCGTTATATGACGAATCGTAATGTGGGAAAGTGGTAGACCGAGTATGACTGTATGCGAACAGACCCAATATTTTTTAAGTATTGCGCCAGAATATCACAGCATTGACACAGATTCAAAACACAGAAAAAAAATGCCACTTTCATAAAATACTTAACGCATTGATGTACGTTCTGTTTCGATGCGTTTCTGTCATCTTGCTCGTAACCCCCAGGCTGAACATGGCCTAGATTAGGACAGGCATGAAGGCCCCGATCTGCATGTAATAGGGTTTGTAATTTGAATATAGATTGAAGTATGTAGCTCACACAAACCTAGTAAAGAACGGGCTGAGAAATGCCATTCTCGTATCGGGAGGACAACGTAATCAATGCCCACTGAGTAATTCTGAATTAGGGCTTAGGGTTTTATGATCGGTTCCGGGTGGCGGTGAAATGGAAGAAATGTGTCCTGATTATAGACGAGCGAGGGTCCCGGCGTGCATGATACACCACATCAGTAAAACCCGATACATGAAGCCAGTCACCCACGGCTTATGACATGGCTCCGATAAGGCTGTAAATCAAAATTCGCTCATAATAGCTTTGTCAGAATGTTGAAAAATTTGGTTTCATAGAATGCCAGAGTACAGAACTCAAATGTCAAATGTGTCGGGACGAGAGCTCAGTGGGTCCCCTGCCTTTCTATGATATCAGTTTAGATCGGAAACTTCTATATAATATACAGGTCTCCGAAGCACGACGTAGTTGGTGGACACCCCTCTTTAGGCTAAGCTACCGATGCACTACGATATACCTTACTTATACGATGCAGCTAATAATGCAAAATCGATATGTAATGAGGTAGTCAAAAGAATTGGAGAGGTGAACTATGTTGTTAAAACTCCTGACCGAAGACGATCTACCCAGTTATGTCACATCAACATGTTGAAGCCTTATTATGACAGAGAAAGTTCTGACAGTGTCAAGACTATTGGCTGTTGCATGAATGCACTGAGTGATGAGGAAGAAACAACTGATTTTGTACCTACAGACTACAGTGTAAAACTGAACAACTCAAATGTTCTTGCAAATCTAGATGCCAAGTTAGGGCACCTGCCTCCTGTACAGAAAGAGGAATTGAGCACATTGCTCAGAGAGTATAAGGATGTCTTTCCAGATGTTCCTAGTCAAACAAATATTGCTATCCATGATGTAGATGTGGGAGAAGCTCTCCCTATCAAACAACATCCTTACAGAGTTAGCCCAGACAAGGCTGAGAAAATGAGCAAAGAGGTATCTTACATGTTAGAAAATAACATCATTGAACCAAGCAACAGTGACTGGTCATCACCTTGTATACTTGTTCCAAAGCCAGATGGTTCTGTTAGATTTTGCACTGATTTTCGCAAAGTAAATGATCTCAGCAAGACAGACTCATATCCTATTCCAAGAATAGATGACTGCATTGACAAAATTGGCAAAGCAAAGTATATCACCAAATGTGACTTACTCAAAGGTTACTGGGCGGTTCCTTTGAGTGACAGAGCAAAGCGAGTGTCTGCTTTTGTTACTCCTGATGGTTTGTATCAATACAAAGTGATGCCATTTGGTATGAAGAATGCTCCAGCAACTTTTCAAAGAATGATGAATCAGTGTTTGAAAGGTCTGCCAGGTGTGGAAGTGTATGTTGACGATATTGTGGTTTACAGTGACACCTGGGAAGAGCATTTGTGTAGGCTGCAATCTGTGTTAGAGAGGCTCAAACAAGCAAACCTAACTGTAAACCTGACTAAAAGTGAGTTTGGACAGGCAAAGGTGATTTATCTTGGACATGTTGTTGGTCTAGGTCAGGTAGCACCAGTTGAAGCCAAAATCAAGAGTATTGTTGAATATCCAGTTCCAGCAAACAAGAGAAGTTTGATGAGGTTTCTTGGCATGGCTGGATATTACAGGAAGTTCTGTAAGAATTTCTCTGACATCACTGCTCCACTTACAAACCTGTTAAAGAAAAAGAAAGACTTTATCTGGTCCAAAGAGTGTGATGATGCTTTTGGGAAAGTGAAATCTATTTTATGTTCTGGACCTGTTCTGACGGCTCCAGACTTTGGTAAGAAGTTCATTTTGATGGTTGATGCAAGTGACCATGGGGTAGGTGCAGTGCTACTGCAGAACAACGACAATGGTGTTCAGCACCCTGTATGCTACTTTTCAAAGAAGTTCAATTGTCATCAAAAGAACTATTCAACTGTTGAAAAGGAAACTTTGGCATTAGTGTTGGCCTTACAACACTTCAGTGTTTATGTGTCATCCCCTCTAGATCCAGTACTCGTGTATACAGATCACAACCCCCTGACATTCTTGCAGAAGATGAAAAACAAAAACAGGCGATTGTTGAACTGGAGTTTGCTGTTGCAAGAATACAATCTTGAGATTTTTCATGTACGAGGTGTAGACAATGTCTGTGCTGATGCATTGTCACGAGCTTCTTAAATGTTTCCTTTAATTATGTACATACTATTGTTTTAAGTGTTATTACCCAAAGATGGTAAAAGGTACTAAGTGTAATTTTGACAAAAGGTAAATGTATGTTGCAGAATGCCATATATTACATTGTATAACATATTTCTTGATGTATGACGTTAGAAAAAAAGAAAAATCTTTTTTTTTGTTGAAGGAGGGAGGTGTGATGTATGTATTAAGAATATCACAGGGTGCTTCCTAACAGGTCCTCGCTCCAGATAGAGGTTAAGGCCTAACTGTTTGGACTGCCACCCCCAGTGTTTGAACCATCCCCTGTCTTCGTTTGGACTGACCCCCCGATAGGGTATATAAGGAAGCAGATTTCAACTCACAGCTCACTTGGAACCCAGACACCGTGGCGTCAACATCTCCATGCTACTCAGCATTACCACCACTGCAGTGTCAGGCTTGAAACACCATAGGACTCTATGCTACAGAGGCCATGACTGAGGATTGGGTTTCTCCATGATCTTCTACCACCCCAGCACTGGAGGAATAGAGACTGATGACTGCTACCACTACTTTGGATCATCTATATCCACAAGTCAAGGAGACATTGAACAATAACTGAAAGTGATAGACTGTGAGTACTGCTTAGACCAAGAGGACTTATATCATATGTACACTACAGAAGTGTATATGATTCTGTATGTTGATGAGAATTGTTATGTAACTGTATACTTTGTTATAATATATGTTATTAATACATATCTGTGTATGGTTATCTGTCTTCTTCATTTAGTATAGAAGATCTTCTGAATTCTCTTTTCTTGTCACTGGGTTAGCTAGTCTATAGGATTAGGCCTTAGCTACTGTACGTGACAGTACTGATCCCATCGAACAACCAAAAGGTGCCGAAATGGAGATTGGGCGGGATGGGGGAAAATCAGAAAAAAATGTATTTAAGCATATGGTGGAAGATCATATTTATTTTTTCAGGTAATTTTGGGGGTAATATAAATCATCATGTGAGTATGTTCACCATAAAAAATATTCTTTGACACATTCCAAAGAAACCAGAAACTTTTGCGATAAAGTTCTGGTGTAATCAGCACTTTCCTCAGAAAATCTCCTTCGTTTTCGTGGCCAATGGAGACGAGGTGTATACTTCTACTTT
The DNA here is from genome assembly GCA_950022655.1 of Alentia gelatinosa. Classification (NCBI taxonomy): domain Eukaryota; kingdom Metazoa; phylum Annelida; class Polychaeta; order Phyllodocida; family Polynoidae; genus Alentia; species Alentia gelatinosa. The sequence goes on from OX465592.1 coordinate 17,632,609, forward strand.
GTGGGAAGGTGGAAAGCCTGCTTGCACCTGTGGAGTGTGGTAGGTATAGAGTGGAGCCACCCGGGGTGCCGCCCCACGTGGAGCTTCTGAGAGATGAGCAGTTCAGAGAAGGGGGTGGTTGAGAAATGGGTGCAGAGGGGTGAGATTAAGGTCGGGGTTGAGGATCTCCCCCTGGGATGAGAGGCGGGTGAGTTAGGGGGGTGGCGTGTGTTTCTCAGGGATCGCCCGCTCGCCTGACGGATAGGTGGCCAGGGCGTGCTACACAGAGCTGTAGCTGAGATGCTGTGGAGATGTGACGACGGTTACCGCGCCGGTGAAGGGGATGAGCGGAAGATAGAGCGAGTTGAAAGATGGGCAGGCAAGAGGAAATCCTAGCGTACCTGTCAGCAGCCCGGTAAAAGCCCATGGTTTGTCTATGAGTGAACGTGTTTGTTCTGGTGACTTTGTTTGCTTGTAGATTTTGGACTGGCGTCCACCTACTACCATAGAAATTTGGTAGGTGGACGCCAGACCTAAGGCCGGGAACCCTCCAACACGAACGCAGAAATCCAGACGTCCCGATGCACCCCAATTCCCATTTATTCCAATGAAACTGTGCGTCGTAGAGCACGTCGGTATGAATCGGAAGTCCAGTGTGTTTGAGCTTTTAGGCCTAGAACCCACTAACACTCACTCAGACATCCCGATGCACCCTGACGATTCAATTCAATTCAATGCAACTGTCCATCGTAGAGCGCGTCGTAGGGCCCTTTGATGGCCCGGTGGGTATAAGGTTTAAAGCCGCGAACCCACCAGACTTCTGATTTACACCGATGTGTCTTACAAACAGTTTTGATGTAAATTCATAAAAGGTTCTATAGTCTTTGAATAGTGTATGTCTATAGAACCACCTGTTAGATATGTGAAACAACATTAGCGGCAGGGGTAGCAAAGTTGGTTATATACCTGGATCCTGATATCACAAAACACTATAAAGTAGCTCAAATTATCCATATGTGATGCCACAATATGGTCACATATTAAAAAACTGTATATAAAAAGACTTTATAGTCTTTATACTATTTAAGAAACAAATTCATATGTGGAAAATTGCAAATGTGTAAAGGAGCATTAATAGTACACAAATTATAAAAGCTGTTGTTGGCCACTGAGAAGACAGATTTTGATTCTTTTGCAATTCTGAGTCCAGAAAGGACGTGAATATGGAGTCCAATATCAAAGTTAAATTTAATGAACTTTTGTATTACCTTAAAGAACACAGAACCAAGAAATGATTTTCAGCACCCAGAGTCATAGGCGTTCTGGCATTTTGACGATAGGTCCTTTCAATAGCTGTTGTCATGGTAATCCGACCACTCGTTATCTGCACGGATGGAGTATTATCTCAAATCTGCATTCCATCAATAATCAATCCAAACCGATTTGATTCCGTTGGTGGCCTCAAAAATCGGTCGGTTGGGTCAGATTACACAATTGGGGTAGGTAAATCGTTTCCCGTATTTGGAATTTTGCTGTTTAATCTTACTGATATTTCATCAAGGAGGTGTAATAATGAGTCAGCGGTTCCAAACCCCATAATCTGTAGGTGTAAACCGAGCTTGAAATGGTTTTCCTTTAAAGTGAATATGTTACCATCGCCGTAGGGCAGGAGCTTAACAGACAAGAAGGGAATCAATGTTTCTCACTCAGTGTAAGTCAGGCGTGAGAGGGATCTGCATTATGCACGCCACCTCGTGGTGAATAATTGAACTACTCGCCTCCAAAGGACAACTGCAAATACGTGCCTCCACCAAATGCAATTCCCAACAAGCCTGTCTGTCAATTAATCCATCAGCTTACCACCTATCTTTCTACCTAGCCTCCACTCTATAGTCAAGTCCCCAACCCGTCCAGGTTGCCATGGAAACAGGCCCTTTGTGTCGCTAAGCTGGACATCATAATGGAAAGTCCTACCTTCATTTGAAAGTCAAACCCATATTTTAAGCCTGTGGTTCATGGACTATGAGGACAGTAATCACCTGCAGGTTCGTCATTCATCTGATGATTACTGGGGTTACTACCCACCCACCGACCTCATGCCCACATATGCAGCATTCCTATATACCCATTTCCGAACTATCTATAGTTATATACTGCTACTAGGTGTACAGTAATTATAAGTTATGTATCGAGGCTGACATTTTCGTCCAGGCCTGATCACGTGATCTATATCAACTATATGATTGGATAAATAACTCTATTAAAAAACGGACGCACCCACTCGGACCAATAACCGCAAATAACCCAGAAAAATATCATAAAGATTGCGAATGGTAAAAGAACAGGCAAACATGATATTTCAAAAGTGAAAGAATAATAATACACCATGTTAGCTATGGATGTGGTTATAGATCTAGTTCCAAACTAGCTCCAAAAAACAGCATCGCCGAAATTTTAATCACTGCGATGTCGAAGCCTGAAAAATGTCAACACTGTGACGTCGCCGTGACGCTGTCGCATAGCAACATGCATAGCAACATGCATAGTTGCTATGAAACGGCTGGGAAACGGCCGGGACGAAAACATAGCGGTTGCTGTTACTCGATAACGGTGGCCATTGCTTCTTGGACTATTGCAGGTAGGGAAATCTTCATTTTTGATAGTATATAGGAATAGGGAAACCAAGTACCAGTAAGCAAAAGTTCAAAGTTACTCGGTAAGGCTCGGAGAAATTACTGCCCGCGGCCAAGGCCTTGGCCAGTAATTTTTCCGAGCCTTACCTCGTAACTTTGAACTTTTGCTCACCGGAAGATAGTTTCCCTCTATTTCCACATGCCGACAAAAACCCCAACCGCTTATATGTGCACCCTGTACAAAAATCATACAGTCCTCCTTTAGAATGTATTCGTGCTAATAATCGTTGACCCCAAAGCATACACTTTGTTGGAGCACCCTTACATAATCCATATATGTTGCTTATATTGCCTGAATGTCAGAGTGGTTACATAAAGGGTTCCTGCATTCTGCAAAAACACTATCCCTCCCCTACCTGTGTGCTACCACTCACTGTGATACTGGCAAAGGAGCAGGGAGCCAGTGTCTCAGGGTCTTAGAAGTGTGCCCAATTGATCTTGACCAATCACTCAAGACTTAAATGCCTGATTGACCTACTGGTGCTTGATATTCTTTTAAATCCTAGACACAGGCAGTTGAAGAAATCTTTGACCGGGTGAAAGTGAGTTACAGAGAAGAATCGATATACTCAATGTAACCCAAACCTTTCAATTGATATTTGTTTATTATTGCACGCTCATTCAGCAATGATGAACATACTATTTGCCCTTAGTTTTCACCTGACGACTGATTGTGTGCTTAAAATGTACAGGTACGATCTGACAATGTTAGCCCTCCATAAGGAGAATAGCAGTGTCACTACAGGTGGATGTATGCTTAACATAGAGACTAGTGGTGGTGATCTTCGCTTAAAATGCAGGTGCTTACCGACCCATGAAACCTATTTTTGAGGAGAAGAATTGTTGACCCTTTTTAATTCAATCTTATTGTTGCACCAAAAGTGTTACTTAATCGGTCGGCGCTGCTAAATGCCATGAACGGTGGTTTTAAATTGCCAGCTGAAATACCGCATCAGCTATGAGCCATTTTCCAACCGAGTCTTCGCTACCGATAGGCAGTCGTTAACTACCAATGAATTTTTAGGGTATGCCAACGCCAGATCGGTGAATGGAAGCAAGCTGTAAGGATGTGTTCACCGATTAATTGTGCATAGATTATGTAATGAGGCCACGACTTGGTCAACAACTGATATAACCATAGGGGCTTGAAATTGTTGGTGATGGTATTTGTGTTTGGACGACAGAACTTTCTGTTGGTCTGGACATGTCAAATGCGGCAGAGACAAGCCATACCCAGAATCCTCACCGACTTTTAGATACCGACGTGCAGTCTTTGGCCACCACTAACCGGCTTTTCGGAGAACTCAATTAATCTGCGCAGTTTTCGTTGGCCATTGGAAAATGCCTTTTAGATTTAAGTACTTGGGAAGCAGTGATTTAACTTGCGTACTCAGTCCCAGCCAATAAGCCGTGCGGCTATCTATTGATGATGGTTAGTCGCCCATTCCCACCGTCACTACGGACTGGATTTATCTACCAATCTATTTACCTGAAGACCAGGGGTGGCGCTCTAGACCGCCCACGAGGTGCTTCTATCAGTGAACCCTGGTGGAGATAAGGGGTGTTTTTTTTGGCTGACGAAAACGCCCACGATTATTTGTTTTACCCCAAAGGACCATCGGTGATGGCCGCGGACTTCAATTCCCTTATGGCTTTTATTCTAGAACTGAAAAGGAACATACACTTGCTACTGAAGACCTTAGGACTTAGGGAGTAATTATATAGAACTGCATCGAGAATCGTATAAATGGACAATACTACAGAACTTTGGATTTGCTGTAATCATCATTGAGGCGAAGCTGAGTGATAATTACGGTGCATCAAAACGAGTGGAGTATTGTTCATTTTATGTTTCGAGTGCGATTCTGAATTTTTCTTTCCCCTTTCACGGGCATTTGAATAGCATCGCAACATCAGAATAATTCGCTAATGCAGGAAGAAAAGTAAAAATCTCTCTTTACTTGGGTGATTGTTGCATATATTTTGTTATGTGGTTCCTTTGGCTAAACTTGCACCAGGGGTTAGATAACTCAAATATAGAGGTACTATGTACCACTATGAGTCAAGAACTTAACTGATTTTAATCCAGATTATCTGGTTATACACAGACGGCAGATGACATCTTGCTCGGGTTGATCTTAAAAGCTCTGCACTGTGATTGGCAGTTGATCCAACAGCCTATGAGGATTGACCAGTCTTATTCCAGTCTGTTGCACATGTCACCAACAACTTAGGTGTCATAACAGCACACCCTGCCCCATGTGGGCAGACCAAAACTAAAGCAAGCGATAATGAGGGTCAACTTGCCATTCACTATATGGCTGTTGTAGAGCAGACATCAAGGCACGCAGGAGCTGCTACAAAATAGTGACTGTCTTAATGCCGTCATTTTGGTACTTATAAATAGGGTGATGACTAATGCCTTGGCATAGAAACCAATATAACTGCTTGTAAACATAGGAATATAGAGACCAGGGACCTGTTTCAGTAGTTTCGTGACATGTCTAGATGGCGTCTGTGACACCATACGGACAGATCAACACAAGTTGCAGCACTTAGGACAAGACAGACCTCAAACAGGGTGTGTCCGGTTTCAAAAGTATTAGACAATTTCACTCACTTTCCATAAGAATTAATCAATGAAACTTTAACACAAGTAAGGGAAACATATAACCTATAATCGTTCCAAACATGAAGAAAATTGCCCCATCTGATTTTTGACATCAGCTGTGACATGCGTTTTGAAACCCGACAACATTTTTTCCACGGTTGCTTGCACTGTTGGTGCCGCTGTTGAAAACAGGTCCCAGAACTTTATGATATGTCAGTCGGAGAACAACATGCACAAATATAGATTCTAAGAATAACTGTAGACAGCAAGGTCAGGTTAGGATAGCACACTGTTAAAGATTAAAAAGGAAGTAAAGTGGGTGTGGGTTGATGGTCGATTTCTTCTTTACATTAGGTGAAGCAGCAGGTATTGTCTTTGTCGTGTTTTTGTCAGCCAATGGGAAAAAGCCTTATGTCGGACAGTAGTGGCCTCGTTGAGTAACTCCGACAAATTAATCGGTGCCCATTTCACAAACAGGTTTGTTTCCATTCAGCGATTTTGCGTCGGCGTTACAAAATAATAAATCAGTAGTTCCCGACCTCAGTTCGATGTTGAATAATCGGCCAATGGAAACCAGCCTTTTGGTTTTTGTATCTCCCACCCTGCACGGCTCCCCTCTTTATGGCAGTCAACTTGCTATTCAGGCCTTGAAATCTGAGGAGACTCTAGGGACGGCCCTGACAGCATATTAATGTTATGTCTTCCAGATATTTACCCGATACTTGTCGGCCGAGACTGTCACCCATCACAGCTGTCATCTAAGGACCCGGTCTCTGGCGTAATGGCGTGAGACGGGGTTCGGCGAGGTTCCAGCACCTGATGTGAATGCTGATGAATGGCAAAGGTTGATGATGACGATGACGATAGGCCAAATCAGGCAGTTCAGAGGAAATTAAATCTGATGATTTAACAGAGATTAGTATCATCATCTAGTGGAGTTGCCTTGAAATGTTCGCGCATCTTAAGCCTCATTATTATAAAGTGATACCGTCATCATATTTACATTTACAGTACCATCACTTGTATGACTCATAGCACCAGAGCTTGCATAGAATGTACCACCCAGTGTCCCAATACACTGTAGTTCTTATTGTGTGTGTTGTTTTCTTTTATAGTTACAAGTGGTTTCCACTTTAGAGGAGACTAAAAAAGGTTAACTGGAGTGAGTCGTATCAGATCGAGGTTTAACTGCGCAGGAATATGAACAAAGTAATAGCTGAGTGAGTAGTCTGAAGCGGTCCATCCGAGATCGGATCGCGTTACCCTTCGCAAGCTTCGCCGACCAGTTTGGAAAGAAGCACACACTGCTAAGGTTTGGATATAGATAGACCTATTAGAAATGGCTGCGTCAAACTCGATGCACTGAACTCTTTGGACTATTCGGATTGGCATTATTATCAACTACCAATTAGCAAGCTGGATGTTAGTTCGTAAGGGTGTGGCCCCCCAGGCTGTATGCCGACCATTTAAGTTGGACAAGATCGATGTCAACATGGAGTAGAGCTTGATCGTAACTTGACTTCTGAAAGTACCTAAACATTTTCTAATATCCCAATGGCGGTTAGAGCATGCATACGGTAAGAGCAGATTTCATTCTCAGGTAAATTCTAACCCACGATTCAGATGCGAAGCATTACGTAGTGTGCCATGTCGGTTTAGTTTGACAGTGTCAACAAAGATGGCACCATCAGCAAAAGTTTTACCTAATTCAAAATTACGGAAGTATCTGTTAAGAGTATCATATATGAGAGAGATTATTCCATCAAAGGCACTCCCGATATACTACAATATGCTACGAAAAATAGAACATGTTCGATTTGAGCGGGAGGACAACAATTCTTGTTTTGAACCGTGGCGTGTCGGGAGTCAATCGTGTTGTTTTTATCTCACCCCTGGTACAAGTTTAGCCATAGGAACAACATTAGAAAAATATACTCAACGATCACCCTGGTAAAGTGACAATACTACACCACGGCCGTGGCATAGTGTAGTTGCTAAGTATATTCTTATTATTCTGAAGTTGTGATGTTATTTAAACAATAGAAAGGGGTAAGATAAATCCAGAACCGCACTCGAATCGTAAAATAGACGATTCTCGATGCAGTTCTATATAAGTATTGGAGAATGCAAAGTAGAAATGTGCTACGCTGCTACGATTTTGTCTATCATCCCTATGAACTCACTAGCTGTGAACTTTCTTAAAATGTAGAAACAAATAATAGAGCCATTGATACAGACATTGGGTACTTACACCCTCACCAATGTATGGCACAGTGCACAAACGATACCCTCAATAAGTTAAGACTGGTGTGAATCCAAGATATAAAGAAAAATGGCATGAAAGATGTGTCGAGTCATAGAGAAGAAACCAACAAGTTTTGGTCAAAGTATCTCAAGCAGCAAATAAAGAAATTTAAAAAAAAATATATAAAAAATCGTCGTTCTCCACGAGTTTGATGAGTAGTGATTTGAACGAGGCAACAGCCGAGTGAATATCACATAGCATTCAAACGAGTTTCTTTGACCAAAACCAGTTGCTTTCTGTATTTACCTCATCCCTGTACACACCTAAAGAATGGACGACACATAGGATATAAACCATGGAGAACGGACTGCAATACTTGTACGGGTATGGAGAACTAATTCCCAATGTTAAACCAGGGGTGAGATAATGATATAGGCGCTCGAGTTGTTTTCAAGGAATTCAGATTGATATGTCTCAAAGAAACGAGAATAGTGCTCATAAATCCAGCACTGACAAACTGGAGATCCGTCGATGGTTGGTGAGAATTGCGACAGGGGGCGTTGATGAGGGAAGGGGCCTGAGGCCGGACTCATTTCGCCAGGCGCTGAAGTTGCCCTCACGATACGCCCCCAGAGGGTCATGTGGTAAAAGGGGTGTTCTCTGATCAATACCACGGGGACGCTGATACGTCGGCTGGTGCCCTGTTTTAGTCTCCTTACAGGTGCTCTACCTCTGTCTGCCTACTGGTGCCCTGCCTAGGTATGTCTACTGTTACCTTGCCTCAGTCTCCGTACTGGTGCCCTGCCTCAGTCTCCATACTGGTGCCCTGCCTCAGACTCTGTACTGGCGCCCTGCCTCAGTCTCCGTAATGGTGGCCTGTCTCCATTTCCGTACTGGTGCCCTGCCTCAGTCTCTGTACTGGTGCCCTGCCTCAGACTCCGTACTGGCGCCCTGCCTCAGTCTCCGTACTCGCGCCCTGCCTCAGTCTCTCTACTGGCGCCCTGCCTCAGTCTCCGTACTGGTGGCCTGTCTCCATTTCCGTACTGGTGCCCTGCCTCAGTCTCCGTACTCGCGCCCTGCCTCAGTCTCTCTACTGGCGCCCTGCCTCAGTCTCCGTACTGGTGGCCTGTCTCCATTTCCGTACTGGTGCCCTGCCTCAGTCTCTGTACTGGTGCCCTGCCTCAGACTCCGTACTGGCGCCCTGCCTCAGTCTCCGTACTCGCGCCCTGCCTCAGTCTCTCTACTGGCGCCCTGCCTCAGTCTCCGTACTGGTGCCCTGTCTCCATTTCCGTACTGGTGCCCTGCCTCAGACTCCATACTGGCACCCTGCCTCAGTCTCCGTACTGGTGCCCTGCCTCAGTCTCCGTACTGGTGCCCTGCCTCAGACTCCGTACTGGTGCCCTGCCTCAGACTTTGTACTGGGACCCGTTTCAATAGCCTGTAGGATGTCCGTTATTGGGTTTAGTGACACAATAGCAGTACTTCGCCTTGCAGTAGTTAAGGGACAACCGTTTGTGGGACATAGGTTAACAGACAGGCGGAAATAGTGGCTTGTACCATTTCAGAAGTGGGTGTCCAGTCACTAAAAGGGTCACTGTAGTGTCTTAAATAGTGAGAGGGTATACCCTCTCGCTTTTGATGTCACAAACGCATAACTTTACTTACCAAAGGAATAAAGCTATGTCCCAGTTAGGGACACATACAACTTATAATCATGCCAAATATGAAGGATATCGGCCCATGCAATACAATGATATTCACATTTGAATTTTGTCATAGAAAATGCTGCTCTGGTGTCCAGTGTAGAATTACCCAAGCGCAGTCGCTAATTTATGTGGTGACCTTCACCTTGACACCACTTGTTCCCGATAGATGCGTTAGTTGGTGGGAGACACGGTGGCTGGCATAGCGAGACTTTGGCTGTGTCTGTCCACTATGCTCTTCCAAACTACAGACAAGTCGTCAACAGTGACAAGACATACCTCCCCGACAGTGACAAGCCTTCTGCAACGAGACCGAAGTTTTTCTGTTATTCAAGTCACTATTGCGGTCACTAAACATGTCACTAGGTGGTTTAGTGACCCATTCTATTGAAACGGGCCCCTGGTGTCCTGCCTCAGACTCTGTACTGGTGGCCTGCCTCAGACTCTGTACTGGCGCCCTGACTCAGTCTCGGTACTGGTGCCCTACCTCAGACTCCATACTGGTGCCCTGCCTCAGTCTCCATACTGGTGCCCTGCCTCAGACTCCGTACTGGTGTCCTGCCTCAGTCTCCGTACTGATGCCCTGTCTCCATTTCCGTACTGGTGCCCTACCTCAGACTCCGTCGATGGAAACAAAAAAGAATCGACGATATGTCTCCAACGTTACATAATTTAGCGCTACTGACCGACGTTGGAGGTCACCGATAAAACCAAACTAGGGTGAAGGGATGCGGGACAAATTGACATGAAAATAGTGACCCATGTCACTTTCCTGAAAACTGATTGTGATGATCTTTTAGCGATGTCGATCAAAAATTCAACTAAAAAATCCGGAGACACCGTGCTAGTTTGTTTTTTTATTTGGAGATAGATATTATCAAACGTTAATTTTGCCAAAAGTTGTTTATTGACCACCTCTATTTTCGATAAAAGAAACAATTTTTCCTCACCCTCACTGATTTATATGTTAACCCTATATACACGCAGCTTATATTAGGGAATCCCACTATTTTGTTCATTGGAAATGCATATTTTCGGCTTTCGTTTAGGGAGGATTAACTTTCAGGCTTGTCTGGTCTTGTCCATATCAAATAATGGGTGCACATGGAACACATAATCGGTCGTCAGGTGGAAACAGATTGTATGGTTTGGATATAGCTGTGTAAATTACATAAATGGCTTGTGATTAATTATGTAGGGGACCCTTGAAAGTTGACTATGACTTTGGCACATCTACTACGCATTTCTAAGTATAGCCGCGGCCGGGACAGCCGAGCAAGCTGTGGGACAGGTTGATGAAACTTGTTTTCCTGCGGTTTTGGAGTAGGCCACCCGCAGCTGGCTATTATAGACACCGTGTTGGGACCAGTCCAGACTGGTTTTTCAGCTGTCAGGTTGAGAACCAGCAGTGAGGATTGATCCTAAGGAGTTGGACAGGGAACTAGCGGGAACCACTGGTTTGCTGGTGACCAGGCTGACTAAGAATACCCCTTTGGAGAATCAGCGGGATTCTTGCACATGCTCAGTGAGGACATGGGCTGTATATAAGCAGCCTGCTGTGGCTTACTGAGACACACTGGGGTGTGGAGAGACTACGTGCGGTCTCTCTGCATGGCTCTGTCTCTGTGCTCCACCGACGGGAGCTAGCTCTCCGGACTAGCTGTTGACCAGTTCTGGTCCCCTAAATGGTGGAGTCAGAGTATCCCAGTTCTCTAGGAGGAGAGGGTCGGACCCGTGTGTCCCTTCTCGGGATAGAGTTCTGGGGTCCCGAGAGGAGAGCAGGGTGGTGGTGTCCAGTGGCCGGAGGGAGGTATGGTGTACTCCCTCTAGGAGGTGGCTCTTACCAGCCCTGTTATCTTCGAAGGCAGAGCTACGGTGCTGGGTGGTTGTGGTAAAACACAGCTGCGGGTTAGCGGGTGGGACCAGCACCGAGATGGCATCTTGGACCAAAACTGTAGTGGTGCTCGGGAGGAGCTTCGGCTGGACCCGACACCCAACCATTACAATTATAATAACCGATCTATCACATCGTCTAGTATAGATGATCCAAAATTCCAGAAGATCTATAACTGGTTTTGAGTTGCAATTTGGAATCTTCGCGGTAGCCCTTACAATGTTCTTGGTCAGTTGCCTATTTGATACCGCCTGACACCAAAATTAACCACTATGTCGAATGGATATCAACTGCCAGAGTGGACCGAAAAACTGCCGAAGTATCAGTGCGTGAATCGTGTCCTCGCTCGATAAACAAGAAGAAAACACTGGAAATGTTGGCATTCATAAGTGTGGTTTTGTAATATATATATATATATATATATATATATATATATATATATATATATATATATATATATTCTTAAATCTTTATAACCGGGATGGATAAAATCAAAATCTAACTAGTTTTAGAACAGGCCGCAAACGTGCAGTGGCCTATACTGTAAAATTCATCTAGTTTTACGATAGATTTCCCCCTCACATCAGAGCTCCTTGAGGGTCGATGGATAGTGTAGGTGGTATTAACAGAAAAGGGTCAGCCCTGAGAAACAGGTATCCAATGGACAAGTGGATTTACAAGGTTACAGTCCTTCTTCTCCGATTACATTGCAATTAATGCTGACTATGAAATCATTCTCGTACACAGACGTGACCGGTTCCAGCCGGGATTTATGGCCTTATTTTATTGTGTTCGTGGTATTTAATCATAAGTTTATGTACAATACGGCAACATCACAACCCGTAATGTTTTGTCACTGCCAGTGTTCTGGTTTTCTACATTTCCTTTGTGCCGCAGATTAACTAGTTGAATAAAAATTGCCAAACACAAGGGTTTTTGCAACTTGAATAGTATTTCCTTAATTGGAAATGTATACCATTCTCCGAGATGAAGCTCTTTCTTGTTTACGGCCGAAGGCGGCACCAATTTTCAGGATACAACTTTGGGGATCACCAATGAAATCAACGCATTTTGATTCTGTCACTAACCATTTTACCTCTGTCTTTCCATTCGCTGATTTTGCGCCGAAAGTCCCAAAGAATCGTCCGTTGGTTCCTGACTGCAGCTCTCTGTATCGGTAAAGGGAAACAGGCCTTATTCTAGCTTGCTATCTGTCCTCTTGGACATTGGGCTTTATAAGTTGCTTATCTACTTGCCGTCGAATCGGTCGACGATTTTGAGAGAACCATAGGGTCAAATAAGCAAATAATTGGAAGCTGGTGAGGCCACACGAAGGATCGAGGATTTTGGATATCGCTGGCCCATTTCCACTTGTTAACTGACTTCCTGTACTACTTCTTATGAAGCCTTGACCCAATTCATCCATGACAAGGTTAACCAATGTCGAATTTGTCATAAACAGATTTATTGAGAAGTATTGTCAAAACATATAAAATATCGAAACAAAGATCGGTTGCCAACTTCTGTTATTTTCACCTTCCACTCACTCGCTCGATTTCACTGAATTTAGTCCCGGCCTCTTTCAGGGCTTGAAAGGCATATAAGTTTAACCCATGTAATTTTTCTGAAATTTGAATATGATCCCATGGTGTTCTTATAGATATATATCAAACTTCAAAATTAGGGGTAACCGCGCTAGTTTTTGATTCAGAACTCAATATTATGACAATTTTATAAAAGAATATATAGAAATTCTAAGAAGCTGCTTTTCACATAGTAAAACCCATGTCAGTTTCCTCAAAGTTTCTCAGAATATAGAAGATGTATCGTACTGCATATTTTAGTTTTCCAAGCCAGAGGTCACCGTCCTTGTTATATAAAGAAATGAAGAAAAAAAAGAGAATTTCTCAATACATTTCCTATGTAAATCAAACAAATTTACATAATTTAGCCTATAATACCTATTGAAGTTTGATAAAATGAACAAAATATTTACTCATTTAGAATTAGAATGACACCCAAGATACAAATTTTGACTGATAATTTACAATATCTAAAAATCATTGGTCAGTTGGTGCCTGTGTGAATTATCAGATATGCCTTTAAATCTCGTACATAACCAATATTTGGCCTGTATAATGGAATACCAGTCAATCAGATCCGTGACTCCGGTCAAGTTATCGACCTTTGATCAGCCCCCGCAAAAGTTATGTAAAATCAAAAGACCGCCACCGGCGACAGCCAGATGTACATTTATATAGACTCTTAATAAAGGGGGTGCTCAATCAGGCCGAATTCTCACTCGATCGATTGTTTGTGGGCTTTTCAGAGGAAGGTCGCATACTGTAATGTATTCAATTCTGATGATAACAATTTAATAAATGTCCATTATCAAAGACTTGAGAAACTCTAGGGTATACGATAAGGATCGGCGAGTGTCTGGCTGCCAAATCGGCGGCAGTCGGTCCAGTTGAACACCCCCTTAAAGCACCGGTCTGACCTGGAGAGACCCCAGGTCAACATCGTAGTGTAATTTGGTAAAATGGAACCAGACCTTTATGCAGTGAAGGCCTGAAGTCGAACTTTTTGTGTGTGATAACAGAAACCACGGATTGGGGCGCATGTCTCAGCAACACTCTCACTGATGATAACACCTCAGGAAAATCCTGTGCCAAGTGATTGGCTCACACCGACCAATGAAAGCTGGCATTACAAGGCAAGCAAACATCAGCCAATGGCAAAGCACGACTTTTACGCGAGTTTTAGATTCCGAAGCCGCTCTGCTGGTGTTGCCGGGAAATGAGTTTCGTGCTTGGATGGTGTAAAAATGAAAGATAAAAAGTAGTGCCAGCATTTTGTAACAGGGCAATATGAAAACAATGGAGTGGAAGGAAAGCCCAGGTCCACAGGAAAAGTAAACGCGTTTTTTCACTTGCCTCCAACACGGCTAAAAGATATTATCTTTACTGAAATTCTGGCTGAACTTAAAGAATCCAACATTTTTCATCTTAAATTGCATACAAGATTTAAACTTCCTCATCTGTTCCTTTTGACAACGTTCTCCCTGATAGCCAATGATAAAGCATGTTATATGTAACGCCAGGAAGGCAGCCATAAGGGATGCCGCCACTCGGCGTGTACTATGGAGAAACCAAACAAGAGTTAGTTGTATTATTGTTTATCGCACGACGGCAAGATCGCGTATTACTGTGCGAGGTGAAGCCGAGAGCAGTAATACGCTATCTTGTCAGAGTGCGATAAATAACAACACGACTAACTCGAGTTTGGTTTAGAATTTATCCTACCCTGCCCGTCTAAATCACTTCTACATTAACAAATGACGTCATTTGTCAAGTGTATCCCACTAGAGCGATATTTTTCATTTTTCTGAACTCCAGACGGAATACAGTGACCCAATGTTAAGCCTATGGAGTTTTTTTATTAGGGGTAGGATAAACTAGACGACTGAATACATGGCGACAGTAGATCGCCTAGCCAATAGTTATAAAATGGTGCTCGATCATGCAATATTGCCCGTCGTTTAGTCGTCTACCCCAGATTGCCCTTAAGCGTTTACACTACATTTATAACCTTTTATAGAAATGTGCCGCGTTTAAACAGTCGTTAAGATGTTTGCAGAATCGACAGACAGTGCTAAATTGTGTAATCTGATATGGTCAGACGATTTGTAGTTGTGTCTGGTTTGGTGTTTACACGAGACAATTTCTAGCCTTTTACTTGTGAACAAACGACAGGTGGTGCTAAATTAAATAATCAACTAGTATAAACGCCGGGTCAGGGTATTCAGAAGGAAATAATTTGGCTTTTCTAAATTAATTTTTTTTATTCAACAATTTTAACTACAATACAACACGTTCACCAGTTTCCTGGCGATCCTCCATGCGGTTGTGATGTGGCGCTGGGTTACAAAATTGAATTTTCCTGTATTAAATCTGAGGAAAAGGTACAGTGAAATTTATTTTTGAAATGGTATTCCGTTATCCTTCATAACGATATGTCCCCAAATTGCACTAAGACAAACTGATAATAGATATCCTGTACTTAAATGGACTCTAAGGGACATCAATCAGAGAAAGTGATAATTAGTCCACAAAAAAAGGGTGTTTTTTAAAGGGAGCAAAACTGAAAATGACCACGAGCTGAATCTTTATCTGAACACAATACAAAAAAGAAAAATATTGATCCACTACAATTCAAATGTCTTGAAAAATGAACAATGTTCTAAAATATATTGTCCTAACAATATGATTATTATTATCACACGGCCAAAGTCGTGATCGTAGCCGTTGTATCAATGACCGACCCCTCTGCAGCTAGTTCTGACGTTAACATCATATCTTACAAACAGGTCAGCGTAAATCAATTTTTCTCAAGTGAAATGAAATATCCGATATATTTGTTCGTGATGTTGCTAAGGACAAGACCTTCCTCAAGGTGCGTGTCAACCTTTGCCTTGAGATTATAAGATAAAATGGTAAGCCTATTTTGCCCCTAATTTGCTCGTCATGAATAAACCTATGTTATCATTGATGGCCCTATGCCTCGGAAATATTCCCGAGAGCTAGTTGTTAATTAGATTCGGGTTGTAGACGTGTCACTGATCCATGGTTTAATCATATTGTCCTAAGGTAACGAATGATCGGAGCATGAGGCCCAGTTCACACCTACCGATTTTGACATCCGATTATAGAAACTTGCACCATCGACCTATAATTAAAGATATATCCATCGTCAATAACCTTAGAATCAAGCCCAATACACATCTACCGATTTCGGAACATGATGTACCTTTGTCGGCGACAAAGGAACCGTAATTTGTCTCAGGTGAGCCATCCTAACGGAGTCGGCCCTAGTCGGTAGATGTAGGACGGCTAGGTAAGGCTCAGCCAACGATTAGTGAAACACCCGCTTGACAAGTTCCCTGACTCCTATACGATTTTGGAACTAATCGTTCAACCCTGAATCGGTAGATGCGAATTGGGCCTAAAAGGGTTTTATTTACCACAAAGTTTTTGTGTTTGCGGCAGTCCACCCATTGGCCAAGCACCCTTTGTATATTATATAAAGCCCGATGCCCACCTACCGATTAGGGGTTGAACGATTAGTTCGCAAAAGAGTCGATGAGCTTGTCGCAGGCAAATTATGTAACTCTTCGCTCGACGGGCGGACATCGGGGAGAAGGGGTGATGGGTATTAGTCCTAAGCAAATCAGTCTACTAATCGGTGGCTCAACCTTGCCTAGCTGTCCTACATCTATCGACTACGGCGGACTTCGTTAAGATGCCTCGCCTGAGACAAATTACCTTTCGTTTGTCGCTGACAAAGGTACATGAATATTCCGAAATAGGTAGATGGGCATTGGGCTTAAAGGGTGCTTGGCCAATGGGTGGACTGTCACAGATTAAACCATTAGAAGAGTGTCCATACAAAAGTAGTCGCATTGGTAAGACTTTTAAACGTCTGGGCTTGATCTAATATGTCACCGGCATGAGTATCGGCGGGGGTGCTGTAAGTTGTCTCGGTCTCGGTCTCATACACACCACCGTGTGTCGGGGTGCTATAAGATGTATGTATACCCTTCATACTAGACTTGCTCAAGTCTCTGATTATGAACATTCATGATTAAACCAAATCAAGATAAAGTATGTTGCAGTGTGGCTGGTCCAGGAATCAAATGTATCGAGGAGAGGAGGGGAAGGGTAGGTGAAGGGATACAGGGACTGGGGCCAATCTACCTTCATACGTATGGCTGTGTGTCGGGGGATTCTATAAGCTGTCTGCATCTCATACATAACCCTTTAACTGCAGCATGATGCCTCCAGGCATTCCCCTGGCTACAGCAGCATGATGCCTCCAGGCAGTCCTCTGGCTACAGCAGCATGATGCCTCCAGGCAGTCCTCTGGCTACAGCAGCATGATGCCTCCAGGCAGTTCTCTGGCTACAGCAGGATGAAGCCTCCAGGCAGTTCTCTGGCTACAGCAGGGTGAAGCCTCCAGGCATCATAGAGGCATCATTGATACTTATATACAAAATCCAATAAATGAAAAAATAACTGTTTGAATTGAAAGACACTTTGACATAGTAAAAACTCCATATTGACCTTTGATTTGGTATAACAAAATATCATCACCTATCAAAGTAAATTACTCAAATCACATGACACATCATGTGACATTGCTTTTTTCCCCAAAAGGGGCCTGCTGTAGCAGGGTCGTTTATGCAGGCAATGCCTGCCGTGTAATGCTAAGTAGGGGAACTGGGTGCTGCAGGGAAAGGGTTAAGGTCGAGTGTCGGCGGGTCCTGTAAGCTCTGTCCATCTCATTCATGCGGCCATGTGGAGTGTCGGGAGGGGGGAGGGGTTCTATAAGATGTCGGGGTCACATACATGCCGCCATGTTGAATATTAGGGGGTGTTATAAGCTGTCTGCGTCTCATACTTAGAAGGAAACTCATGAGATGAGAATAACTTGGTCCGCACTGCACCTCGCTTGACTGCTACGTAATTCACTTAGCTTCACTTCATAAATTACTCCGCAGTCAAACTCAGTGGAGTGCGAACCAAGTTATTCTCATCGAGACGGTTTCTGATATTATCTCACCCCATATAACATAATTTATCGATGACATAACGAAATAGCCATTGAGTATTAGGTGCAATACCTACTCGGCTACGGAGTACATGTTCCTAAGGCCTATGGAGAAAAATACTGGGGTTAGATAAATGCGTCAGGTGGAATATCAGGGGTGCTATAAGCTTTTGGGATCTGATACGTGCTGCCATGTATAGTGTCGGGATTTCTATAAGCTGTCTGCGTCTCATATATCAAGACATGTTGAGTATCGAGGTTCTATAAGTTGTCTGCGTCTCATACATGCAGCCATGTGGAGTGTCAGGGTCATATAAGCTGTCTGCGTCTCATACATGCAGCCATGTAGAGTGTCAGGGTTTCTATAAGCTGTCTGCGTCTCATATATCCAGACATGTGGAGTATTGAGGTCTATAAGCTGTCTGCGTCTCAAACATGCAGCCATGTGGAGTGTGAAGGGTGCCATAAGCTTTTTGCATCCGATACGTGGTGCCATGTGGAGTATCAGGGGGTTTCTATAAGCTGTCTGCGTCTCATACATGTAGCCATGTGTTGCGGGGAGGAGGGAGGCGGAGGCTATAAGCTGCTTGCACCAAAGTCGTGGTCCACTGGGCCGTCCCTCATTTCAGTCAAGTGTTGCCGGATTTATGACTGCTTCCAATCAGTGCCCTCTTACCACATCTCCATCAACTGCCTCTCCCCGTCCCACAGCGGCCCCACCTCTAAGTGTGGCAGCAGGGTGTAGGCTGCAGTAAGTGCCCATGATACTCTGTCATTGCAAAGATTATTAACCCTACATGGACGGGTCATCACACCCGCCCATCATTTCTCCTACAGTAACGAAATTGTTTTATCAACAGTGTTATAATGGATCAATTATTACTAATATTTGTGATTTCCTTCAGAAAATGTAGATATGAAATTGTCTTTACGACTTGGGGCAAAACGAATAGAAATGTCAAGGGTAACAGATCATAACAGGTGATGGAACAATCGAGGCAGTATTCACTGAAACTAGTATTCATACCATGTTATCGCCACCGATTAATTCAACCCAGTTTTGATTTTTTCCGATTGCCCCAAAAGTATGTCCATGCCATGGTGCCATATTGCGTGACGTTAACGAGAAAGATTGTTAAATTGTTTTGTTCCTGCACATTAGTTTGGATTCATTTCATCAAACAAATTTGTCTCCAATTTATTTTTCATTTTCAGACATGTGATGTTCATATGCTGATACTATTCATGGAAGAACTGTAATCTTTCTTACAGAATTAACAAAGATTTTTTTAATAGAAGAAAAAATACCCGTATATTGAATGCTAACCCTGATATGAGTGTTTCCTTATGTATATCCATAGAGTTTCTGCAAAATATCTATTCTAGATAGAAAGCGTTAAGCATTCGTCTTAGAGACGCACCACGGACGCGCAGTGTCAATCTGACGTTTGACAGGAACCGGAAGTGCAGTATTCCACTCGGGCGCATGCGCGTGCCGTGCTGGGCGGTTCCGGTGTGGTCTGTGCGACTCGTCACGGTTGGCTGACCACTCAGGTGTCTGTGGCTGGGCTGTGAAGCGTGTCGGGGATCCGCTCCTGAAGCAGGACGTTTTAACTGGGGACGGAGCTGCTCATGGTACGGCGGTGAAAGCGCGCTTAATGAAGTGAGCAGCTCTCGAGCCTGGTGACGCTCGTGACGCTTTATGTCAATTAGACCCGCAGCCACTCGCGTTAATCGCCGCTCCAACCCCGAGGTGGTGATTTAATCATCCTCCCTCCAGCCGCCCGCTTAGGTGGCTGATGAAATTCAAAATGCTGATAGGGAGCTCAAGTGCCGGCCTTCTAATGGAAATTCCAAAATATGGATCCGGTAAAGAGCCTAACTGAGTTGAGAAAGAAAATAAGCACTGGTTAAGTGACAAGTTCCATCTGACCGCAGTTTTCAGATCGATAAGAAGGCAATATGTCGAAGTAGCATTTCAAGGCACCATACTTTGTATGGATTAAGACCGCAAGACAAGCAGAATAACTGAGCAACACATATCTTGTCAATAACTTGTACCAGGGAACTTGAATTACGGGTAATTATTCAGGACAGGGGTTTCAAAATCATTTGATCGATGTTCTGGTAATATATTCCGTAAGACAATGTCTCAAGTTCGATAATCCAACAAGGCTAAATGACAGGACAAAAATCTGAAAGATGGGAGAAATCAAGACATTGTTACTTATACCCATAGGGGAATGTTATTTTACTGACCGGAAGGACAAAAGACGTTCATCTCTAAGTGACAGAAAGAGCTACGTTATGTCCCTCCGTACCACGTGACTTGCTGACATTTGGCGCAAAAAAATAGATAAACAAGATAGCTGACGTTTCACTATTCAGAGCTACACTTACACAATACGATCGCCCAGCGCGACCCACACACCCGAAAAGAATCGTAAAATAAACGAACATTCCGCTTTACATATACATGCCCAATAGAGACACAATCCCACTAGATTATCTATTCAACAACGCCCCGCCCAACATCCGATAGCGCACCAAAGCGCAAAGCGTTTCTGTGTGACGTCATCGCTACCCTAATTACGCACACTCTCCAAGCATAGATACTGCGCCTTGCTTCCCGCAAGTGCCACGAAAGATCTGCTAAGAGAGTGATCTTACAAGTTCACGGGTGATCCACAAGATTAATGTTCTTGTCTGACTGACTGTGTATCAGGGTTATTTCGTAGCTTGATGACTGGTCAGAGCATAGGTAGGAAATGGCATTTCAACCAAATATGGGTATATGTAATGATAAAGAGGCACATTGAGTATGACTGAATTATATTGGTTCCTCGATACGTTTATCGTAATGATTCACCTTGTTCTGTGAAGTTGGCTAGCATTTACGGTCAAAATATCTCTGAAGAAATCCCATTTAGTCACAATAGCTATGCCCCTTTATAATAAGGTAATATGTGCGGAACAGCGAAACACCAATAATCGGATACAAATCAAAACACTAGAAGCAAGGGCCCAAAGGGACCTAACCTGACCCTTCGAATCGTAAAAAGAAGCACCGATACAGAATTTAGCAATCTAAGGGCATCAAAACCAATAAGAGTCCAAATGTACGTGCTGCCTTTCTACTGAGACCTGAGGCGAAAATACAAGAGTATTCACCATCGCGTAAAAAACATAGGTAGTTCGGTCTGCATCCTTAAAAAGGGGGGCGAAGAGAGACTGACCACACAATGCGGAATGTAAGGCATAGAGAAAGGCTGAAAGCGAGCATACGTACGGTTGTACTGAACTTGTTAAAATGTAGTGGTCAAATGCACTGTAAAAGGAAGAGACAATTAACACTTCTTCTAACAAAAAGTAGAAATATAAGACCCGACCATTAGGGAAAAGATTAAGACATTGGAGACCAAATTAAATGTCAATGGAATACCGACAAAGTAAAAACATAGTAAAAATTTAATTACTACTTACTCTTTTTGTATGCGTAGAGTTTTCCCTTCATGGACCCCCTCGTATATATCAAATTATGCTAAGACCAGGAGCTTTAATCAGAGGCTCACAAGCACAAAGGAAAACACAAGTCTTAGGTTGATTATTCAAACTAATCTCAAATGTTATTCGATTTACTGATAACGACATCAGTGGCGGTCGATTAAATCCTATCCTGATACAATTACCGGCGCCTGTACCACGTTCTCAGATTTGACATTCTCGGAACCCGACGGTGCTGCGAGGAGACGGTGAGCACACTCCGGGGTTTGGGGTTTGCGCGCGGGGGTCAGGGAGATGGCAAGACGGGAGGATTATGTAAAGCCTCTGTTCCCCTGATTAAGAAAGCTCCCTCCCGCCATCCTTTTGTTTGTGCACCAAAGGCAATATAGGGAACGTGATCTATGGCCGGCACATAACAGGATTTCGCTGTATGGTAAGTGCTGGGCCAACAGCTGAGCGCCTGTTACCAGAAGGCTTCCTGCCATGCCATCAGACTACGTCTGCTAGTGACGTCATGCCACTGCTAGCACCACCTAGCGGATGAAATATGCGCCATCTATGCTTTATTTATAACGCTCGTTCCTTTGCATCGCTTTCCATACTCTCCTTTCATTAGCTTTTTTTAAAAAAGTTTTTGCTATGTGGATCTCGAAATACTGATACATGATTTTATACATATTCATTGAATTTAGGTTTGTGAATTTAGATATAGCTCTACATCGTATGCAGACACCATTTAGCAAGGTTTGCCTTTAGGGTGTAACATGCTAGCTTTATCAATCTTGCTTCATTAGTGTTATTTCATTATATGTAATGTATTCCCTTTCTAGTGTCTTTTTTAATCGCGGTAAGACTGATGGGTTCGTGCACGATAACAAAAAATACTTGCGTTTTTTGTTTAAGTTTTGGGGTAAATTTAAGAAGAAAAACAATATCTGCAATTATGGGTTTCGCTGGCAATTCAATAGGCAATATTTTATTGTTGTTTAGAGGGAGACCAGCTCAGATAGGTGGCCCAGTTTCAAAAGTAATTAACACGACACGCATAGGCATTTAGAATTATTTTATATTAAAATGTGTAAATGAAAATGGTAGGTGATAAAACGTAGTAAAAGACTCTTAAAAATGGCGAGAGCTAGGTATATACAAATTATTGAGCCATATTAAGATAATTTATATTTTGATAAAATAAAATATTTTTTAAGGTGTTTTCGGGGACGGCGGGCGGGAAAGAACTTGAAGCAGCGGTTGTAGGCGAGAAGAGTTAGTGGAGAGGTCTGTCTCAGACACAGTATATATACAGCAGGTAGCCTAGCTGGTTTGAGGCTATTTGAATTGGTTTGAGATTATGCCGACCTGCCAGCCAGTCGACCCCACACCTAGAATAGACAAAGCACACGTTGAAATTAAATAGGTAGGAAGTGGGAGTGTCCAGAATAGATTGCGTTAGTTTTGCAGGTTTGTAGCAGGGGCTGCTCTAGAATATAGCATTCTGTGAATTACTTAATAATTTACAATTATTGCCTAATGTCAACCTGCATGCGCCTACAGTACTCTGAAGATTATCCTTGAAAATAGAATCAAAGGCGCTGTATTAAAAAAAATATGACACAGGGTATTGTCTGAGACTAGGGGAAAGGTGTGAAGTACACTCGTCCCAGGTACATTAGTCTCTACGTGTGAATCCCGCTTTACATACTGAACCACTCGTCGGGGGGACGCCTGCCTGAAACTCCCATTTTGTGAGTAGTAGATACAGAAAAGAACAATAGGTACAGAGACGTTTTTCAATCAAATATCAACAATAACTCAGAGAATACGAGGTACGATTACGATTTTCACAGGCTCTACCAATTGAGAACCACGGTATAGTTGCATAACTTGAACCTGATCTTTAGGAAACTTTGGACTCGTTCACGTTCACCAATGGCAGTGATAGTAGTGACATTAACAGAGCTATCACAGATGATCCCCCCAAATGTACCTATATCTCAATTTACGGCAGCTGTTCCCATGAGTTTGTAATCATCGTGAAATCACATCATACTATGGACCACCTGCACAATCGTCTCGCGGGATGAGTACACTATAGCCGGTCACCCACTGTCCCGACACACTACGAAAAGTGCTGCGATTGGGCTACGATAAGAAATTTTCCGATCGTAGAGCTATCGGGAGGGCTCTGTCGGAGTGTGTCGCAGTGTGTCGGAACGGGTTTAGCGGCAATAAAAAGAAGACCACGGTACCGACACAAGCTACGATTCAAGAGGTGCGCCGATGCAAATCTCAGGCAAACAATCAGTAATATCTGTTAAAGATTCTTACTAAAAGAATGAAAATAATTCATTGAGATCTAAAAATGAAATAATTTCAATAAGTCAGGCATTTCTTGTGGATCAGTTCCTGAATATATACAAAGTACCATTGGAAATATTGAAAATAAACGAATAAAAGCTCATACATATACATATCTATATAAATATGGAGACAGATCTAGTATATGTTTATATATTCAATTGTCTTGGGATATTCCCGGGGCAATTGGTATTTTGCGGGCCGAAAATAAAAAAGGAGGGGAGTGCATAGCCTGCACATAAAAGGGGTATCCCACTATCACGATTTGAGCCTCCGACACACTACGATAGCCTTACGACAAGCGTTCCGATGAAAAAATCAGATTTTTGTCGGAAGGAATGGGTCTATCGTAGAAGTGGGTTTTCTCTTACGATGAGTACTACGACACACTCCGACACACTCAGATAGTGCTACGATAGAAAAACCATGTCGTAGGGCTTCCGACAAAATCGAACATGTTCGGTTTGTCGTAGTGGTAAAAGTTCATCGGAGTGTGTCGGGATCATTTCCCGCTATGTTAAATGTACTGAAAAATATGGTTTTCCTCAATTTTTTTCAAAAACAAAGATGGTAACAAATAATTTGAAAAATTTAATCTATAGTTCTCCGCAATAGCTATCTCCTGTATAAGTTTGAAGAAAATAACATGGATTTTACTCTGTGAAATTCAGCTTTTTAAAATTCCTCTATATCCTTCAAGGTTATTTTCTTCAAGTAATTAGCAATTAACCCGGAAACGTCCCTAGACAATTGCTCAGTCACCGCATTTCAGTCAATTCCGCCTGTGGCTTCTATTGTGGCCGTTATCTCTGAGTAGTTGACGCATAGTAATATCCGAGCGATTACGGTCATTCATATACAGAACCAGTTGTTATTGTATTTATTACCCACCTACAGGATTAATAGCAAATCCATTGCAACTAAAAAGTTTCTGTAAGCCATTTAGTTCCAGACATCACAGCAGTGTCAAGTGTGGCAGTAATTCGGTGTAGACTTACACCAATAATATAGTTTGTCATTAACCTGTGATTTTAGCATGCAAAGTGTGTTATGAGAGCAATTTCTGATGGTAAATCAGATTATTATGATTGAATCTAAATAATTAGCATTAAATGAACATTCAGGAAACTTATTTCGAAGTAAATGATGATTCAACATCATTATGGACAGGATTATTTTTCCGGAATCTCCTGCAGGAGAATCTTACATGTCAGAATCTCCGGGATATATATATAACCCGCTTATAAGCTGACCCTGGTTATAAGCTGAGTCCCCCCCTTTGGGTTCCAACCCCCCCCCCCCCCGTAAATTGTAGGATATGCCTGTAATTGATTACCTCAGATTTACGTTGGCGCACCCTTTAAATCGTGGCTGGTGTCGTTACCGTGGTTTTCTTTTCAACCCGGTCCTACGTACTGCGACACACTCCGACAGACTCCGACATAGCCATCCCGATAGCTCTACGATTGGAAAATTTCCTATCATAGACAAATCGCAGCACTTTTCGTAGTGTGTCGGGACAGTGTGTATGATTGAATACATGGGAATATGCTGTTATTTCAACGGTGATGTGTTTCAAGATTGCATACATAGGAATATATATATGCTATTATTTTAGCGATTGTATGTTAGATTGCGTACGAAGGAATATGCTGTTATATTAGGGGTGACACGCTTGATTGCGTACATGGGACTATGTATATCTACTTACTGTTACTCTAATATCTACTTACTTTAACTGCCTCTAAATTCGAAGATTATCACGAGTCGCTTGTGATCCCTTGAAAGAATTGTGCCGCAACGGTTCAAGAATACGGATATATGCAGTTGTATCTTGCTAACCCCTTATTCCTTCGAATGTTAGTGTTGATAGAGCCCTGTACGGAACTACTGCTATTAACTACTATCTGCATGACATTATGCCACATGATTCGATGACGTAATGCACACATTACCCTGGTACTGACAGCTGTCCACAGAGGTCGCTCCTTTCGGAGTTTCAGGAGTTACGACACCTAGCAGGACGCACAGGAAGATGCTAAGACACGTGTCGTGACTCTCACGCGAGATCTCGCCAGATCACGTCAATATCTGACACGTGATGTCAGCGCGCCTCGTTCTGCCCATTAACAGGTAGAATGTCGTATCAGGAGTTGCGGCCTCTGCGTAGATCTTCCCGCATATGAATCCAACACAATGACGTGTCATACACGTCCACTGGCGGCCAATAAAAACCAGCTTAGGGTGATGGCTCAACCAGTTTATTGGCGGAAAATAGTATTGTTACCAAAGGATACTGCATCCTCGAAAACTATGTGGCCAATAAAGAATGATAAACATTAAAAAAAGGTATGTGCTGAGAGAGATTGGTAGCGGGATTTGCAATTATTGTGGTTTTTTTTAGATCATTTTGTTTATTAATGTTTTTCCGGTTTATGTAACATCCATATTGACATTAATAACGCTCACTGGCCTAGCGAGGCAAAACATAATTATAACATAATTAATTATGTATACAATGAGTGCCATATCCGTCTTGCTTGCCCTTTACGGCCTTTGCGGCCTAATATGAATGTACATGTACATCTTATATAACGCCCATCAGAACCTAATACATCTAGATAAATTGTTTTTTCATTAGAGGTGATAAAGTAAGTAAATGCTTGTACCTGTCTGATGCAGGATTACTTACACATTACGTTCGTTTCTATTTATCTGCAACATGTGACATATATTGTCATATGATATCGATTAAAAGGAGATAAAAGGGAATTATGTAAGATAAAACTGGTACTTTGTCCCATATAGTATGTCCCGACGCCATAGGTAAATGGAAGTATTTTAATTATGGGACAAAAGGGCGAGAATCGCATCCAACTGACTGGGTCATTACATTTTCTTACCATCGTATACCTAGATAGCATCAAAAACGCCATTTTATTTACTTACAGAGTTGTCAACAGGCCTTTTTCAACAGGCCGATGTCACACCTTATCTGGTTGGTTACGCAATGCCTGCAGCCAAGCAACCCCCAAGCAACGTATTCTTTAGCACTGCATCACTGAGTGTTTGAGCGTGATATATTCACAATAGCCGTGTAAATTATTTCCAGAGAAATAACAGTAATTGCATAGTATTCTATGATATTCCAGCTCCAATGTGAAGTGTCATACTTGCATATCACCTCAATCATACTTTAGATCGCATACCTCCATCAAAGACTGTTTTTAGATATACCTTAAATAACACATTTACACGAAATTGGATACACACTTAAACATTTGTAGGCCTAGCTATAATAAACTAATCTTTTCCCAAGTTAAAACCAAATATTTTTTTTATTATGAAGTTTAAACAGCTCAGACTCATTAATAATTAATTAACTAAGCAATACACAGTTAGGTGGCGTTGAACGGCAACACCTGTATTCATAGCATGATCGGCAAGGTTCAAGGTTGTTGGTGGTGCTTGTTACCGAGCTCTAGGAACGCCAGGCCTTATAGACAGCCGGACGTGACGTCACATGACGTGGTATTCTGCGTGCTGTCATGCGCAGTAGCCTGTTTCCTGTGCTATCTGCCGTATCCAACTTATCAAGTCTGCCATCTATTTAGTTGTCGCCGTGGCCGCTGAGGGGCTTCAGACCAGGAGTCGCAGAAAATCCGTTTTTCCCACAGTGGGCTCACTTTGAGTGGTTGCGCCACGCGAAAAAAAGATAAACACCAATAAAAAGAATAAAAAGCAAAAAGAAATACAGTACTTATCACCAAGTAACATAAAACCGCACTGTCCCCACCAGCACCACATAAAAAGACCCCTACTCAGCATGCCCCAGCGCTCGCCGTTCCAGTTCAAAAAGAAGAGTGCCGGATAAGAAATGAGTTTAAAGAAAATCTGCGTGCATGGGGTACCAATTTTACTTTTTATATTTTTTTCTTAAGTAAAGGAGAAAGCATGACTGAGATTACTTGGATGCCTGTGAAATCCAGGTTACTGGTCCGCCCCCACGCCGCTTATCTAGGCCAGGACCAACATGAAAGCCGCCGTAACAACCGCCGTGTTGGCCGCCATGACGGCCGCCGTCACAGCCCCCATGACAGCAGCCATGATAGCTGCCGTGAGGCCGTGACAGTGGCCGTAACAAGAGCCATCACAGCCACCACCAGGGCCACTACCCAGCCACCGTCACAACCGCCACCATGGCCACAATCACATCTGCCGTCACAGCGCCCATCACAGCCACTACACAGCCACTGTCACAGTCACCGTCACAACCGCCACCATGGCCACAATCACATCTGCCATCACAGCCACCATCACGGCCACTACACAGCCACTGTCACAGCCACCATTACAACTGCCACCATGGCCACAATCACATCTGCCATCACAGCCACCATCACGGTCAATACACAGCCACTGTCAGAGCCACCATCACAACCGCCACCATGGCCACAATCACACCTGCCATCACAGCCACCATCACGGCCATTACACAGCCAATGTCACAGCCACCGTCACAACCGCCACCATGGCCACAATCACACCAGCCGTCACAGCCACCACCATGGCCACTACACAGCCACCGTCAGAGCCACCGTCACAACCGCCACCATGGCCACAATCACATCTGCCATCACAGCCACCATCATGGCCACAACACAGACACTGTCACAGCCACCGTCACAACCGCCACCATGGCCACAATCACACCTGCCGTCACAGCCACCATCACGGCCATTACACAGCCACCGTCAGAGCCACCGTCACAACCGCCACCATGGCCACCATCACACCTGCCATCATAGCCACCATCACCCTTGCCGCAATGGCCATCATCACAGCTGCTGTCACAGCTGCTGCCAAGGCGACCATCACAGCAACTTTCACAGTCCCGGTCACAGCCACCACTATGGCCACTGTCACAGCCACCATGACAGCCACTCTTACAGTCTTCATCGCCATCATCATACGCACCTTCACAGCTGCCCCAATGGCCACCATCATAGCCACTGTCATACCTGCAGTTACAGCCACTGCAACAGCAGCGCCACGGCCACTGTCACAGCTGCCGTCACAGTTGCCACCATGGCCACAGTCATGGCCGCCGTGACAGCCGCCGTCACGGCCGCCGTAACAGCCGCCGTCACGGCCGCCGTCACGGCCGCCGTCATAATAGGACGACAGCTCACGACGGGAACTGCTCGCGGAGAATCGCTCACTCTGCCGTCCTCCGTGTTAGGTCAGGGCTGTGCACTGTTACCATTGGCTCACGAAAACAGCACCAATTACTGGAGTTCCCCGAAAGGTCTATAGGTACCAAATAATGGGTGATTGTACAGTGTGTGTATTTCACACGTCCATATCGATTTGAATTTCCTATGAAAACCTTAAGGATCAATGATGGAATCAAATCAATTTTATTACATCAATTTGTCAAAAAATCAGTCGGTGATGGCCTTATTGCATAACCATGACCAAAATAGTCATTGACCATTAAACACACTGGCTAATCTCACTTCATGGTTTTTGCATCAGTGGTTCGCCACTGCAGATCAGTGGCAAATAATCGGCCACTGGGAATGTATCAAGGGTTTGAGTGGGAGATAAGTCGGTATGGATTTCAGCCTTCATTTTTGAAGGATGCCAATATTTACACAAGACGACTAACACGTGGGGACTGTAGATCGTCTAGTCAATAACCGTCAGGTGGTGCTCAGAATGTACTCAAGTGTTTACACTGGACGGGGTTCTTTTTATAAAAATGCAGAACAGTTTTCATAGAATCGCCATCGGTTAAAGCCTGATGCCCATCTACCGATTCAGGGTTGAGCGATTAGTTCCCAAATCGTATAGGAGTCGGTTGACTTGTTACAGGCAAATTACGTAACTCTTCGCTCAACTGGCGGACATTGAGAAGATGGGGTGGTGGATATTAGTCCTAAGCAAATCGGTCTACTAATCGGTGGCTCACCCTTGCCTAGCTGTCCTACATCTACCGTCTACGGCCGACTCCGTTAGGATGCCTTTGGTGAGACAAATTAGCGTCCGTTTGTCGCCGACAAACGTGGATGAATGTTCCGGAATCGGTAGATGGGCATTGGGCTTTAGATGACTGACTCAAACCAGCTTACAATAGTCGTCAACCGTCAAGTTACCTACATATTGACCAGTCGGTGCTTAAGTGTCTAATCTGACATAATCAGACGATCTGCAGTCGCTACACACTTGTCGTTTACACTAACATATTTCTTGCTTTCCACGGCTGGAAGTGGTCAGTTGGTACTAAATTCAAGCCTCAATGCCTATAATCGTCTAATATAAGTCGGTATTGGCATGTAAAATGTAGTAGGAACAAGCTACGCACTACATCCTCGCCAAATATCTGTTACCGAGGTGCAGTCAGTTTGACAACTACCAATAGACGACTGACTCTTATGGGAATACAAAGATTCGGTGCCATTTTCTTCTACTGGCCAATGCTTATTGGCCTTAAAAATTATAAAAGGCATATGTAAACATGTACACACACCTGGTAATTCCAAAGATAAGCTCAGGGTTTACGAAATATGGAATATGTATGAAAATCGCTTGTATATAGAAAAACATTTTATTTCTATTGATGGAAATAACAGTTCCGGCAGTAGGTCAGTTGGCAGGTCATGAAGAAGGCCGACTCACAGGTCACGGGGTTCTTATTCGAAAGGCCAAGCAGCATGCAAAGGAGCAGCTCCAAGAAGGTCAAGAGATGGGTCTGTGAGCAATTCAGTCAGAAGAGCAGCTTGAGGACAAGTGAGAGGGCTGCTGGAAACAGATTGGGTACAGCGAGTAGGAAAACAGGCGGGAGATGGAGGCTCCGCGCAACTGGAGCACCTCCTCCTGGGCATCTACTCGTCCGAGTATTTTAAGATACGTTCATAGATTCCCACAGGGGAGCGGCTGGGGGATGCCTGTAGAGGGCGCTGGCTGTAGCCGCTGAGAGAAGACTCCACGCCCGACGGCGAATACAGATAAGACATGATAAATGCTGACACGCCATAACCAAACTCGCCAAGTCTACCTCCAAAGGTAATCCTCTATTATCGCCCTCTATGTGCGGTATGATATCGGAACGGACGACTTCGCCGATACGGAGGCGAAGGTGGCCGGCATTCACATAGTGTGTTTTTACTCAATGATCACGTGTTTGTGTATTTTTTTTCTATTTGCGTTAACTATTTTTTCATGAGTGAATTCCCCACAGTTGAAACTAAAAAACTAAGCTTTGATGCATGTGTTACAAGGTAATATAGATTCTATCTAAAACTATTCTGAAAAAAAGATGTTTGGTGGAGTGTTGGATGTACAACCGCATTATATTCATTAAGAACCAGGGGAGCGTACAATAGGACCTTATGCCTGCGAAAGCACACGGTACATGGATAACCTTAATTGTACGAAGGTCATCTTAAACAATATTCAAGCTTATTTGTTAAGACAGTCCTTAATAGTGAATAAAGATGACCCATATAGGCCCTGGGTATCATCGGTGTACAGAAAAGGGTGTTCATATACAAACCTAAATTATACAACAGGCATCGGGTAGGACTATTGACAAATGAGAATTGTCAAGGGAATTCCATGTGTATCATCATAAAGAAATCAAAACTAGGACAACATTTCAAAAAGTATTATCATTTGAACGTGAATAAACCTACAAATATATTAACTTTCGTTATACGAAGGACATGAAACTGTTTGGAAATAAATGAATAAATTTGACAGAGTGGCCTTTTCCAACCCTTCTCTGAGCAGGATATAACGCAGAAAGTCACATTATTTTCTTGTCAATGGAAATAGCACTGACTCGAACCGCAACATTTGCACACAATCACATCATTTCAAAGCCCTACTCTGCTCTGTGGCGGTGATTTCATTCGATCGTTACGACTTTAATTGTGCGCGTGTACAATTATTCTTGTACGTTAAATTGATCACCTGAAGAAGGTTTTGTTTCTTCATTTTGACGAGGCTTTCCATTTTCGCTGAATTCCCTTTAGGATCTTTCTTACTGCTTTTCCAGCCTCCAACGACTTCTTTCCGTTCAATTATTTTTGCTTGAATGGCCATTTTTCAAAACAGACGCCGTTATCCATTGCCTTTGATCCAGATGATTGTTAAGGAAAAACAGCTCAACGTCAATGGCACTTGGGGGAGTGGGGTTAAAGATTCAAGTATCAAAGATTCCCTTTTCTCCGCAACCCTAGAAATGGTTTCTTTTCCGTTCTCCTTTTGCAACACTATCGATAATCGGTCTTGATATAACTCAGACAATAAGCACAGGGTGCTGCTGAGGTAGGTACGCGGGAAAGACTGGTGGAAGTAAACAGGCAGCACACATTAGATGCGGTCTGCCGGAAGATCAGCTAAAATGGTTGAAGTAATTACCGTCGACTGGCTTCTATTAGATATAATTTTAGGGGAGGGTGGAGAAGGCGAGAGTGCAGACATCATGCTGGTATGTGATTGATACCCTCGAGGATGCCAGCTGAAAATGCGTTCCCCATCCAGGGCGGCTTGATGGAACTGGAATGGTACTCTTTTTTCCACTGGATGGGAACAGAGATTTCTGTAAATGAGATGTTGGATGTGGAAGTCTAATGTGCTCTTCTTCGTACGTGTAGAAATAAACCCATGTTCCTTGTGCGTGTTAGATCTGCTGGCCTAAGGTTCTGCGAGTTAACAGGATCTAATCGTATACTGGCGGCTTGTCGGACAAATCTCTTAACTAAGGTATTCTTACAAATGTGCAAGCAATAATGTAACCATGTATGTACTTTTACTAGTTATACATCTATTTGCCTTATACTGTATAACCGGAAAATAGATCTGCCTTTTAATATGCGAATGAATACAAACTCATGAACTCGGCAAAATTCATGATAATCTGCCTTTTATCACCGTTCAAAGACAAATTTTACCAGACAGACCTGGTTCATTTATGCTTATAAATACGGCCCTGCTACGTCGATGCAGACGAGTAGTCCATCCTTTAGTTTCGTATTAATTTCTTTTGCTTGGATAAAAATATACAATATCCTAATCTTTTCTACATTTGTCTTAGAATTAGTTTGTGTTTTCATCGCACGCTTCACAAACAAGGATCTCACTAAAGGCTGACTAAAGAACTACCTGAGATTCACTTACACCCGCAGATAAACCTCCAAGAGTTTTGTAAGACAGAGAGCTGTTCAATAAATCATATCCTAGAAAGCATCAAAATATCAAGAGCCGATCATAAGTTCAATGAATTGAAATGGCGTTCAAGAGCAGTTGCAGTCGATCTCAAGCTTATCAAGTATTCATTAAAACCGATCGAACAAATGGCATTCTCAAAGTTGTGTTTCCCGGCCGATCCTAATGTAGTTTGACCTGCTAGATTTGAAGTTTCTCCAAAGTGAAATCAATCAAGGATTCAGTCAATCATATTTTTAAAAAACCTGATCAATTTAGGTTACATCAAAGACCGCACATGCACGCCATCAGCAATTCATCGGATCGTGGATAGAATATCAAATTATTCTTTTTATATTGATCACTCCGATGTGCAATGGAAGCGGTATCCTGTGTTTGAGGTTTTGACCCTGTGTATTATTTGTTTCTGTGTGTGGTCTTTTCGATTTTGATCATAATGAATTCCAGGTTTCTTATCGCAACACGACTGTTTCGATAAGGGCAATGTTATGTTTCACATACAGGAGAAAACACCGGTAATCAACAAACGAGTCCCATTTAAAAGTCTCTTTATCTTGATCTACATTCCGGAAATCCACCTCAGTGCCTCACATTTGTAAGATACATTCAACAATGGAAGAGAGGGAATGAACGGGGAGGCAGTCTGGTAGGTTTTACCAACATGTATACATCTTCCTGTAAAAACCAGTAAACAGAATTAAACCCCTTCCCTGCTATCCAGACTGCTCCTCATGTCCCTCTCTATCTGCATCGCTGTCACATAGTTACATTTCAGCATACAGTGTCTAGGTTGCGTGGAAGTAAGTAAAACGCCACTACACCGCAAGTAGTTTCTAAGAGGCGAACGAGAAACGGCGGAATACTATGGTTTATAGTGGCAAAAACAGCCAGTCGTGCTGATAACCACATCGCCCAATTCACTTCTCCTCCCAATCCCAGCGCCCCGCCAGATAGTCCGCACTAGGTGGCGCCTCCACTACCCAGGATTCCCTGCGCGGTCACGTGGCTGGGCTAGGCCAATCAGAATGCGTCGTTTCCCCCGCTGCCACACCCATTTCTGCCTGATCTGATACTCCGACTGTGGCGACCCCCTGCGGAGCGTGGGCGTACTAGTGGGTTGAACTAAAAGGTGCGAAGTGTTGTGGGAGAATATGAAATGTTCTGCAGGCCTCCAAGGCAAGCCTTATTGCGTACAAAGAGGGGGAGGAAGAACTACTGAGTAAGGAATCAGGACAGATCTTGAAAAAACATCAAACGTCAGATGGAGGCTTAGATTCCGAATGTGTTGGGGCAAGTAAAAGCGTAAATAAATAAATCTTAAAGAAATGAATGATATGGGAATATCAAAACGGTAGAAAGATAAAAGTAGAAGAAAGGATAAGAAGAATAAAATAATTCGGTATATTGGAAATGACTATGATGTATAGGATAAGTAATGTGTAAAATGTTTCAAGGGAATAAAGACGGGTGGTTTAGATGAAGCTCAATCAATAAGGAATACAGACGTAACACTATAGGCAAGGGGAATCGGGACGAAAAACAACACATTTTCACCTCGAGGGACACGAAGAAAACTCTCGCAATAAACCAAAAACATGAGCTCAAGATTTTTTCAATGAAACAATTCAACTCCCACAGTTTCTCGAATTCACAGACCAGTGAGTCAACGATTCATAAAATGGATTTCCTTCCATATGTGGGCTGCCATCGTCAGGTGTGGGGCCCATTTCCATTGGTCGATCAATCCTCATCAATCTGCAGTCGGCAATCACCTATCTATAATTTGGGAATACCTACGTATGATCATTGAATGGAAACAGCCCAGCATCTAAAATGGTCACCAAATATGTTTTGTTTTACGGTCACCTGAAGCTGGCTAAGTTAACGACCAACATAATGATAACGCTCCATTTTCATTAGTGAAGCGAGAGGATTTAGCATGAATGTTTTATCAATATATCAGCCCCTTTCCATTGCCCGACGAAAATGGCACCGATTATAGGAATATCACCCAAAAATCTTTAGGATCCCCAGCGAGATAAAAGAGTTTTGATTTTGACAGTCTGTAAATAAAATCCGTTGTTGCTGGCTTTATTGCATAATCTATGCCAAATTCATCGGGCCGCCTTCTCTGCAAGTCACATTCCAATTCACCGATTGGATGTTTGTATACCAAAAATATCAATCAGTGGTTCTTGACTGCAGATTGGTGGCGAATAATCGGTCAATAGAAATGGCCTATATGTGTAATGCAGTGGAAACAAGGCATTTATTATCACTCGATTATAAAGTCCCCCTTGAAAATGCAATGGGCCACAGAAAACACTGATTACAGGGATTAGATATAGGGAAACTCCAAGTTCAGCTCATTGAAATCTGCAGGCAAGATTGGTGGTGGGAGCCACTGGGTCGGATTTTTGAAACCTGCTAAATTACGATTTCTTCCTAGGGTCAGACACTCAAAAAGTAATTTTAGAATACTACTTCTTTTTACATTTCATATTAGTCTCCTACATCATACCTTCCAGAAAAACATTATTCCAACAAAATCAGACAAATGGTTCAGATTTGAGAGCCTTTTGAGAGTTGTGTATAATACTGCATGTTGTCCACCCCCCTAAAATATTTGAAATTTCAAGAAACGTTATAAAAGCTTATAATTTGAGAAAAACTGATATTATATGGTGACATATGTCATATTTGACCCAAAACACGTCTATCATATATCAGATTTGAAACAAAAGCTCTGAGCCATATTTGGGTTTGGGCCAGGCAGGGGTGTCGGACAACACGCGGGGTGTCGGACAACACGTTTTTAAAACTGCTCAGAACAATGAATAAAATAATATCAGTAACTATAATCCTTTTTATTCTTAATGAAATGATAGAAAGCTATGTTTTTCAAAGCAAATCACTCAATTACTGATAAGAAACAACCCCAAAATCAGAATTTATATCAGAGCGTGTTGTCCAACACCCCGAGGTGTCGGACAACACGTTTTCAGTTTTTGAATCACAAGAAGTACATTCTTTTATTCAGGAAGAAAGTAAACTGGCTATTTAAAAGTGGTAGGATTACTTATCATATACAGGGGTATTTGTTATTCTATTATGATTATCATTTCTTCTAGACATCTTTTAACACCCCATTTTTTAGAAAAAATATCATCATGAAATCACAATGTTTTAATATCAGAATGGATAATCTGATTGTGTTGAAACTTTCAGGTCTCACAGTCAGGATATTGGCCAACATTTTACCACGAAGAAAAATTAATTTCTCATTGTATATCTCATTAGTACAATCCTCTCAAAATTGGGGTGTCGGACAACATGCTCTATGGGGCTCTCAGTTGGAAAATTTGAAGGTCCTGGATAGTTTTGACCATTATGATATTTTTTCAAACTTTAACCAATTTTCAAAACTATATAGTCTACACTTCTCATGACATATGCTTTAAACAAGTCAATAGAAACAATTGGCTCAACATTGTGCCTCCAAGATTTTGAAAAAAAATGAAAACACTAGAAAATCACAGTTTTTGTTGATTTTCGGAAGGAAAAATTCCTCAGAGCTATACAAAAACCCTATGTTGGAATGGAAGATCATCTAAAGATGTACCAAAAAATGCCATTTTTACATTAATGAGATACGTTTATACAACATTAGCCTTAAATAACCCTGTTTTTTGGTAATTTAGCAGGTTTTAAAAATCCCACCCCACTGTTTTCCACCTTCTTGCAGTAGTTCATTCTGAGATGGTGTAAAAACAATAAAATAGCCAAAGTATATGAGAGATCTTCCCAACTGTAGGTCCTTTATCAGGAGTTTCATGTGCCATTTTAATGTGCCTTGTACATTGTATAGTCCAAGCATCATCTTGCAAGATTGGTCGGTGGAGAGCTCTGTATTCCTCTGGTTCTCTAGGCATTCCTCCAGCTGCCAAACCTGGAGTCTACCGTCCAGCATGCTGAACCATTTTGCTACAACCAATGAGTCTAGTGAGTTATCCACATGGTGCAGGGTGCAAGTATTCTCCCAAATGACCTCTTTCAACCTCTCACAGTACACACAAAACATTCTTCTTGAGCAGGACTACTGGGGATACCTAGGACTTCCATTAGCACCCTACTGTAACATTGTTTCACTGTTTTTGCCACAGTATCCATCCAATGCAGGACTAAGCATAGGGATGGCCACTTAATAAAAAACATACCTCCCTGTGCATAAAGTGTTGGACCAGAGCAGTACTGCCCAAGTTCCCATCACACAAATGTAATATGTTCCAGCATGTTAGCACAATGTGGTTAATCCATGTAAATCTATTACAGGCTTAGGATGACACCAGACTAGAGTTACATAAGAGTTAAGACATAGTTATCATGGAGACCATATCATTATTTACATTCCTCTGATGGCACTATCATGCAGATGTATATCTTTGGTCGAGAGTTGTTTGTCTAATGGGTTTTAGCTTTTTTTATTATCATTATTTATCAAACATGGAAACATTTCAATTCAGGGAACTTTTCATTGAAAATATTTAGTTACTATGGAAACTGAAAGATTCCAATTTCAGAATGTTATATGCTTAATGGATATCCCTGTCATAGGCCTCTCTCCCTTTTAAATATGGCAAACAGATGCTTGAAATCAACACAAAGTTCAACATCATTTTCACAGAAATTTATATATTGTCATAGCGATCATTGTTACGTATATGTGTAGAAGAATATGGACCCTAATTAATACCTCTTTAGGTTAATACAAACTGCACCTGCAATATCTATATTCATTGAAATGTGTGTGATTTATCAAAGTCAGGCTCAATGTGCAGCAAAGGCAAAATGTGCTTATTCCTAAGATGGGGCTGTTGCCATGCAAAGACTATTACCAACCAGTAAAACATATTTTTAGAAAAATATACATTGGCAGATAAAGAGAGCTTTAAAAAGTAAAAAAAAAAGTGAAATACCATTTATGTAATAATCAACATAAGCATTAAACAACAATGTAGATTTAGGGGAGGTTTACCATACATATTTCGCATATATTGAAATTGCATGTTGCATTTTGGGTCACATAGAGTTTTTTTCATGAATACCGAGTGAAATGAACAACATGTCTCATATCTGGCACGATTAAAAAAATGTTATGTCACCAACGAAACTACAAAAACATTACAAAAAATATTACACACAAAATATGTTGTTTTAAACAGGGGATGCTTTCAGTTTCAATTTGGTATATAATTTGTCTGGTTAAATTGATATGCAAGGTTCATCAAAATTGTTGCCTCATTGCTGCCCTACTATATGTACACATACTAGGAAGGCATCAGAACAAATCCTGACGTTTGTATGGCTGGCCTCTGTAGTTGATGTTGTTATAAATATTACAAATTAGGAACTTCTGGTAAATCGTGTTTTTTTATCGGAACTTTCGGAAATTTCACAGAATTTCGGGCAACTAAGCCAAAAATGTAATGCAATTTTCATAATCTGCGTTGATCTTTCGAAACAAAACAACACTGTCCAACCATGGCCACGGGAATGCCTTATGGCATCGTTCCGCCATGGCCATTAGAATGCCATGTGACGGTATCCTGCCATAGCCAAAGGGGATGCCATATTGCATTGTCCTGCCAGAAAGGGTTGTCCTATGTGAGGGCTGCGTTGTTGGAGTTTCTGCAGAGGATACAATGAGAACTACTCCGCTGGTATCGGCATGTAGCGGGCTGTAGGCCGGGGATCAGCTGCGCACAGGCGCAGACCAACTTACGGAGACGCTCATAATTGAAAGATGGACGCACGCGTCGCGTCCGATGATTGATGACGCGGAGGGATACACGCCAGGCTTTGCTGGCCGCCCACCGCCGCCGGGACTACTTCCAGTCGTGTCACTTCCTCGGAAGGCAGCACGGATCAATGCGCGACTGGCGGGACGCGCCCAACACCAGCAACCACCGGCCTGGAACAAACCCCCGATTTGTCAGTCCCCTATTATCGCCCAGGACTCGCCGACCACGACTTCCGGTTCCGTCGGCCGGCCACGTGACCAGCACGTGACCACGAGACGAGGATTGATCGCTGGGTTCGAGTCGATGCCGTATAAAGAGAATACCAATGTAGGCGAGGCGGGAGAATACTACGATTCTTTTATTATCTTTCAGGTCTTCTTCCCCAGGCGTCTGTAATCAGAGGGTCTTTGTGCCTTCATTTGAGTGGATGTTCCAGAGCAACACACAGGGGAGACCCTCGGTGAGTTCGTAAAACAACTAGCGGTACAGAATTCAGGACTACGACTATGATTTGCAACGAGCGATACTTAATCAACGACTATGATTATGATTTACAAATGTACAGGCGAAAATGGCAAAGATCTTTTACTTGCGGAATTTACACGAAGAGTCCCTATGTTTGATTACGTGGATATTTC
The DNA here is from genome assembly GCA_950022655.1 of Alentia gelatinosa. Classification (NCBI taxonomy): domain Eukaryota; kingdom Metazoa; phylum Annelida; class Polychaeta; order Phyllodocida; family Polynoidae; genus Alentia; species Alentia gelatinosa. Next base: position 17,671,875 of record OX465592.1, read on the forward strand.
ATCAGCCCAATCGAATAATGACCACAGAGCGTCACTCCGACATACCCTATTTTCACCAAAATCCCGCTATCGAATTCAAAATGTGTTTCAAGTCAAAATGTATGATAATATATAAATGAAAACCCTCCGTTCCGAGCAAAGTGTCCCTTTAAGCAGCCTCTTCCATCAAAGCAGGGTTTTAAGTCTGTCAATGGTTATATAGTAAAGTATACCTATATAAATGAAGGAAATATTGGTCATTATATCAAAGGTTTATCGAATAACTAATTCTAATCAAATTGATACAAAATGAAAATAAAATGAGACCAAAAATATTACATAAACGCCTCACGGTCTGGTGATTGTTTTGTCGCCAAACTATGTTTACTCGTCTCCATTAACTATCAATAACCTGTATGTACACAACTTATAGATATATAGATATAAGTGAATGGTAAAGAGAGATTGACTGCCTAACACAGTTCATTGAATAGTTTCAGAGTCCCAGGTAGGCATCGAGGATGGACTGGATTTTCACAACCCATCCTCACCCCACAACATTCTTGATGAAGTTCTGCTTTCACACCTCGCCACCTTCCCTCGCCAATCCTACCCAGACACCCTACAGACGCCTACCTGGCGCCTACAGGGGAATACAGAGGTCGTTGCGTGGTGTCTGTTTGCCTAGGCAACAGGCTACCCGCCTAACATATAACAAAATAATCTGGTGTGTTGTCCCCACACGGTCCGGTCCGATTTGATAAGGTGTCTCTCCAAAGTGCTCCCTTATCCGGGGTCAATAAGCATTCGATACCAAAATAACCACCCTTAAGCATGGTGACCCCTTAAGCAGGGTGTTCCCGTAAGCAGAGTGATCCTTTAAGCAGGGTTAAAATAAACTCTTCATAGTAATGAAAATGTTCATTACAAGCAAATTGAACCCTTAAGCGGGGTGTCCTAGGTGGCCCCTAAACGGGGTTTCCCAGAAGAGGGGTTTTGATTTAGAAGATATATGGTTTTAAACACGAGACTATATGACGGGGGAGGGGGCGTGGATCCCCGCTGCGGGGGCAGTTGTAGGTACGGAGAGCCACCTCCAGAGCCACAGTCACTCTCCTGCACTGAATGTTAAAACACAGCGTAATAATGTGAAATTAAGCTTTAAAAGAGGGTTAAACAAACGTATTGCTAACCAAATGTTTTAAGAGTACAGTTGCATGATAATATTGTGAATTGTAATCTGCACTTCTTCGGTATTACATATTTTCGGACACCCACAAAAGACATCGTGACCAATTACCAAACAAACTTTATACAATTTTACTTACTTGTTCAGTATGAATACCATAATGACCAACAACTCGTCGAAGGCATTTTGGTAAAATTTATTACCGACAAACTGGAAGTATGACATACGGTATCATGCAGTATAAAATACAATACCAGGGTGATCGAGGGATTCAAACTGGTAAAAACGGTATAATGTCAGAAAAAGATACCATAGAAAGTCCATAGGAAAAACTGTGGGGTGGGTGGGAGGAAAATGTTCAAAGGCGTCTTTGATGGCGTGCGGCATGACGTCACGAGGATGATGTCACAACGGCTGCGAGCCTCTAGATGGCGCTGCATCCGGGGAGGCCGGAATGCGTCTCGTAATCATCAGGGGGCGCCACTCCGTTCTCCTCGTGAGTCCATTAAACCTCCTCAGTCGGTCACAATGACCAACAACTCGTCGAAGGCATTTTGGTAAAATTTATTACCGACAAACTGGAAGTATGACATACGGTATCATGCAGTATAAAATACAATACCAGGGTGATCGAGGGATTCAAACTGGTAAAAACGGTATAATGTCAGAAAAAGATACCAAGCTGAAAGTCTGAAAATATTATACAAGATAAGGTGCCATGGCTGCCGAAGATGACCAAGTGCCGAGACGCTGCAAGTCTGCGGCCGGCATGCCATGGGCGTGAAAAAATTGGGCCCCCCCCCTCCGGAACGAGTGAGGAGTCACCTCGTCCGCATGGGGAAAACCGGCCCGTTGCAAGAGGCAACGCACGACCGCGGTGAACTGAGAGGCCGAAAACGGCTCCGCTGGTCGTAGGAGAAACATGGGGTCTAACGGCCGCGCCCGCGCGGCCGCTATATAAGATCTCCATGCCCTCACTGGGCATAATGCCCTGTCGTCAGACGGATCCAGAGAAATCACGGCCGGGTCCTATGGTCTTAGCAGATCGCACGGTAAGCACTAAGCGTCCGTCCTGGATGACCGCGTCGGCGCGCAGAAGCGCGTGAGATGATTGGCGCCTCCCCGGAGGTGGCGCGAAGAGATTCGAGGCGCGAAGTAGGGAGAAAAAAGCGACGAGCGCCACGGCTTTGACGAGAACCCCGGTCGTGAGCGATGCCGCCTGGTTGGCGATCGACGACAACATATCCATGGTGATAGGGGGGGCGTGGCGGAGGATGTGCGCCGACTGCAGAGCCGTACCGCGCAACACTGCCGCGGCCTGCCGTGAGCTGAAAGCGCTGGCGTCCCCTCCGTGGTCCGAGAGCCAAGCGCGGGCGCCGGAGATGGCGTTCCTCACGGCCGCGGGCGACGAGAACGTATCCGCCAGGTGCTGGATGTAGAGGCATGCCTCCAGGACCGTAGGCCGGAGGAAGACCGCGGTGTGCCCGGCGGCGAAGCGGATGTACCTCCGCGCGTGTACCTCCTTGTTCCTGTGCGTGGAAGGGGCAAGCGCGGCATCGTGGGAGGCCCTCATCCGGGCGTGGAGATCGTGTGGCGTGCCTGCAATTTACAAACCAATATTGAAGAGCTCGGCGTGTGCGGGTACCTCGGCGTGGGTTGGGACGTGCGTTGGGGGGGGCGGCCCCCCCACCCCCCCCGGAAGCACATCGGTGTCTCTGAGGGCGGCGTCGAGCCAGACTTGCCGCGCGCATGCGGCGATCCGGCTGCTCCTGATGAGCCCCGAGGCGAGAGGGGCGAGTACGCCCGGATGGGAGGCGTGGACCCGGATGGCGACGCCCGGGGGGGCGTGAGGGGCGAGGAGATGAAGCGCCACGACCAGGGCGTAAGCGTGGCGAGAAGCGTCGTCCGAGGGGATGTCCGCGTCGCTGATGGCCCACCCCCACCTGACGGCCGACCCCTCCAGGGAAGCCGTGACGCCTGCCGCGGAGATGTCGATGTGGAGGTCGGTAGAGGCGTCGGGCGGCCCGAAGTAATGGCGCCCGTTCGAGGACGTCGCGTAAGCGCGGAACCACGCGATGTCCGCGTGCATCTCGCGGCCGACGGTGATAACTGCGGCGCCTTGCGACGCCCGTAGGGCCGAGAAGAGGCGTGTCATAAAGCGATGGGCGTAGCGGACGCAGTGGCCGACGTGGACGAGGCGCCCCAGAAGGGACTGGAGTTGATGGCGAGATGCGTGGGATCTGCCCTCCCACTCGCGGCACACCTCCAGGACGTCTGCGAGCTTGCCGGGGGGAATGGAGACGGTGGCCGCGTCGATGTCCAGCACGAAACCCAACCAGGTAAGGCGGCGGGTGGGGGGCTGGCACTTCTCCGCGGCGAGTTGGAGGCCCAGATGGTCCGCTAACCACAGGAAGTGGTCGTACGCCTCCTGAGCGGCGCGCTTCCCTGCGGCAACGCCCGCGAAATCGTCCAGATACGCAAGGCAGTGCCGGCCGCGGGAACGCATCATATAGACTACCCCGTTCGATGTGCGCTGGCACGCGATCGAGGAGGTGCGGCAACCGAATGGAGGGCATCGCTCCACATAGAAAGACCCCCCTACACGGAAGCACAGTAGGGGGGCGTCGACGGGGTCTATCCGGAGTTGACGATACGCCCTGGAAAGGTCTGCAGACCAGACGTGAGCCGTAGGGCCAGCCGCGAGAATTTCCTCGATCAGGTCTCCCACCCCGGGGAGGGTGTAGGTGGCGGGAGACCCCAGATAGAGACCGGGTGCGATGGCGTCGTTGACCGCCTGGGCAGGTGGGAACGACAAATCCAGTATGACTCGCACGCCCTCCCCCCCCTTCTTAGGACGAGTGAGGAGGGGGGAGACCTGTGACCACTGGCCGAACGGTAGATGAGTGAGGGGGCCCGTCAGACCCCCGAGAAGTAGTTCCTTTTCAGCGAATGCGGCAAGGGCGTCGCCCTGGGCCCTCCCGGAGGCATGGTTGCTGAACGTGGAGATGGGCCAACGTGACTGATCAAAACTAATCGGCCAGCCGTAGCGGAGAAAATCGCACAGCTCGGCGTCGTGGAAGTTGGTGAGGAGTGCGGCCCAACGGTCGACCCGTAGACCAGATGGAACCTCGCGGCGAGCAGCTCGGTAATTGTAGTCGCCGCAGGCACGTACAGCGTCGTAGAGCGCCGCCTCAACGGGAAAGCGCTCGCGGAACTCGTCCGGGGGGGGGGCGCCACACTTCGGCGGCAGGTGCGTCAACAGGGCTTGCCGGGGGAGGGTTGTCCGCCCCACCCCCCGGAAGACGCTCCCCTCGCCGGAGCGAGTTAAGCAGAATTGTTAGCGGCGGCAGGTCGTCCTCCTGCCTGCCCGCGAAAGGGCGTACCAGCAGCGTGACTGCCGGCGGTGGCCTCATGGCGAGCCCTTATCCGGCAATCAACGAAACTGTGGGCGTGATGGGCTCCAAAGTTGTCAGAACAGTAGGAGCAACAGTGAACAACAGTTCCCCCACTTGTAGAATGCGGGGGGGTGACGGCACAACCCCCGTCACTATTGTACAACTTGCAGGGGGGGTGGACTGAGGAGAAACCGGGCGCCTTGTTTTTCTTCTTTGCCGCCGGTGCCTCCACCGCGCGGCAAACGCGGGAACTCTCGGAACGAGAAATCGCCGTGCGTAGGTGCTGGATTTGCTCGGTATCCTCCCATCCCCTGGCGAAACGACCTTCTGCCACTCGTATGAAGATTTCCTCGCTCCACCGGCGAACGGCTGCGAAATCGTAATCCAAACAATCTTCCACGACCTCCCTGAGGTGTGAAAGTACATGTGGTTTGACGGTAGGGGGCACCGCCGCATCGTCCACGATGCGGAGGATACCCCAAATATGTTCCTGCAAATTTACGGTGCCCAGACTCATGTGGTCCTTACGGCTGGGGAGCAATACATAGTGGCAGGGAATAACGAATTTACCTCTATTTGGCCGTAGCACATGAGCCGTAGATTGCAGTAATAGGCGCACTTGGTCGTCGATGGATTGATCTTGATACTGGACGCCGAGAGCAGGAGCGTCCCTGGGAATCCAGGGATGCGCCAACATGGATGCCGCGAAGCCATCATTAACCGCCGTTGGTACTGTACTCACATTAGCATTCGGGTGATGTAACTCGAAACCCCTCATCTGGGTACCCGTAGGCGTCGATGGAGAAACTTGTGGGACTGCCATCGCGGAATCGTTCATAGGCCTGGGCGGCGAGGCTGCCGCCTGATTCCTAGAGGCTGCCGCCTGAGTGAATGCCATCAGTGCAGATTTCATAGTCCGCATTTCGCGACTCAAATCCTCGATTTTCTTGTCCATTTTTACGTTCTTGTTTTCCCCTGCCGAAGTCTTTTTAACGATTTTCTGGGTCTTGCCCGCGGGAGTTTTCTTCGGGGGCATCTTTAGGCGTCGCAGATGCACGAAAAAGGGAATTTGTCGGCGTAATAGCAGGATCAAACAAAATGTTCAAAGGCGTCTTTGATGGCGTGCGGCATGACGTCACGAGGATGATGTCACAACGGCCGCGAGCCTCTAGATGGCGCTGCATCCGGGGAGGCCGGAATGCGTCTCGTAATCGTCAGGGGGCGCCACTCCGTTCTCCTCGTGAGTCCATTAAACCTCCTCAGTCGGTCACAATGATTGCAGATATCCAAGCTATGGAACCAACTCCTTATATGATATGTTATAAATGATCAAGATTTGTTGGAAGACCAATGTGTATACATTGATACAAATAAAGATCCTTTAAAAAAAACACCCCCGAAGTCATCATGCGCCCCCTTCTATGCTCTACATGAAGGCAGATGACATGGAATGTGCCTCCGTACATGTATATCTATATTCTAAAACGCCTCGGATAACGCGTTTAAAGAGACCCTTATGAATTTCTAAACAAACATTGTAAGGGTGTCTTTATTGATTCCTTGAAAGACACATGTTTGAGTAGATTGGAGTCCTTAATTTTCATTTCTGATGGCCATTTTCCTTTACAAGTATGCTCTTATATAATTGTAGTAACTTTGAATATATTGCAGATCAGGGAGCTGTTTCAAAAGTCGGGAGGGTGCTAAACGAGAGTACTTATCGCCAATGCGAGAGGCCAACAATGGAACTTGAGGCCTCGCTGGCGAGGTGGAGGTGCCGCTCTCACAAGACCCGTTTCCATTGGCCGATGAAGATTGCTTAGATGTTTTGAGTTAGGCCCGGCGTCCACCTACGATATGGCACCGATATGGTCTACGATGCACCTCCTGATAAAAAATCAAAATCGTGTCGGAAGGTTACCTGATATCGGGACAGTTGACCACGTTTCTGCGATTAGACACCGATAAAGACCCTATACAACGTGTGGTGAATTGGCATGTCTAGACATATGTCTACGATTTTGCACCTTCCCGATATGGCACCGATTTTGACATTTTGTATCGGTGCCATATCGGGAGGTCTACGATTCTATCGTAGTAGGTGGACGCCGGGCCTTACACAGAATGTCTGTCGGTGGTGCCACTGACTGTGCATCGGTATAGAAAAATCACTGAGGGTAGTAGATTTTACTCAGTGACCAAGCTTTCACTCAGTGGTGGGTGGTGTCACATTGCATAATCTAAGCAGAAGAAGTCCTGGGGCATTTCACGACCTTGGTTGTTTCCATTGACCGATATTGGGTCCACAGTGACAAAAGTCCATCGGTGATTCCTGACTGCAGATCGGTGACGGGAAATCGGCCAATGGAAACGGGCCTTATGGGATATTGGTAGTAGTTTTGCTGCCGCTTTGATTTGAGGTGCCGCTCGCTGTTGCCGGCCTCTCGCTTTCAAAATGTAACGTACCGCTGGCGAGACCTCACTCGACTTTTGAAACAGCTCCCAGTTCTTCAGTTATATACATCTTTAGTATTTACACCAGGTGCTCTTTCTGTTCTTAGGGATGAAGGATGTCATTTTTTACTCTACCAAGAGGCTCGTGTATGATGAACAATGTTAGCAAAACCGATAGCTTTATGTTACATGGGGTTCATTCACTCACAGGGTATCAAACACCTGGAGAATGACAAACGGAGACCTGTGTATACATATATATCTTACAGTGTTGGAATTAAGTAGCATTCAGGGTTCATACAATGAGGTCCATTAAGAAGCCATGCATGCTGAGAGAAACCTGCCCTACATAATAAAATCCTGAGATCTGGTTGTAGGCTCTCTGGAAATTTAAGTTTAATAGACTTTACATAGAGTCCTACGTCAATAGTCACTCGTAGGACAACCCTGTCAATATCACCATTACATTAACCAAATAAAATATTCATATCATGAATATGATATAGTTGCCCGTATCACAGTGTGTTACAAGAACCGATGGAAGTGTTAAGAGTTTATGCATGTGTCTTTTCGATCAGGTTAACATCCCCAGCCTGTAGAACATAGAAATATCAGCTGCGTACACGAGATATAGAATCGATTTTTTTTCTTTTATTATAGAACTCAAATGCCATTTTCTTATAACGATCAAAATAAAAAATAAAAAAGGAAGCAGAATGTAAAAAAAAGCGAAATCAGGTTTACACTAGCCGAATGAAAATTGCAGTACTGTTGTATCATCCTTCTTCACTTATAGTCTATGTTGATATTTTAAAGAAAAAATAAATCTACATATGACAATTTTATCAATTTAGGAATCTACAGAGGGTATGTACATACCAACAGAATGCATTAAGTTTTATAGCCAAGGAACAAATCAAACGTTCGTGAAATCGAGAGAATTTGGACTATGCTCAGAGCAGAGGTAGGATACAATCAGATTTTATGAAAGTTGGGATTTGTAGGGAATAATTTGGGATGAGCATGGACATAGAGTGTACAAGTAGCTCCCAACAACTATGAATATTCCAATCAGGGTTATTTAATCGTATAAGTGATGCAATAAGCGAGCCTTTCTTCTTTAGGTTTCCCTCTTTTTCTTGAAATAAAAGAGAAGCCCAGGTGTTTCAGGAACTTCAAGGGGCTCGACTGAAAGAACGCCGAGCTTTCCTCCAGATTTCCTCGGATTCTGTGTGAATTTCGGTTTCAGCTGCGGGACTCGTTTGCGGAGATAGATGATCCTTCTGGGTGGGTTTCGCGGTGTTTCGGGAAAAGTTGAAGTCTCCAAAAACTCCAGGTGAAGGGCGGGAATTCTATGACTGGGCTGGACACGCTGGAGAAAGCCGATCACATGGTCGGGCGGCGTTCGCTCACGCTGCCACCCCCTGGCGGCAGTGTTTTTATATGCCGCACGCCGGCGGCCATGACAAAACACACCCAGTCGCTACCAAATACAATTATTATTGATGTGCTGAGCGGCCCTGGGTCATTCAGTGTACAAAAGCAAACCCTTGTCGCCTTCCGGTGCACGGTCGCTGTTGCGTCGATCCGTCGACGCCGCCTTTACCGGCAGAGGTCGTTTATCACCACCCATAATGCACTGCGAACGTCTAGAGCTGCACGCGCAGAAGGGAATGACGTGTGCTTCCGGTGGGTCAAAGAGAAGGGATTTGGCATCACCAGGTATGGTAGCAAAAATGGCAGTTTGTCGTGATCTTATTTATCATATTTTCACTCAATATGGATGATGATTAAAGAAGAGGGCTTTTTGATTCATCAAAATGGAGGATCTTAAGTGGGATTCACACGGCGAGACTCATGTACTTGAGACTAGCGTACTTTACATTTTTTCTCCAGTCTCCGATAATTTTCCCTTTGTCCAATATTCCCAGAGCAGAATGCTGAAATCGAGCTTCCACAGTCTCCAGGGAAAATGGCGGATCTGATTCACATGGAAAGACAAATCCGGTACATAGTCTCCCTTTCAGAAGGTACATAGTCTCTGGCTTGCAGCTTTTTCCCGTGTGAATGCGTTCTTTGAGACTCAAGTACCTATGTTCACGGTACATAGTCTCTAGCGCAGGGTCTCCTGCCCGTGTGAACCCGTGAAAACACACCCCACTGAAAAATTGACGCCGACGATTTCCCCTGCTCCCCCTCAGTCTCAGGGAATTGAGACTTACGGGTGTCACACGAGGAGACTATGTACCAGCAAATAATCCCAGGGAAATTGTCTCAGACAAACCCTGCAGAAGGTACATAAGTCTTTCCGTGTGAATCCCACTTTAGGATTTTATGATAGGAAAATACTATAACATTTCTGTATTTGATAACTAATTACAGTGGTAAGACAAAATGACCATATATTCTATAAAAGGTTATTTTGTTTTGATTAAAGATTGGAATAAAATCTACCAGCAACTTGACATTTTGAACCATCTAGGGTTTATTCCTATCCCTCGGATTCATTGCACAAGAAGTTCTGTTATGACGAATAATGAAAAGCGAAACTGTGAAAAAAACACCTAAATTTGGCCCTTGCAGAACATGCATCCAGCTTGCCAAGTCCAGATTGAAGAAAAAGGTAAAGCAAGTGATCAGTTTAAATTTTGGCTGACGTCCCTGAAAACGACTGATTCACAATCGCTATCGAACTTTAATCGTGGATACGTTTATTGATGCTTTATGTTATTGCACCGTCAGGTTTCAATTCATGGTTTCAAAATATTCATATCCCTAAATAAAGTGCCCATTCCAGTGTCGTTTTTCGTAATTAGATCTCCGAATAATTATGAAGAAATGTTAAAGATTCTATATCGATGTGTGCTGTTGACTCGAACTGATTTTATTCATTTAAGAGGAGGCCAAACAAAATGAACGAATAAACGAAATTGATGAAACTTTCAGGGCATGTCACATGGGTTTAGATATGTTTTTTTCCTCTTGAATACATGAAGCAATGAATTATCATTGTGCAAAAAAATACAGTAAAGCTTTGCAGCTTTATTTTTCAGGTCATTGAAGAATATTCTTGGGTGTACTTGCTATCAATTAATAGCTACTCATATTCTACAAAAAACCCGGCGTTTACACTTTAAGATTACATGTGACCATTATTCAATTCAGAACCACTTGGCGATTTTCCGCAGTAAATGGTTCCAAATCGTCTGGTGAAAATACCAAAAAGAGTGACTACAACAGCTTATCTGATTACGTAAGATAACGCAATTTGGTACCAGCTGGCAACAAAAAAAAGATGATTTGACACCAAAGACTATTTCAAGTCGGCTTGAGTTGATTATCTAGGCACCTGATGTTTCTGTAAAAACTCAGTCATAGGACATTTCTTTAAAAACTTGTCTAGTCTAAACGGTTGAGGAAATTCCTTGTTCGAAGAGTATTACGGCTGATATCGCGTTATCAAGCACCATCTCACAACTATTGACTAGAAAATCTACAGTCGCCACGATTGAATTGGTCTAGTGTAAACGCAGGGTTAGGCATAACACACGGGAAAAGGTGGCGCCACGCAATGCCATGACATCTATAAAAAGTGGCGCTTCTATCGGGGTACTCGGCCAGAGTGAGGTGACGCTAAACCCGTCGGCTCTGGTTAGGGAAGCCCGGACATGGCAGAGGGGTGCTGTAGGTGTACGAAGGATCGTGCCCGGCAGAAAGGCCCGCCTGGGCCGCCTATTGAGTGGGCGGAGTGACCGCGGGGACGTGGAGGCGGGCAGTGAGTGGTCTCCGCGGGACAAGCAGCGGCAGGCCTGGGTTAATCGTGACAAGTCAGGGTTGCGCCAGACTGACAGAGGTCACCCTAGAGGTCGAGCTGCTTTTTTTGGACCGGATGAGGTAATCACTGAGCGAAGTTCCCGGAATGGGGGCCTTCTGCCCTCCTGACCCCCGTGGTCTTATAGAATAAATCTGCCGTCGCCGAGTCCAACTTACTATTCTTCTTTTTGGGTTGTGTTCTCTTATTTACACCGACCCTGTATTAACAATGCATGCATCTTCCCTTTTATCTCTTTTTCGGGGTAGCGATAGCATGAACTCAATCTTTGATGGCTTTGAATATAGATTTCCCTTGTGAGAAGTATTAATCGACCAAGGATCTTCCCTTTATATTGACACTAGACAATTTACAGACTCTTAACAGCGCAAACCAGGGCATCCTCTCACTGTCTAATTAAACATGAATAATTCCAGGGAAATGAATTGAACGATCTCAACTGTAGACTAAACAGATCTATCATTCTCTGGGGAAAACATTTCTCTAAAGATTGATACATACCTATCTTTCTCTCTCTATATATATAGAAAGTTACACCATCCCGATCCAATAAACGGATTTCTCATCTCTTGCACCTGGTGCTAATCATTAGCTATTCTTAAGATATATATTCATTAAGGGATTTAAGTGTTTGGCATCATTGTTTACTATATACCCATGCCGTATATACTGTAAATACGCACCGTTTTGGCATATGACGTAAAAATAATGTACGGACCGCTGGTCCATACAATAAAGTACTGACCACCTTGCCATAAACGTTTATTAACATATTGGTTGTTGAAAATTGAATTAATGATTTTTTTTTAAATTTCGGGTATATAGTAAATATATAACGTCTAACCATGCTTGTACAAGTCACAGAACTCGATGATAATTTACGGTTTGTACGGAACTCGGCATAAATGCCTCGTTCCGTACAAACCGTAAATTACCATCTTGTTCTGTGACTTGTACAGCATCGTCAGGACGTTCTATATAATTACCTCTCCCCTGATATAAGTTAATCCATAGAAATAACATTGAAAAATACGCAACAATAACCCACGTAAAGTGTCAATACTACGCAATGGTCATGGTAGAGTGTTGTGAGATGACATCATAATCGACTGGCCAAACACCGGCCAGGATTTCAGAAAGTAGACAAAATATCAACACGGAGATCAATACCTTCCTAACTCGATTTGCTGAGTGATTTGAATCATTCTGATATTGTGGTGCTACAAGGTCTTTGGAAGGGATTAGATAAATAGAGAGCCATACTCGATCGCAAATAATAGAATTTACAATACTCCATATGTTTGGATGCGTCATAATCATCACTCACCTCAGTAATCATTTCTACGCCATTAACTCATGGAATATTGTCTATTCATATGCTTTTTCGATCCAGTTCTATATAATCAATTTTAAAGGAATTATAGATCTCCTAATCCTTCGATGAAACAATACCGTTTACTTTATCTAGCAAGAACAAAATCTGTCTAAAAACACTAATCGTCAAGTGTACTGATACTTTCCAATCAGTGCCATTAACTGGTTTGTCTGTGCTTTACATAATGTGCAGGTGTGAATGCAATATGATGCGGGCTTCCCATCCACAAATGAAATGGGCACCGACTATTTCCCCAGTCGAAAATCGGTACGTTGCTCTCCTTGACATTTTATTCATTTCGATAATCCTCAGAACCCTAACAGATCACTAACCATTTCTACCTGACGACCAAATGTTGATTTGGAATTCAATTCAATAGCGACGAACCTTCAAACAAGCTACGATGCTGTGGGCAATGTGATGTCATTTGTGTTTGATAGCCCATGTCGTCCCAAAGTAAAGGGGTTCCCTATCGTAGTGTAAAGATCTGCAGTCGATAATTCTAACTTTGTGGTATTTTTGCGTTGAAAAAGCAGCATTATTAATTATAATATATATATTCAATCTATTCTAAATTCTTTCCTCCGAATCCAAGATGGCCGACACTGGCCAGGCTAATTGGTCCTTCCTGCTGTAGCTATAATCCCCCCTTTGAACCCGGCTTTGGCCGGCGGTTGTTTGTTAACCCAACTTCCTGGAGATGCGGGCGCGCTCGTTGTTACAAAGGTGACGCTAACTGGCGCCTAACACGACCGCCCGTATAAGCGTCCCCCACCTGGAGACAAAGGCGCTACGATTGTATATAAACCCGGGCCCAAATTAAAGAACCATTCAGTCTTACCTGGATTCTGTTACCTACAACATCTATGCGTTGACTCCAACCTTATTTAACGTATATCGACCGCTAGGAGCAGAACCGCTAATGGGTATAGCCTAGAAACTTTACATTGGTGACCACGACGAGGCGCTTTTAGTGTGATTCGAGGACAGATTGCCGGTCGAGTTACGAATGACCGCGGAAGGACCGACTCCATAAGACACGGACTCAAGCAGGGAAGTGACATTCTGCTATGATATAACGTTTTGATGAGGGCGTGGAAGGTACTTGCATGCCGGTAGTTCTGTGTTAGCGACAGTCGGACCGAGCGGACCAGCAGCTGTCGCACGTGGGAATCGCAACAGGTTCGTGCCATATAAGTGATTGACGTATATATAACGTGTGTGGTTATTTACGCAATTCTGAAGGATGGCCGAACCCAGTGTGTTGCCTGAGGATTTCCAGGTGTGGCTTAACGCTGGGAAGTTGGCGGGGACCATTCCGACCGACTTTACTGTCGCCAACACAGAGCTGCTGGGCAAACTGTGGAAGCAGTACCTGGCCCAGACCTGTAAGGAAGTGAAAGATGTCGCTATCTACGAGTTGGAGCAGCGACTTCGCGCCGAGTTTACGCGACAGGCCGACCTCCGGGCTCAACAACACGCTCTGGAATCCCAGCAGCAGGCCATGGAACTCGCCGAGGCGGCGCGACAGCTCGCCGAGGCCCGTGCGATCATTATTGACTCCGCCCCCCGGTCGCGGCCCGAGACCCATGAGTTGGCCTCGGTCAAGCAGCTCATCCGGCTGTTTCGGGCGCTGCCGACCGTCGACGGTCAGGATAAGGCCGCCCTCCGCACGTGGTTAAACGATGTGCGACAGGCGCGCTTTGTCTCCAAGGCCCCCGACGAGAAGCTGATATCGGAGGCCCTGGCCTACTTGGCGGGGCGCCTCAAGTCGATAATCTACGATTGCTTCGAGGACGGCGTCACCGACTTCGAGGCCGTCGAACGCAAAATAACATCGACGCTTCTCGGCATGGAGGAAATGGAGAGTCTGCGCGCTGCACTCGGGCACTTCTCCCAGACGGCCCACGAGACCGCCCCCGAGTACGCGCAGCGCTTCTGGCTGGCGGCCAAGAAAGCCTACTCGCCCCTTGAACTCGCCTCGCCCTTTGTGCTGCGGCCGACGATGCGACAGTTCGTGAGTACTCTGTCACGAGGCCCTCTGCGGTGGGACCTCAATCTCAACACGCCCCAAACAATCGCCGAGGCTCTCTCGAGGGTCGACGCGTTGGCGAAGGCGGTCGAGAAGGAGGCGCACTCTGACGACACTCGCGTCGAGGAGGCCATGGAGGTGGGCGCGGTCGGCTCGAGGACCACGGCCGCCCGTTCCGCCAACCACCCCGCGCAAACCGCCCACCAGCGACAGATGGAGGAGATGCAGCAGGCGATAAAGTCCATCCAAGGGGAATTGAAGGCGAAAAAGGGCAACAAGGGCCACACGGTCGCGGCTGTGATGCCCGCGGCAGCGCCACCACAATCCACGATTGTGTTCGCGCCGACCCCCGCGCCTGTTCCCGCCCCCCAGCCGCTGTTTGCGACCGTTCCAGCTCCGCCGCCCCCAGCCGTCGCCTCCACGGTAGCAGCCGTCGCGCCGGGGCAGCGTAACTCCGGCCGGCGGATGACGCCCATAAACGACATCATCTGCTACGCGTGTAATCAACGAGGCCATTATGTGGCTGGATGCCCCAGCCTGAAGGCCTCCAGGGACGCGGCACGGTCGTTAGCCCACTCCCAGGATCAAGTCGTAGCCGCCGCGACCCAGGGAAACTAAAACGCGCGTCCGACCGACGACCCTGCATTGACCTCGAGCTTCGAGGCGTGGCACTGCAGGCCCTCGTCGACTCGGGTGCGTGTTGCTCCCTGGTGTCCGTCCCCGCGGCGGATGCCTTGCGACAGGTGGGCGCGGTGGGTAAGAGTGCAAGACCCCCGGCGCGACTTAAGTCCCTCACCGGCCACGGCATCTCCGTCCGCGAGGCGGTTAACCTGAAGTTGTACGGCCGGCCGTGCGACTTTAATGTGGTGGGTGATATGTCCCACGATCTTTTATTAGGGGACGACGCGTTGGAGGCTACTCACGCGATCGTAGACTATGCTTCCCCTGATAAATCTGTAACCCTCTGTGGTCGTCGCCATGCGGTGCGACGGTCGGTGCGACGCGAGGGACACATCGGTCAGCTAGTATACGAGGCCGAGTATTGGAAACGGCAATACCCCGATGTGTTCCCGGTCACCGGCCGCCCCCTCACATGCACTACTGAGGTCTACATGAGGATCGATACGGGCGATCACCCCCCCATCAATCAACGGCCGTACAGACTTCCCCTCGCCAAGCGCGAGGTCGTCGACCGCGAGCTGGACAAGATGCTCGCGGAAGGCATAATCGAGCCCAGTTCCTCCCCCTGGGCCTCGCCCCTCACCCTCGTCCCTAAAAAAGACGGCTCGGTCCGGTTCTGTGTGGATTACCGAGGACTGAACGCAGTTACTCGTCGCGATGCATACCCCCTGCCTCGTATCCAGGACATTGTTGATAATCTAGGTGGTGCGAAAGTGTTCTCGACCCTAGATTTAAAGTCCGGATACTGGCAGGTGCCGATGCATCCTGACAGCGTCGAGAAGACGGCCGTAGCGACGCATCGGGGCCTTTTTCAGTTTAAGCGGATGCAGTTTGGCTTGTGCAATGCGCCAGCTGCATTCCAGAGGCTTATGAACAAGGTTATAACCCCGCTGCGTAAGTTCGTTATGGTCTATCTCGACGACCTCGTAATCTACAGCCGGACCGAGGAAGAACACCACCACCACATCGCGGCCGTCCTCGAGGCCCTGCGCTCATACGGCCTCGTGGTCAAAGAATCGAAGTGCCACTTCGGGGTCGACCGCGTGAAACTCCTTGGCTATGTGGTCAGCGCGGACGGCGTCTCCTCGGATCCCGACAAAGTGGAAGCCATACGTGACATGGTGCCACCCGAGGACGTAAAGGCGGTGCGACGGCTGCTAGGGTCGGCCAATTATTATCGGCAGCTCATACCCAGATATGCCGATATTGTCCGACCCCTCGTCGCACTGACAAAGAAATACGCCCTCTTTCATTGGGATTCCGAGTGCCAGACCGCGTGGCGGGAGTTGCGCGACGCCCTCGTGAATACGGTGACCCTCGCTTACCCGGACCCCGGTCGCCCGTACAAACTATACACCGACGCCTCAGATTATTGCCTCGGCGCCATCTTGGTACAAGAGGATGACCAGGGTATCGAGCGACCCGTACACTTTCTCTCACGTCAGTTTACGGAGGTGCAACGCCGATACCCTGTCATCGAGAAGGAGGCCTACGCGATAGTCTTTGCGCTTACGCGCTTACGGGCGTATTTGTACGGTGCGACCTTCCAGATTCTGTGCGACCACAAGCCCCTCAAAAGCTTATTTTTGGCCGAAATGAAAAATACGCGAGTACAACGGTGGGCCGTACTCCTTGCGGAATACGCCGCACCCATCGTGTACTTCGCTGGTGCCAAAAATGTGTGGGCGGATATGCTCTCGCGCCTCCGGTCCGATTCACCGGCCGAGCTGCCGCTGGAGGTCGCACAGATCGCCTCGGTCCAGGAAGAGCGGGAGTTGCCGTGGGAAGCGTACGGGCTGACGGAAGCAGAGGTGAAAGTGCGACAAGCAGCGATGCCTGAGTTCCGGTACGGTCTCGAGGAACAGGAGGATTATCTGGTCAGTAATGGCCTCCTCTTTACCCTCAAACCGCCCTCGGGTCTCGCGGCTTACCCTCGCCTCGTCCCCCCCTCGGAAATTCGCGCCAACTTGGTCCAGACCGCCCATCTACAGGTCTGCCACCAAGGTATGAGGAAAACCTTGCGACGACTTCACGACCATTTTAAATGGCCAGGAATGAAGCGACAGGTATTTTCCGTTCTCGCACGATGCGCCCCCTGCGGAGCCAATCGCGTCCGTGCAGAACGTCCAACCCCCGCCCCTATGCCTGTCGCCGAAAACCCGGGAGAAGTCGTCGCAATGGATCTGACCGGCCCCCTCCCCCTGAGTCGCAGCGGCGCTCGTTATCTATTATCAATCATAGACCACGCCACTGGCTATGTAGATTGTTTTCCCCTCAAAGATAAGTCCGCTGAGTCGGTTTATACCTCCCTATCCCGGGAGTACATCCCCCGCTACGGCCCCCCCTCTGTCGTGTTAACGGACAACGGATTAGAGTTCAAAAACGCGACAGTGGAGGGATACCTGTGACAGCTCGGGACCGAGGTGCGACACACCACCCCCTACCACCCGCAGGCCAACGGACGCGTAGAGCGTTTTCACCGCACGCTAAAGGATATGTTGCGTAAGGTGGTAAACGCCCGTGCTTGCGAGTGGGAGGACCACCTCGGGGATGTACTCCTCGCCCACCGGACGACCCCCAGTGACGTCACAGGCTTTTCCCCCTACTACCTTCTTTTTGGTCGTTGCCCTCCTCCCCCCTTTTCCCACCTCCGAGATCGCCCGCTAGGGGATTCGTCGGCCCGCCTCGCCCTCCGTGTGGACGAGCACTCGCGTGCTTTGAAAGAGGCCGCCCACAACGCGGAAATAGCGAGGCAGGCTAACGTTAATCGCCTAAGCAAACAAGCCAACGCCCTCCCCCTAGAACCCGGCACCAAGGTGTTCCTACGAGTCCACGAGCCCGGACCGCTGGACCCCCGCTGGGACCCCGGATACCTCGTGACGCGGGCATCCGGCAACGTGGTACACGTGGTGGGCCCAACAAACAAACGGCGGACGGTTAATCGCAGTCATGTCAAGGCGGCCGACCCGGGCCTCGACTGGGAGGGCTTACGCCCACGCCTAACCCGGGCCCAGCGGACGCGCCCCCCGACTGCGATGCCTCCACCCACACCACGGCCACGCGGCCGCCCGCCCCAGACGCGCGTTGCTTGGATACCCAACCCCAGCGTGCCAGCTGTAAACGCTAATCCTCAAACCCCAATTATCCCACCAACCCGGCCCGCGTCCCCCATGCAGCTAATCCCCGGCAACGACGCATCCCGTCCCCCCTCTGCAACTCCCATGCAATCAACTCCCACAGATGTCCCGGCCCGGCCTAACTCCTCCAACAACATGGCCATCGATCTGCCCCCACTTCCCCCTACAGGTCCAAACTCCCTTGCGCCCTCGGCCGCCCCCACTCCTCGAGCAAACACCCCCATCCCGGTAATCCACCCCATCACGCCCGTCCCACATGTCCCTAATCCCCCTGATGTCCGCCGAGATCGTAAACGTGCGGCTGAACCTGAGACACCCCCTCCCCCCCCACTGGTGCGTGGTCCGGTCACTTCCCTCCCGCTCTCGGGCCGACCCACCCACGCGACGCGGGACGATCTTAAAAGACGGGCGGCGGCCCCGCTCAGTCACTTCACCCGTATCACGCGCTCATTCACCCGGTCGTTGGAAGCAGAGACTGCAAAACGCCAAACCCTCCAGCCACCGGACGAGGCCGAGATACAAGCGGAGAAGCGACTGTGCATTGCAGCCGTCGCCCAGCATTGTCGCCCCCAACACCTCTAAAACCAGTGAGTAGCCCCAACTGTGTTTCATCATCATGTGGATGCCCGTATTTCTGTTGTGCTTATACGCCCCCTTCCTCGACGCGGACCTGTTCTCGGACGATGGCGTGTTGGTCTACACGGACGGTCGTGCGCGTGCGGTCGCGGCCGCCTGGACTGTCGCCGTCACGATCCGACCACCGTCCCCTCCCTGTGTAGATGACCTCATACACAACCTAACTGTCGCCATTGACGCTGTCGCGGACGTGATGGAGCCGAATCACGTCCCCTACTGGCGCCGGCATCTGTCGCGTTTGCTAGCCCGCTTGTCCGAACTACCCAGGGCAAGTCGGATAGTAACCGACGGCAGGCCGGAGGCCGGCCGACGGCGTCGGGGCCTACTTAATATTGTGGGGTGGGCTGGAAAGGCGCTGTTTGGACTGGCGACTGACCGCGACGTCGCATCATTGCGAGGAGTCGCACGCGACACGCTGGTCCAGCAGCAGCAAATAGCCCATCACCTGGAGCAGATGGTATCGGTAGTAAACGCCACTCGTGGAGGCGTTCTACAGAATGCCGATAACATCGCCACAATAAATGAGCAGGCCGCCCGCGCGATCCACCTCGCGGAAGCCGGAGGTACGATCGCGGTCGGGGCCGACGAAAAGGTGAACAAGGTCTGGATGGCCCGGCAGATCGAGCTGGGCCTACGGATCTTGGAGGAGACGGTGCGCCAACACGAACTTCGGCGAGTACAGTTCCATAATCAACGGATGGAGCTGGAGCGGGGCCAACTGACCGAGGACGTTCTCCCCCGAGAACACCTGCTCCAGGTCCTCCGCCGCCTCCGAGACGCCGGATACCACACCCTCCCGGCGATGTGGTACTACAACTACGTGGACATCGACCCCATCTGGGAGGAGGGACGGGAGTTGATCTACCGTGTTGTTGTTCCCGGGCTCACGAGCGAGGCCTACCTGGTGTACAAGCTGCAGTACTTCCCCGTGCAGTTGGACGCGTCCCACCTGCGGACGGTCCAGGGTAGGCCCCGTTTGGCCGTGAGCTCGTCGTCCTCCACGTCCTTCGTCCCTGATGTCTGCGTAGGTCGGCAGCCACGAGTGTGTAGGCCTACGGTAGTGTACACCGAACGGTCCTGCGAGTCGGCACTCGTGCGCGGGACCAAGCCGACCTCGTGCCACATCGCCATCACCGCCCGGAACAACGCGACGGCCGTAGTGTCGAGGCCCGAGGCCGGAGGCCGACAAGCTGTGGTAGTCGCCTACCAATCGACCTCCGTGCTACGCCTCTGCACCGGCCGCCCACCCGTGAACCTGCTAATCAACGGCCCCACCCTCGTCGATCTACCCCCAGGATGTTCGCTGGAGTCGCGTGGGTGGCGCCTACACGGCATCGCGGCTGGGCACCATACCCTCAACTTCCACTTCCGGCGCCCCCTTCAGCTTTCCCCCCTCAACATATCCTGGCCCCGCACCCTACCTCCCACCTTCTCCGAACCACTCAAACTCCTCCCCCGCGTAGTCCTTCCCGTAATGGAAGTAGGCCGCCTACAGGGCTTACGCTCCCCGACCTCTATTTTATCCTCGGTCCCCTTTGTGTCCACCTCCTCTGTGACCCTGCTAATAGTCCTTATCCTCCTGACGGTCTGTTGCGTGCGATACAAAAAGCTTTGTTGTATCCCCGTCACTCGCTGGTGTTGTAGGTTGATCTGCGTGCGGAGTCCGCCGAGGTCGGCTGAAGAGGACCGCCCACGCGAGGAGATCAGCCTACAGAGCCTACAGGCAGCACCAGCATCCCCCTTTCTGTCCCTCCCTGCCCCCACCATCGTTACCGAGGATCCCCCCACTGAACCCTTCCCCCAATCCCTACCCGTAATTCCTATACGATCAGAAACCGCGACCGCCCCCATACCCCCTCTCCGCCTACGCCCAACCCTGGAGCGGTTGGCAGGCTCCTTCGCGGACTTACGCCCCCAAGATATATATCCCCGGCTTCCCCCTGTGTAACACCTTTTTTTTTATGAATGACACGTTGACGATAAGGAATTGACCCACGATTGTGAAACTGGAATGATTATGACCGATAGCATGGTGAAGACCGTGGGGTGCTTGCAGCCTCGCTGAGACCCACGAGTTTTTTTTGTTTTATGTGCTCGGCCATCGGTAAGGGCCTTGGTTATTCGAAGTGACCTTGGCCCTGTGTTTGGCGGTCAAAGGCTGGCCTTGCGGCCACTCGGCCAGCCCCTTCGCCCCAGACCCTTTGGCCGAAGGATGCTTATGTGGAGAAACGACGATTTTGAAGAGGCACGAGGAGCACGAGAGGTCTGCAGCCTAGCTCAGCCTAAATCGTCTGTATGTGTTTGTCTAAATATCGTGTGTATACGATATCGTTTTGTGTTTTTTATCGTTTATCGTAGGAACGATTTTAAGGGCCTATGCGCCCAGGGAGGAGTCCATGATGGGACCTGCCC
Source organism: Alentia gelatinosa (assembly GCA_950022655.1). NCBI lineage: Eukaryota > Metazoa > Annelida > Polychaeta > Phyllodocida > Polynoidae > Alentia > Alentia gelatinosa. The sequence continues at coordinate 17,692,997 of OX465592.1, forward strand.
TACTAGTCTGAAAACAATTTTTTTTTACATATATCAAACATGTTACTTACCGTGCTTTGCCGCGCTAATTTTTCTTCTTGGGTGGGCACGCCGAGAGTGGTTGAGTTATTTTTAGAGTAATTTGAGTATTGCAAAAATTTAGAGTGTTGGGGGAGTGAAGTACGTATGATGCCTACGTATCCCCTAGCACCGGTTGAAATTTTTGGCAATTTTCTGGAAAGAACCACTCTCAGCTGCTTCACAACCCCCTATTTTTTAATAACCACGCTGCACAAGTCTTATATACTTAAGGTGGCCACGCTGCACGACTATATGTCTGGGTTGTTCCTATACATAACGTGGCCACGCAGCAAGATATTATATTCTTTTTTTTTCAATTTACAATGTATATCAATGACACCTATTTATTTATATTGACGAGCTCCTGCCTATATATAATATGCTATGCTTTATATTTTATAAGGAACCGACCATGCTACAATCACAGCCCTGCGCTAAGTATTACTTAATTCTAAAATGATTCTCTTAATTAATGTCGGTTCCTTAGTCTATTGGCCAGAATTGTTTAAATATTATTATGTAATCTCAAATGTTATTTTATGTTTTTTTTTTAATAGCCCAACGAGGCGACATGGTTAGTATCAAGGTGGATCTGAGACAGATAGAAATGTTAGTTATAAACCAGAAATTTAAGGAATTATAATCATCTAGTGCATACCAGCCGCGTGCAAATAGTAAGTATTACCCAGAAATTACAGAAAAATTTAAGTAAATAACGAGAAATATGGTTTATATTGATTTCTAGACTCTAATTAGGCTAACAAGTAGTGATACAGTGAGTTACTATCGGTTAGGTATGCAATAGCTGGAGATGGGCCGATGTTTTAGGCCGCTGAAAATTTCTATAAATCGGGGTTAATCGGGAGGGCTCTGCGATTTATTTGTTTAGGCCACAGTGTTATCTCACCACTCCTCGGTAACTTGAGTAGACTTGGGGCGGGAAGACGGCAGCAGGTCCGTAAGTGAGGAACTCGGCGTCATGAACCGTAGTCATCCGAAGCTGGGTGCCAGCTGTAGTCGATATGTAGAGAATGGCGATGTCCAGGCCTTAACGTAGTGCTCAGATCCACGCTGAAAACGCCAATATTATGTTTTATCACCATGTACATATATGTTTATAATACGGCCACAAGCATATTTTCTACAATCTTTATCAAGATTACGGGAGCTCGTCCTTTTTGTGTCATTTACCGCCTTATCAATTTTTATCGTAAGATTTACCGTCCTCAGCGGCGACAAAATGGTCTATTTTATATCTTGAGCACCCCGCTGCTACTTATATGTCATGCCTTTCACGGCGATATTATCTTCTTTTTTTGTACTATCAAAATGGCTGCCAGGATGTGCGCTGGTGAGGAGCCTGAGATGTGTAAAATTGTTTGAATTACCGTTTTTTATTGAGGGAAACGTGTAATCTACGTGTCAACTGAGTACGTGTGACTCACATCTATTTTTCTGTAACCTTTTTATGACCTGATTGTGACATGACGGGCTCCGATCCTCCCGCGAAGTGCTTCGCGTGGGCGGCGGTCTCGGGCTGGCGCCTACGCTCGGACCGCCAGCTGTCGCACTTCGGTAGCCCGGGACGCGGAGTTCCGTCGCGGCGGCCTGTCAACAACGAACAAAGGTGTGTTCTGCACTTGACAGGCCGTTCCTACGTGTATATACCTCTACAAAGAGTAACAATCGTGTCAATCGTGCTAAAGTGTGTTTTAGCGCGATTGACTCCACCCCTACGATTGGCGAGCGAGTCAACCAAGAGACACTGACGCCGAAGACCGCTCGCCATACCCTGTGAGATCCCTGTGATCTATCTTTTTTTAAATTCATAACCACCCTCCTGAAGCAACAGGATACAGACACTCGTATCCCAGCTTTATATCAAAATGGACTACGCTTTTATATTTTATAAAGACATTCGCTGGCCATTTTCTACACTCGCGACTGGTTGTACAGCCGAGTACCCATAACCCGGACACGGTCGGAGCTCTGACGCCGAGCGGGCCGCAGTGACATTTTTTCAAAATATAACCTGTATTTCTGTTATCATCTCTGTTACTCTTTACCCGTGTGATCTATATGTGTTAATGATTGAACCTACCTTATTTGAAGACCCGATGGCCGCCATTGTTTGCGTAAGACCCGTTTGTTTAGCACGCCGAGATGTGGGCGCTGCCATTTTTGTTGTTTCTGGGTGGTAACCGGAAGTTGGGACTTGCTGCCTTTTCATTGGTCGAGAGATCGTGAGCGCGCACTGGTGGCGCCTCCGCGTTCGCTCGACGAACTAACCGTTCCCGCGCTGGTCTCAGCAGCCGCACGACTGCTCTGAGACGGAGCAAGGCGGTTAGGTTGGTTTTAGCGACTGCACATCTTTTTCTTTCCTTTTTAAGTTCTCCGTTGCTCTTCGAACTCAGAGTGAGGGACGTTTGTAAAGATCTGCAGTCGATAATTCTAACTTTGTGGTATTTTTGCGTTGAAAAAGCAGCATTATTAATTATAATATATATATTCAATCTATTCTAAATTCTTTCCTCCGAATCCAAGATGGCCGACACTGGCCAGGCTAATTGGTCCTTCCTGCTGTAGCTATAATCCCCCCTTTGAACCCGGCTTTGGCCGGCGGTTGTTTGTTAACCCAACTTCCTGGAGATGCGGGCGCGCTCGTTGTTACAAAGGTGACGCTAACTGGCGCCTAACACGACCGCCCGTATAAGCGTCCCCCACCTGGAGACAAAGGCGCTACGATTGTATATAAACCCGGGCCCAAATTAAAGAACCATTCAGTCTTACCTGGATTCTGTTACCTACAACATCTATGCGTTGACTCCAACCTTATTTAACGTATATCGACCGCTAGGAGCAGAACCGCTAATGGGTATAGCCTAGAAACTTTACAGTAGGTTGTTCAAGCGATCCCTATATAGGCACGTTTCTACTGTGCAGTTTACGTCAACAGTGCTAAAGGTCTCTAGGCACCATGGTGTTGTCCCATTACCTTAATTCCATATAAGGAATACAGTAGACCGAGTAGCCAATGACTGCATTCGCAGCAAACCCCGACCTTCACCCTGACCTCCTTACATGATATTTTCTCACGCCTTGGGACGGCTCTGCAGTCGAGAGTTGACCTCGAATCTTAGGGGCCACAACCACCCTCCTAGGTGGTCCCTGACTGGATATCGGGGATGGCCAATGGGAGTGGGTTATTATGAGAACACAAAAAATTTACGCTGTTTTCGTCGGCCAATGGAAACGGGCCTTATTTGATGCGGGATACCTGTGCCTGTCAGACACGCTGAGGTTCCATCGAATGACGATTGCTTATTACTACAGATCGCGCCACCTTTGAGAGAGACTATTGGCGATGTGGGGCACCCCACCGATATTTTGATAAACACAGTTGCCTCCTGTCTTCTCAGCTATGACTGTACTTTTCGAACGAGAATGTAAATTGATAAATCAGAATCCGTGTACGAGATGAACTTTAATCATGTATTGTAATTAAACAGGGCCATCGGGCATTTCATTGGGGGGGCCGTATGGTCGATCGGTGGGGCCGTGTGACAGAAATTATAGCCATGCATTTTCATTTTCAGCTGACGATTATTTGACCAAAAGTGCAAATAATCGATGGATAGTGCTATATGCCATAGTCGGTTGCAATAAAATCCGTAGGTCAACCATGATTTGGGAAAAGAATCAATCTTTTTACAGAGTTTCCCCTTGATACCATGGTTGGCCCCTGACATTGTCCCTCGTCACTAGAGGAAGCCACTGAGTCTGACATCTAGTTTAAAAAAAACAACAACATGTGGTTCGAGTTGACACTAAAAGTTTAAGAAAAAAAGTCCCTTCCCTACAGGCACACCAGTAAACCCCACAAGGAAAGAGACTGTTCTGTATCCAAGAGAAAAGATTGCACTCTAAAATGTGGTTCCGTTACTGGCTCATGAGACAGGAAGAAATAGATACGGAAATTTGATCTAAATTGTGATTTCAAAGCATGTCACATAAGAACTGTTCTGGTATCTGTTTCCCTGAGGGACCTGGCGAACGGAAATATCATTTCATCCCATGTCATATAAGAGCTATTCTAGTATCTGTAGCCCCTGAGGGAACTGGAGAGGATGGCGAGAGGCGTATCGGAGGCATGGCGTGACATCTGTGGACAAACACGACAAACTGTTTGTCATCGATCTGCCCACATTTATCACTGAACCAATAAATACCCAGTGGACACTGGTCTGCTGCGCGCCTGTCTCGGCGCAGCGGCGTGCCGTCAGAGGTAGCGGGACCATGGAGGAGGCAGGAGGAGTGGATGGAGTGCTCTCCTCCACTGACACATGATGTATCGCCAGCAGATTATGTATGGCTCGTGTTTCCAAGTCAAACACAGCCGCCTCCACCTTGAATAACACAACGCCTGATTCATAATGCACTTTTGATTTATTGACCTACTATCCGGCGTGGATTGCCCACTCGTCGAAGCCCCTGGTTCCACTACGGTTGTGCCTCTTGAGAATGAATGTTTTATTTCTAGAACACATGCTGTATGCATAATGTATCAGGTTCTGGTTCAGAAGCTGATTACCGCTGGCTCGACATGGGTGGCCGGCTGTGGGCGTGCAGGAGGGGTGGGGTGCAGGGCTTGCAGCGGTAGGGTGGAGGTGCAGGGGTAGGGGTTCCCTCCTCGCCCTAATCAGGAACTCCCATGTTTGTTCGCGTTGATGGATGTCGGACATTCCACCATAAAGATCTTATCCGGAATCGTCATGAATCACCGAAAGAAAGGCAGAAATTATTATATTTTTCCTCTGTTATTTCTATTTTTCCCCACAAAAGATGGATGGCAGTGAAGGCGGCTTCACACGGTCTTTAGGACCCTGTTGCTAAGTAACGACGTATTTTGTGTTATTGATTGCCGCGCTTGGACTGTGTGCGACATGAACCCATGTTTTATTGGCGTATCTCAGCATCTCCCGGAAGTAAAATACCAGCACGGCGCTCTGATCTTACTGTATATCATCACTTAAACTCACCTCCTTGCGCGGAGAGCTCTAATGGAGCGTTGAATGCAGCGCCCACCCAGCAGCACATGCGGAGCTCGTCCACAAGAGACATGAAACGAAAATGACGATTAAAAGACAAAAAAAAGTGCATTTCGTGACAACGTTTGCTGCTTGATTAGGCCTAAGTGAGGCCCGCTTCAGGCTCGTGTGGAGCTTGGGGCTGATTAAGGGAGGGTTGGGACCGGGGGACGGCGACAATAATGTGCAGACTGGAGAAAAGTTCATTATGGGTAGGCGGGTGGTTGGAAGATGGGTTTCACAGTACACCAAGCTGCCTAGTAGGCCTTGAAATCCAATGAGGCTGCGCGCGCATCCCGGGCCTGCCACTAGGGGGCGTATGCGCATGCGCATCTTAGGAGACCTTACGTTGAATGTAACGCCATGAAGCGGGGTTTCCATCGTCATACATAGGTTCTGGTGAACTTATGGGTAACCAATGCTAAGATGTAGGTGCAAATAAGCATACCAACTCAAGTTGGAATTATCTTTTACTGCTGGAGTAAACTCCGAAGACGTGCCTTAAAGCAGGTTAAAGGAGGAACGGACATACAGCATGCACAAAAAACTATGCCACTATTTGTATTCTAGATCCTATACTATACTCAAGAAGAACCTTCTAAACAACTGAATAAACTCAAGATGTATATTAGTATTGAAAATGGCTGACACGATCACAGCACTGACTGAGAAAAACCATTAGATTTTTGTAAAATTTTACAAAACCAGGAACCCTGGAATACACAACCCTGGAATATACAGTTGTACCGGCACACCGCCGAAACGTATTTCAGTAAAATAAAAGAGTTAGGATAAAAAAACAACCGGTGCTTGGTAAAGATGTGGCGGCTGGTTGGATGGTACCAAGTTTGTTACAGCACAGAACCTGATGACTGGATAAAAATGAAATTTTTACTTGTTAAAACCGAAACCCGTGATTGTTATTTCTAATAATTGTATGTTTTTTTTTATAAAAGATAAACCTACCATTTGTTCCTAATTTAGGTCTAGTAAACCATCACTGGAAATCAGAAAACGAAAGACATCTATAAAAAAAGACTGGTGAATTTTAAATTTGGGACCTCTGATCAACACAATAAGCTTCAGCTTGATTTCGTCGTGGATGAAATGGGTAACACCTCTTTAGTCAGGCAGCACCACGGAATAAAGAGTGCATTGTCTCTGACTGAGGTTTCTCTTGTAGGCCGCATCACAGTCCTAATTCTTATTGGAAGGGAAAAGAAATCATTGAAGTTCTCGTTGGCAAATGGAAGCGCGTCTGTATCGTTGTCTCTCTTGTACAACGTGTGACTTTACAGTCTCCAGTCTCTATATTCTAGAATCACTTTATCGTTGCCTATCGGATTTAAGTACTTCTCCATTCTCGATCTTCCTTGGACTGTTGTGTTTTAGATAATTTTATTCATCTTTGAAGGTATAAGGCAATAATTCCATGCTTTCAATCCAATCCATCACGTAATACTTAGCAACAATTACAAATTTTGGTATTCCCTAAACCTACAAGCTAACTAGAGTGAGTGATAACAATTTTTACGTATACAATGAGATTCACTCCCAGTTTCAGCTACTTTACAAAATAACTTTCAGTGAACATCTGAATCATAGTTTGAGTGTCTAAAGGGGGTGTTCCACTGGCCCGACGGTAGCCGATTCTGTAGCCAGACAATCGCCGATCATTATCGGATGCCCTGGAATTTCTCAAATCTTTGAAAATGGTCATTTATTAAACTATTATTATCAGAATTAGATAAATTATAATACGTGAGCTTCCTCTACTGGGCCCAGGAACAATTGATCGGGTGAGGAATCGGCCTAGTGTAGCACACCCTTTAGATACATCGAGAAAGTATAGTCAATGTGTGCGTAATCAGTTATATCGAGGTTCATTGGAGTCTTATATCCTTTTAATTGCTTCACCTTGTTTTTTGAATTTGTCCTTGATACCAAATATCAGTGTACTGTTTCCTTAGCTTTCTTCCGCCTTTCAGGTCTTACTTAGACTATTTCCTCAGGGGATGAAGTTATCCAAGCAGTGGTGTATTAGCCGTCACTCGATACGATAAGTTGAAAGCAGCTAACACGAAGTATAACCAGACAACATCATTGCAGTTCAGGATCTTTATTTGTATGAGGCTTTAGGCCCGGCGTCCACCTACTACGATATGGCACCGATATGGTCTACAATGCACCTCCCGATACAAAATCAAATTCGCGTCGGAAGGTCACCTAATATCGGGGCAGTTGACCACGTTTCTGCGATTAGACACCGATAACAAACCCATGCAATGCATGGTGGATTGGCATGTCTAGACATATATCTACGATTTTGCACCTTCCCGATATGACTCCGATATTTCCTTTTTGTATCAGTGCCATATCGGTAGGTCTAAATTTCTATCGTAGTAGGTGGACGCCAGGCCTAAGTATTCAGACGCATGGTTACACTTCATATTCACAAATAGTTCAAAATTTGGATTCTCTCAAACCATTAATTCAGTTCCATCAGAATAACATTTCATGTTACCTCTGCATAGATATCTTATTTTTACCTAGCAGTTTCCAAGTCTGAACTGTAATATTTAGTCCATGAACACAAATAATCTACAAGTCTTTGGACGATAAGGTTGAATCACGTTCATCACTATTCAATATCTGCTGTTTCTTAGACGTCTCATTCAGCTACACCAAGTTGGTTCTACGCTTACTCCAGGCTGACAGTGTTAGCAGGTAACTCCTGCCCTCTGGAGCAACATGTTCATATATCAGTGGACTAAAGGCTGTCCATACTCCAGGGACCTGTTTCACTAGTTTTGTGACATGTCTAGATGGCGTGACATGTCTAGATGGTGTGTCCGGTTTCAAAAGAACTATATATTAAACTTCATTTTGTGCATTCTTGCTTGCACTGTTGGTGCCGCTTTTCATGTCTATCTTCACTTTTGTCACAAAACTAGTGAAACATGTCCATGATGTGTAGATTTGTCTAATTCCTATGTTTGGGGTCTGTCTTTCCCCAAGGGCAGCTACTTGTGTTGTCACAAAACCAGACAACCCAATCTGTCTGTATGGTGTCACAGACATGTCACAAAACTATGAAACAGGTCCCAGGACTTCAGCAGCCTCTAGACAGTGCACCCTTAGGCCTGGCGTCCACCTACTATAATAGAAATTTAGACCTACTGATATGGCACCGATACAGAAAGGCAAATATCGGAGACATATCGGGAAGGTGCAAAATCGTAGACTTATGTCTATACATGCCAATCCACCATGCATCTCAATGGGTTTTTTTCGGTGCCTAATCACAAAAACGTGGTCAACTGCCCTGATATTAGGTGACCTTCCGACGCGATTTTGATTTTTTATCGGGAGGTGCATCGTAGACCATATCGGAGCCATATCGTAGTAGGTGGACGCCAGGCCTTACTGCACTTCACACATATACACATCTCTGACTCCATTCTGCGTTCACATTATCGTTTTTAGCAGGTACTAAATGCACACCTGTATAGACTCTTCTTTAATACGCCATTGTTTAGCTTTTTCTTTTATAAATTTCTTTATTGTCATCATCGTGTATAGTCATACAACAGTACAGGCATCCGCAATCATTCCTCAGCGTTATGCAATATTAGACGACAACAAAGAGGCCTTTCACGTAAGCTCTTACAGGAGCTGGTTTTCATCGTGGTGGCCACAGCCAATCAATACGACAGTGTTAACTATGACAACAAAACACCACTAATGTCCTTCTTTCTATGCCACATTCGTGGTCAATACATTCAAGTTTATACTAGTAAAGATAACCATATACCACTAACATATACTATCTCGAGGTGTCAGTTTCTTTCCAAGTTGGTCTATAGTTGAATTAAGTCCATTTTTTACGTCAACACGGCAGTACCATCATATAAGTAACCCTAAAACCAACATCATGGAACGGCATATTAGAAAAAACACAACCACATTATCACCTCTACTTTCTAGGGCATATTGTTGTATAGTTGATTGATCTGAGGTACAGAGTTTGCCAGACAATGTTTTGATATTTTCTTAAACATCCGGTAAGTTTCAATGTTTCTAGTTACAGGTTGTAGGTTGTTCCAGAGAACCGATCCTGAGTATAATATCGAGTTCATAAAAGCTGCACAATTTCGTCGAATGATTTTCAATACAGGGGCGTCATGTGTCCTAGTACGGACATCTACATTATCATGGTAGATTACAGACTGAGCATGGTGATACATAAAATTTCGCATATGACATAATTGTCTTTCACAGAGATAAGGTATAACAGCCCGAGCATGGAGAACAATTGTCGGCGTCGTCCGTTTTGCTTTTAGACATATCCTCAAACTCTTATTGTGAAGGACCTGTAGTTTTTGTAAATACTTGTTAGCCACGTTCATATACAAGATATCTCCATAGTCAAGGTATGGCGTGATACAGGATTTATAAATACGTAAGGCAGCATTAGTAGTAAGATAAGGTCTCATTTTAGTAAGCTGGTATAGTCTATACGAGATAGACTTAGTTAGTTTAGTAAAATGGGATTTATAGTCTAAGGTTATATTCAAGTGTATTCCCAGATAGTTAAAACTTTGAACTGACTGAATTTTCTCATTACCAATTTTGAGATATATGTTATTTCCATTCCTAAATTTCCTTGTTGAGCCGAAATACATTGTTTTTGTCTTTTTTACATTTATAGATAATTTATTTTCATGACACCACTGATGCAGATTATCGAGGTCTACCTGCAGGGATTTATACAAGTTCTCGGGTTCACGTCCATGTTGATATAATACCGTGTCATCGGCATATAGACATACCTTAGAGTTTACAAAGATCTTATTTAAATCGTTAATATATATAAGAAACATCAAGGGGCCAAGAATAGAGTAATTTCTGAACCAGATCGCACATCTTTTCTCTACAATTTCTGAACCAGTTTAAGTTATTACCATTTACACCATAAAGAGACAATTTCTTGATAAGTATACTGTGATCTACCGTGTCAAATGCCTTTTTGAGGTCTATGAATATTGATAGTGTATTATGTCCAATGTTACGATTTAATAAAATCTGGTCCATAAAGTGCGCTATTGCCTGTATTGTTGATTTCCCTTTTCTAAAGCCCGACTGAGTTTCTGATAATAGCCCATTTACGTTAAGAAAAGAAATTACATGATTATGGACAATCTTCTCTAGCACCTTCCATACAACAGGGAGGAGCGATATTGGTCTGAGATTTGCTACTGAGAAAGGGTCACCCCCTTTAGGGAGGGGAACCACTGTTGACTGTTTCCAAGCCTTTGGTATATCTGCGGATTTGAGTGAAGTATTAAACAAGTCAACAAAAATATGTGGAATTAATAGCCTTGTATCCCTAAAGGTTCTAGTATTTATCCCATCCAACTGGGATTGCTTGGTTAATTTGATGTTCTTTGCAATTTCACAAACTTCAGAAAGATCTGTTTTGATATCATTAAGTGAGACAGGATTTTGGTCATCATTCGATTTCCAGGGGGCAGACATATTACATGCAAGTTCAGGGCCAATGTTTGCAAAATAATTATTTATAAAATCAGGTGTTTCGTTACTATCAATCAAAACTTGGTTATTGTCTTTTAGTCTTATTTTGTTTACTTTCATTTCCGTTGCAGACGGGAGTATATTTCCCGTTACCCGCCAAAACCTCTTGTGGTCGTTTTTATTTTCTTCAAGACTGTTGATGACATAGCTCTCCCTTGCTCTCTTAATTTCTTGGTTACAAGCATTTCTCAGCACTCGGGCTCTTTTAAGGTCATCATCCTTTCCTGATACTTTTGCTTGTGTCAGGGCTTTATTCTTATCTCGAATACTAGCAAGCAACTCCCTTGTAATCCATGGCTGTTGCGATTTAGACACAGAGAATTCCCTTATCTTACACTTAACATTTAAATAACTATTTATAGCTTCAAGTATAAAAACCCATTTTTCTGTTACCGTGTTGAGAATAAAGTATTCATCCCAATGTACACTATCTAAGTGCCTGCGAAGATCATCCTTACTGTATTTTAAATACGATCTACCTGAGATTCTCTTTGTCTTACATTTGCTAACAGAGTGCTTCAGGTTCACAAATATAGACGGATGATCGCTAAAGGCCTGAGATAAGACTCCAGAGCTTTTGACATTTGAGCTGTTTGTAAATATAAGGTCTATTATAGAGCTATTTTTTGAAATTCTAGTAATGTCATTTATTAACTGTATACATCCAAGTTGTTTCATATCATCCAGAAATTCCATGGTATCTGGTGTGGGGTTTTTGACATTCAAGTTAAAGTCACCCAATATTACCAACTCCACATTTTCCACATCTATAAGTTCATTTACTATATTCAACAGAATACCAACACCCATATTCGGGGAACCTTCAGTCGGTCTATAAATGTTTACAACAATAATATTTTTTGCCTTGTCTCTATCAATTTTAACCACTTGTAGTTCCAATTGTTTTGTACTAGAATTTAAATGACTATAACACGTAGGGTCAACATTCAATGTATCTCTAAAATAAATACCCAATCCACCACCAGTTTAAGGCTTATCATCAGACTCATTCCTCTTCCACATTCTATCTAGTCGTAGCATTCTACTGTATCATATTTAATTACTCATCACACCAATTCTGATACATATTATAAGTTGTAGTTTCACATACTGTAATTCTTTTCTATCGCATATCACTTAATCACCGGGAAAATGATTAAAGATTGTTTGACGTGTCTTCAACAACACCAGAGTGCTGGTCCCCGAGGTACAAGGTGCGCCATATGCCAGGTAGCGCATGTTTTATACATGTAGTGTATGCTCAATGGCTCACAATAAACGAGACAAGCTGCACAAGAGGACAGTACTCATCAATCTACGAGCCACGTCTACCATGCCGATGAATACAATCGGAAGTAAACTAGTCACTTTATAGGCCCATTTCCCTTTGCTGACAGAATGATCAGCCATCTCTAGGAACCATTCAAATATGCTAATACTTGGAAGATAGTACAGATGCTAGACAACCGCACAAAGGATCGCCACTTTCTACTTTGGCTTGCCGACGAACTTTCTATAGCACCTCCGACCCGATTCATCCAGCCATTTGTTCCATGCTGTTTTGTTTCGGATCTAAAAACTGAGTCTCAAGAACTTGATATTTCCCACCAAAACAATAAAGAAAACATGCCATTCACACCATTGTTTTGTATCTACTGGTAGAAACACAATCATAAAGATGCATTATTTCCAGAATTTTACCTTTACCGGAAACAGATGACAAATAACATGTGTAGTGGTAACTGCGCCATTAGTATTGACACTTGCGGTTGACAAAACAATGACGTACCTGACAACAGCATACTCTCATTATTACCCTTATGACCGCTCCTTAATTGGCCAGTAGATAGAGAGGCTTCCTTCGTCATTTCGACCATCTCTGCATTCGACAATACTCAAAACTTTATGGGCTCGAAACTGTTCAAGCTAACCTCAAGTAATTATATAGAACGTCCTGACCATGCCGTACAAGTCACAGAACGAGATGACAATTTACGGTTTGTACGGACCGAGGCGTTTACGCCGAGTTCCGTACAAACAACCAATATCTAATAAATGTGTATCGCAATGTGGTCCGTATTTTGGTGTACGGACCAGTGGTCCGTACAGTATTTTTACGTTATATGGCAAAACGGTGCGTATTTACAGTATATACGGCATGGGTATATAGTAATAAGATTTACGCTGCTAACAGTCCCGAAACACAGTGTAAGCCTTTCTGCATCATAGTACCTGGGCATCATCTGGGTTAATGAGTCTTTGACAACTAACTTTTACATTTATGGAAGCAGGGATCGATCATGGAGCCCATCAGGGCTGTCAGCACTCGGCGAGGATAAATCAGCGGTGCAGCTGGAAACTGCAACCAGGATGAAGTTGATGAAAACGTTATCAGAGACTCTCGATCTGTCATGTATGCCACCGGCACATTGCAACATTTCCCGAATAGCGATTGATTCAAATAGATTTTGATCTAGAGCTAAAACCCTTGTCAATTCATTATAATCAGTACATTTTATTAGCTGCCACTAATTAAACGAATAAAGCCACCCACTTTTATTTTTATAAAGGAGATTTCGTGAACGGAAAAAAAAGTTTATGCTGCACCTTATCTCAGCATGGAACAAAACTGTTTCTGTTGTTTTTTTGTTTTTTTAAAAAGAAATATCGCGTATTATTGCCCATATGTATTTTCAGTTTCTAAGGAGAAGCGCCGATCTTTGTTCATGATGCACAAATTGTCTGATGCTTTCGTCGGCAGGTGGGAATGCCACATTAGAACACTTTTACATCATACATGATAATTTTCTGGTCTGCCTTACCTCCAAAGTCCTCACATTAGTGCTCTTCAAAACATCCCTTGCTCGCTGTTCCTTTTAACCGAGGTTGTAAAACAACTTTCACCGTTCTATGACTTAATTCTGGGAAATAGGATCGATAATCCGAAGTTGAGTTATAAATAATTTTCCACTATCTGGTTATGATAAAATAAGATTTACAAGAATGACTTGGGCATGCGTTACATAATACGTAACGGTTTATGGACTGACTGTTGATGCAGAATCCCTGGGGCCCGTTTGATAAGCTAAGATCATGCATGAAAACCCTTTTTGTACCTCACACAAGGGTTTTCGTTTATGATATTTAAGTCTGTTTAAGAAGACAATCTTAGCCCTCAATATAGTTTTTCGTAAGTGTTGAATGAAGTTGACCAACATCGTCCCTGGGTCTCTATAGCATACAGAAAAGGGTCTACCTGTGCGAACCTAGATTATTAAACGGGACCCTGGGCTACTCTTGATAGAAAATGTGTGAACTGACTGGTGATGTAGAATACCTGGACTGACTGTTGATGTAGAATACCTGGGCTACAATTGGCTACTTGGAACACGTTTTATTTCTAACTCCAGTTTGGGAAGACAGTCCCCACGAAGAAGACCTCCATTACCGACCTATGGGGCGAGAGCTCGTCAATCCCAGCCTGACAAATTGTAAAGTCTTGTACCCTACTTGCGTAAGGAGAAGACCTTAAGAAGAGAAAGAACTCAAACACAGAGGTACTATGTACTACTATGAGTCAAGAACTTAACTGGCTCTAACTGTTTATTGACAGGAATGGGTCTTGGTTTTACACCCTTAGCAGGGGGTTGACATGACAGGCTTGGCATCTGTGAGCTCTGCGCTCTTATTGGTTGTTGTACCAACAGCCAATAGGGGAAGCCAAATCTGTTTCGGTTGAGCGCCCGTTCCGGTCTGTCGCACATGTCAGGAGGCCGCTCATGACACGGAACAACTCAAAGTGTCATAGGTGGAGCGACCTGCCCTCATGTGGGCAGACTGGTAACTAGAGCTGAGCGATAATAGGGGTATTATATGCCATTCAAAGAATGGCAGCCGTACTGTAAACATCAGGGAGGAGGTTACCAACCAAAATGGCGACTGGTCCAATTCAGTCAATTTGTTCCTCAATAATTAGGGGTAATTTAGATAATTACTTTCTTCTCATAGAAACCAATATTACATGGCCACGATAGGGATGTATAGACCAGAACTTTACAAAATGATAAAACCCAAATGGACGATACCTCATAGATTGTCGGCTGGACTGTCCTTCCCCGCCATATTTTAACTAATCCAACCCAATCCCTCGTGCGACCTCTCCTCGGGCCTTATACTCTTATTGGCATAGAATATAAAACGACCCCCTAAGCTACTGTTGATATAGAATACCTTGGGCCCGTTTGATAATCTAGGATCGTACATGAAGGTCATTTCATGTACCTCGCACAAGGGTTATCATTTAGAATTTAAGTCCGTTCACTAATACAGTATTAGTCGTCCATATGGTCATCCATAGGTGTTGAATAAAGTTGACCCACATCGTCCCAGGGTCTCTATGGCA
The DNA here is from genome assembly GCA_950022655.1 of Alentia gelatinosa. Lineage (NCBI taxonomy): Eukaryota > Metazoa > Annelida > Polychaeta > Phyllodocida > Polynoidae > Alentia > Alentia gelatinosa. The sequence continues at coordinate 17,708,141 of OX465592.1, forward strand.
TTAAGAAAAGGTTCTACATGTACAATCGTATATTATTAAACGAGCCCCTGGACTGCCTGTTGGTATATAATTTGTGGATTTAATGTTGATGTAGAATACCTGGACTGACAATCTATTTAGAATAGCTGTACTGACTGTTGGTGTAGAATACCTGGACTGACTGTTGATGTAGAATACCTGGACTGGTTATTGATGTAAAATTGTGGATTTAATGTTGATGTAGAATACCTGGACTGACAATCTATTTAGAATAGCTGTACTGACTGTTGGTGTAGAATACCTGGACTGACTGTTGGTGTAGAATACCTGGACTGGTTATTGATGTAGAATTTTGGATTTAATGTTGATGTAGAATACCTGGATTGACCGTTGATGTTGATTCCTTGGGCTGCTGTTGATGCAAAAATATCATGGCTAAGACAACGTCCAGCACTTTACTATATACCCATGCCGTACATACTGTAAATACGTACCGTTTCGGCATATGACGTAAAAACAATTTGTATGGACCGCCGGTCCGTACACTAAAATACGGACCACCTTGCCATACACGTTTATTAACATATCGGTTGTTAAAAATTAAATTCATGATTTTTTTTTTCAATTTGGGTATATAGTAAATATATAATGTCCAACCATGCTTGTACAAGTCACAGAACTCGATGATAATTTACGGTTTGTACGGAACTCGGCATAAATGCCTCGATCCATACAAACTGTAAATTACCATCTCGTTCTGTGACTTGTACCGCATGGTCAGGATGTTCTATATAATTACAGAACCTACAAAGTAGAAATTGTACTTCATGATGGTTAGGATAAGAAGAAGCGTGCACTTCCAGTTCAAGGCGGCGAGGTTGTCACTATGTACATCGATTCCCAAGGTACCCTTCTTGTGAAAGAAGAGGACACAATTGATGTAGGTCTATGAAGTGATAAGCAGCCTTATCAAAGGTTTCTCTGAGCGGTTTAAGTTTCTCCTTCTTGTGCAAAAGAGCGAAAGATTTGGCTTCCCAAATCATAATTCATATAAACTTTACGTGCTTTCCATATTTTTAACTTAATATCTTTTGTTCTATCTAAAATCCATTCGACAGTGTTAAATATTTCTTTGATGATGATTAAGCCAAATGATGGAAAAAAAGACACTGCCTACGGTGTAGTTACTATAATAAACAACTGATGTTAGCTCCAGGCTTCAAACCGTTCTTTTACGGATCTCAAAACCACTGTCTAGCGAGATTTCTCTGTGCGTATTGCCATTGGCATTCACGAAAATGAGTTTTCATTTCGGGTATATACAGAAGTGGAGAAATGTAATGAGTAATGTGATGATTGATATCAGAAACAAGAACTTGTACACATGGTGGACAATATAGGTACTTTCGATATAATATATCATAACAAAGTTGTCGCACATCAGTTAGGAATTGTACATGAAACAGATGATTTTCAGCATCTTAGTTATACATCACTTATTTAGCCGATAGTCGGTTCCTTATTCTCTTCTTGAAGACACCAATACTACTGTCTTGAGTTTCTTTATCAAGACCGTTCCACAATGTCATTCCACGGTAAAGCGGACTACGTTTAAAAAAAGATGTAATCGGTCTTTTCATTTTGATCTGTCGTTTGCTCTGCTCTCTGGTACGGGCATTATGGTCAGGTTCGATATTAAGAGCTAGCTTGTACATATATATAATAGGCTCATATAATTTCTCCTACTTTCAATAGTTACTATACCACAGCGAATATGTAAGGCAACTGTCGAGAGTTTATCCAAGTGAGTAATACCATAAACCACTGGGAAATCAAACTCGATTAAAAAATCCCTTGATGACTCAGAAATATATGTGTGAATGTAAGGTGCTATGTTGAAAAATTAAGTAAAGCTATGTACTGTGTGGACTAAAAAAACTTTGATGCGAAATTTAATATGACGGAAATCATTATTATGTATGCCAGATCAGAAGGTAGGGTGGAGTTGAATTGTTTGGGGAATTACTAAACCGGACCTTATAATTGGTTAGTACTATATAAAAACTACTAGACTCGATCAGAAAATCGGTCAGTATCATATAATAAAATGTTTAGGTATTTTATTGTTTAATTTATATTTAATATGAAGGCAATTATAAAAAGTGTATATTGAATGTGATGGGGTAATTAGGAATATTTAGGGTTGTGTGGATGGGGAGGAAGAATGTATGTATGTATCGTAATGTGCTTGTGTCTGTGCTGTAAGCGGTTTACAATGGAAGAACGCTGCGTAATGCGGCGAATTGTTTGTCGTTATTTTCGTCATTAAATAAATATAAAAAAATGATAAAATAAACAAATGTTTCCATGTTGACGTAACCATACTCCAAACGATATGCTCCGCTCGTGTCTCACTCCGTTTCAACGCCTCGTGGTAAACCGCTGTCCGTGAAGCTGGTATATTGTTTATTTTTGCTCCAGCTCATCTTAGATACAGACTTTGACAGTGGTACACGTATGTCCGCACCTTAGAATCCCACCTACGGTCCGTCTCCAACCAACGGGCGATACTTTCTCTCACTAAACACACACCACTACCTTTTATTTTTTAGCAGAAAATTAATATAACCTTATATTGTCCACTTTCTTGGATTTTTCGCTCCCTAATATTATAGGTATAGGTCTTACCAATATTCAGTCACTTTGTAGGATATGGTTCTGGAGATAAAGTGACTCCTTATGGTGTTTATTGGAGTGTTCTGAGCAGGCCTCACAGGTGGCTCCTGTTAAACCTCAGATTTCCTCTCGTATTAGAATTCACCAGATTGAGGGATTCTATACGTCACACTTTTCAGACATAGTTGTAAGGTTCTTCATACCATTCATGTTCAGCGATGGGGAGGTGTACACAGGCATTGCTGTATAAATCCCGCTCGCGTTCGCCGGCACAAAACCCCAACTGACATAAGTCAGGTTTTTTTCTTCTGATGAATCCGTTGGTAGCCTCCCACCGACAAAACATGAACTCAGACAAGCATTGGAAACTGAAAAAAAGACAAAAACGTGACTGTAAATAGTGAGATGGGTCAATGTTGTTGATAATGCTCTAGGTAACGACTTCGGAGACCTGTAGGTACTCAAGTTGTTTTACCTTCATTACCTTTTAATGTGTGTCCGCTGTAAAGTCGTCAGGGTTTGTACAAGTATGAATTAGTTTGCCTCTCTCGGCCAGTTGGATCCCCTTCGCCTGGCCAGGGATGCAGTTTAGCAAATTACCTTCGTTCACTTCTTATTACAATTAATACAATCATCATTTATTACCTACTAATTTCTCAAGTTAGAACAGGCATTATATGATCACTTCTTCTGGTAATACAAACTTGGATTCAGCCACGGATTTTCAACATTACAAAAATTGAAAAGAAAAAATTGGTTTGACCTTTCCTTCAATCTTGCTAAATCTTGGTAAAATGCAGATCTTGCGTCGTTGTATCGATGGGTTATTTTCAACTCCATATCAGTGGCGAATAATAAGCAAATCTAAATTCCCGCGATGATACAGAAGCTGCAGCAAACTGAACTTTTTAAGAACATGACTTGAAACTATTTACCATCCATCTCATAAAATCACTCTTTATCCACAACATAACACGTGTTTATTAACCTATACGTAGCGAACATATCATATAGCGGGAAAATGTAATGGACTCGACTTATTGCCCAGAAGAGCTTCTATAAGAAGAAAAAACAATAGAATCTTGCATAAAAAAAGACCCCAAAAATGGCTCATGTACACACTGAATCTTCACCGAATACTCGATACAGACGTGCATTCGGCGCCCACCACCGACAGACCTTTTGGAAAATTCCAATATTGGGTGTCTTTCTCGTCAGCCTATGGAAACGAGCCTAAACGTGGGAGGAGCTGGGGTGGGGGAGACAGTGCCACAGGAAGAGGGGGAGGGAGTATTGAATGGCTCCTAGTCTAGTAGATTGTGTATAGCTCAGCTTAATAAGAAGCCCGGTCCCGACACTACTGTCACAGTCTCTAGATGTGTAGCGCGGGTGTCCGCAGGCCCTGGCATCCGGAAATGATCTGCTGGTTTTCTTTTGGCAACAACTGCGTGGCTTTATCGACGGGGAAAATGATGTCTCTCAGGTGCAGGAGAGTAACACTAGCGATAAGACCCGGCCCTGGTGGGGGAGACCTACATCTTCACCCAGACCCAACATAGTGCTCAATGTAAGTCTCCTCTGCCTAGATATGTCATATCTGCTCTATTTTCATCCCGAAAACGTTATTACCTCCTGTCACCTGCTGATAAAAATATTATTAAACTGCATCTGAAGACCAACATGGAAGCACATACTGAATACAAATCTGGTTATATTTTCCCTCCGGCATCCCCACCTAGAGTGAGCACGGAAACTACGTCTTTATATATTACATTAAAAGCCCAACAAAGGATCTGGTTGCTATACACGTGATGTTTTGTCTAAATTTTCACGTCTAGATTGTGCTCTTAATCTAGTATTGTCTTGTCCTTGTCTTTTGTGTTCTTGCCCTTTGCGTGCTTTCAACACGTGGGGAATTCTCACCATTCAGAAATTAAGTTTATCCTACCCCTAATATTAAATCCCATAGGCTTAACATTGAGTTTCCGTATGCCTCGCTGACTAGCATACAGAGTTTTATATGCCACTAGTGGCATACAGAATTGTATCGCATAATATTCTAACATCGAGGAGACAGGGTAGGATACAATCAAAACCTGATTCATTTTATTCGTGGCCAGCACCTGCCACTCCTGGAGTTTTGACTCCGGACTTCACTCGGCTTCGCCTCGTGAAATCACTTTGCCAAATACCAGTCGTGGCATACGGTGGCCAAGATTAAAACTCATCCAGTTTTACGATATTATGCCAAACCGGATTAGTTTTTATTCACACGCTAACTTTGATCGTTTTTTATGTTCGTTGAATGGTCAACAAATGCAGGAAACCTACCTCACATCTCGTGAAGTAAGCGAGTCTAGAAATGCTTAGCTTCTGTCACTAACAGGGTTTTCACCCGTCCAGTCTGCTGTACACAGGCTATAAGAACGTGGCTTCCAGGTTGATGGACATATACCTCAAAAGGTACCTCTTTTTGTATGTACTTTCAACTGATCTACCAAATCTAAGGTCTAACCAAGATATTATTATATATCTATGACTCTGAATGTCCTCGATATATTCAGAAAGTACGGATCACATTCGTCTCTGAATGACGAAATGGTTAATGTTATGCCCCCCCCCCATACCAAGTCAGATTCCTAGAAATATAAACAAAATAGTGGGTGTTATTCAGAGTTAAACTTACTTCAAAATGCCTGTCACTATACTTTTTAAAGCCTATAGGACTTCACATTTTTGTATCAAGATTCCTTATAGCACTTAGATCCGGATTGCAGTTGTAGTATATGAGTAGAATTTCGGCTAGATGTCAGAAATCAATAAAACATCGGTGGTGAAGCAACATGCGCTCTCGATACTAAGAGGGGACTCCCACCTACCACGATAGGCCACGACATGCTTCCCGATCGCTACGATTTGAAATGCCCAAATCGTGGCCTCTCGGGAGGTCACCGATAGTTTCAAATCGTGGACATGGTTTGAAATCGTAGAGCATAGAAACGCCTTTGGAGGACCAAAAACATAAACCATGGTCACGATTCAATCTGAGTATCAATGTATATGAGTTTTAATATTGAAATATATTATAATTTTGGAAACATTAAATGAATCTGAATAGTTTTTTAGAGGTATTCACAACATAATTTGAAGTTATTTTTCAGACTATAATACAATCAAATTGAAAAAGATAACTGTGATAGAATCGTGATTCCGATCTGAAACTATTATTTTCAGACCTTTATCCTTAATCAAATGATATCATATTTTCACCGAATATATATCTGTATACGGCCTACCTAATCCTAGAATTTCATAATTTTCCATCTAGTATTTCACCCACAAGAGATATTTTCCCATTCAAATACACTACAATACCCTACGACAGGCTACGAAATTTCCAACATGTTGAAAATTATCGGGACCTCTACGATTGGCGTTTTCATCGCAGCCTATCGTGAGCTGTCGTGGACGGAATCGCAGAAACCTGTTCCACCTACCACGATTTTGCCAGACCTCAGGCTACAATCGGAATGGTGTCGGGAAGGCCGTCGTAAGGCCAATCGGGACCAGAATCGTGGTAGGTGGGGGCAGGCTTTAAAGCACAATCAAGAAGCGTGTGATGTCGTCGCGCAGTGATCACCTAGCGGATCACCGGCAAACTATTGATGGAGTGAATGTTCGGGATTCATACGTGTGTGACTGAAGGGTGAGAGTGAGTTGTGCAATGGCATTTTTACAGATTTCCTGATATATGATAATAAGAAGACATGGTTATTGTACCTGAATTTCAACTGTTCCTCGATATTTCCGACCAAATATTTCTAAACAGATTCCATTCAGGCACACTAACACTGCCGGCAGATATAACCGATAGGTGGGATGTTCGGCCACTTTTTGGACGTATACCCTCCTGATTGTGTAACGTGTTGCAGGGCATCCATCAAAGAACACCCTTCTATATCTCATTACCATATTCATACTGCACCCTCAATCGTTTAAATTGTGATATTGTATCTAGATGTGTGGACAAATTCTGATGTTGATGGACTGCTTTGAAAATCTGCTATGGAAAAAGGGATTGTTGTACACCCCTTTCTTGCGTAAAAAAACGAAAAGAAAAAACTGTGTGAACTCCCAAAATCGTTGTCAGTGGGTAAGGTTTTTCTTGTTCATGAAATGTAGTGTTGCTTGCCCACAGTATGAAACTTGTAAAATGTGTTTTCCCCACGATTATTTTAACCTACTTTGTAATCGTGTTTCAAACTTAATTTTAGACTGTGGCGTGAAGACGTCGGCTGTAAGTGTTGTGAGGGGTACCAGATTGTTTTTGAGAGAGAAACCGTTGGCTGTATTTTGGACCGGTTTATACCTACCTATTTTCTTTTATCGGAAACGTGGAATAATCTGTGTAATATGCAATAATCGTTCGAAAATTCATCCGGTGTAAACGCCCCAAAAGTGTATGGGTGGTGGCCTCATTGTTTAATCTATGCCCAATAAATCTACTATTTCATAAAGTTAATCATTTCACACGCCGGCTAGTACTCATTCGCCAACTCTCTTTCTGAAATGTTCGGTGCGTGGTTGCCATCTCACTATTGGAAGATCACCAAATGGAAAGAGGCCCTTTCTGCACTCCCCTCTCGGCCCCATCGCTCCGCGCTTCACCCTAAGGATCCACCGACTATTTCCCGTCTGAGAGACAAAGATTTATTGAATGTTTTATCCGTGAGCCACCGCTGTGGAGCGTCGGGTCAGGGGAGGGGTCGTGGATGGTGGTGGGGGGGGGGGGGGGGGTTAGACTGAAGGGGGCGGGGGTACTGTGCTTGGAGTACCCTATCAGAACCCAAGAGCACTGCTTGAAGAGCAGATCGCTCTCCTCTAGCCGATGGTTTTCCCTTTTCCATTCTTCCTCTGTCATAGGTTCAAATTATTCTGAGATTGCACCATTCTTAATTCAGGATTTAAACATCAATAACAGTGGCTATTGCATTGGACGAGGCATGGAACTCATATCATTTTTACAATTGGAATACTCTGCCAGTCATTGTATATTTATTAATGGTGTCTGCGGGGAACAAAGGCCTGATTCCATTTACTCGAATTATGTCGCGATCCTCTGGCCCGTTGAATAATTTAGGCTCGTACAGGAAGACCCTTTTCTGTACGCCAAGGAGACCCAAGGACTATGTGGGTAAACCATTTTGCAACACTTATGGGAGTCTAAGACTGACTTAGAAAACGAACTTAAATATCATTTCACGATAAATCCTTGTAGCAAGTTCAGAAAAGGGTTTTCATGTACGAGCCTAGATTATTCAACGGGGCCCTGCTGTACCAATGTCCGTTCCCTTTTTAGACGAGGGCTATAGCTCCCCTTCCAAATAAGGGCCCGAGTAGTGATCAGCACCCTGTTTAAGCCGAGAAAAATAAAGACTTAAAGAAAAAAACGTTAAATATAAAAACTGAAGTGTAGCGTTGATGGTAATATACACCTCATAAACCGGATTTGAGCAGATATAATTTTGTAAAGACGTTTAAAGTGCACATTAAAAAGAAAATTTACTATGAATTGAAATTCGAGTGGAGCAGGTGAAGAGTGGCTGGAACCGTTAGTGAGCTGCTCATGCCACGAGTTAGAAACAAGCACCACATTGTAAACTACCACATTATAAACGGTATCAAGCTAGACAACGGAAGTACAACATGGTTCAGAGGTGATCAATGCAACACATGTCATTCGGTATTTATATCAATACATTAATGATATGAATACATTAATACTATGTATATGGAACGCAATCATTCTAATACAGAGTTATGTCTATAACTACTATGAATAGTTCCTCTTGAACAGCTAGACTCGGGCAGACGTAGTTGTTGCATGGAAACATAGATCCCCACCAAACCTCAGCTTGGAGATTGCACTGCCTACTGTATGAATTCTTCCCTCCCCAGACAACCCCCTCCCTACCCCTCCCCAGGCCCCCGGCCCACTCGGCCCGAGGGCACCTCGTATCGCCCCAACTCCACCCCGCTGCCCCCTGCATTGATATTTGGTCACTTATATCACTTCCGGACCGGGGCGGGCACCAGGAGGAGCTTGCCGACCTCCTGGTGCCCCGTCTCCACACCCGCCGGCTATTGTACGAGTTGCCCACCGCTGCATGGCGCTGAGCAGATGGTCAACATTGAATATTGCAGTGGAAACGATCAGCCCATGAATGATAAAGACGCAGACATTTATATCCCATCCCACACTCTACCCACCATCCCCTTCATCCCTCAGCTCATTTCTTTTCCCTTCCTCTATACCCCAAGCAGCTAGGTCCTCATAAAATAAGGAAGCCATAGAAAATGGATATGGTGCATATTGCGAAGGAAACAAAGTTATAAAAACCCTCCAGCTACTGGTACATTGGTAGAATTCCTTCGGTGTGTGTGAGAAGAATGTGCTACTTGAAAGCGATCCTGCTGTAATCTTGTATTGAGTGAGTGGGTAAGAACATATCGAAAGCTTCTCGGGTGTTGAAAGAGCACCAAAGCCTGTTTTTTTTTATAATAGAAAGAGTGAGACAGAAATACCGGATCATGGTCTTTATTACCCACCTAATACGAAGTCTCCATACTAAACCGTTGGAGCCTACATATCGCTACTGAGTAGAATATGAAAGTTGTATTCTACTGAGTAGAATACAATTGTTTTTAACACCTCACGGACACATTAGGAACTATTTTACATAAGAAATGCACTACGCTTAAGTCAAGTTTCAAACCATTTGTAACACTCTAAATACTAGTTGAAAGGGGAATGATGATTTCAACATTACCATGATTTTGATTCATGTGACCGTATTCTCCTTGTAGTTGACACAATAAATACTCCTCGTTATCGCTCGGAGCTTTACTACACGTCAAAAACGCGGAGAAAAGGACCACTCAGATCAAAATCATGATAAAATTATGTAAATGTTGTGATTATAAAGTTGTGATGGGATATGGTCCTACAAGACATTCATAGGTGGATCGTCAAAATGAGTTTGTCACTTTATTAGATATTTTCCCATATTTGAATCCTAGATAAAGCTCGGCGCCCGATGAGTTCCCGATAACCTGCGATAGACCTTAATATGCGTTCATCGAGGTGCATCCTCGGGTGTATCGGCTACGGATCAAAGCTGACTTTCCAACACGATATCGATTTTGTATCTAGGGATACATCATAATGACTATCGTAGTATATCAGGAGCTTAGTGGACGCCAGGCCATAACAGAAGATCTCCAACAACTATTGGAGAATTTTGATGATAAAATCTGATTAAGGCCTACAACCCAATTACCAACGCCGACGTAGAAAGGCCGAACCCACCGTACTGCCGATGCATACCTGCGCGGCCTACGACACGCTCTACGATGCAAACCTACATTGAACTGAATGGGATACTTCGGGAAGTCTTATTTCATGCGTCGGCCTGGTGGGATCCAGACTTCAGATGTCAGGGTTTTCTGACAATCACATATATATATATATATATATATATATATATATATATATATATAATATATATATATATATATATATATATATATATATATGTAGGGCATTTAAAAAATTGTTCATTTGCTGTCCTTTAATGAAAGTAACATCCCATTGTGCAGTTAGAACAATTATCCTACCCCTAATAAAAAACGCCAGAGGCTTAACATGGGATTTGTTTATGTCACGGGTGTGACATAAAGTGTTGTTTATGCCACTACTTTCTTATACTGAAAAAATATGGAAACGGGGTAGGATAAAATCTAGACGCCACTTGTTTGAGTTTATTTATGTCACTCATTTTGTTGGCTCTGTAAAGTCACTCGTTTTCGACTCGTGAAATTATGGACCCAACAAAATGCGTGGCATAAATAAACTCAGACTCAAACTTGTGACGTCTCTTGATATTATATTTTCCCCATCATCCTGTTTACTGCCGAAAATATGTTATTTGCTGAAGTATTGCGCTCTAGCCCTTTTATTGACATTCAATGAGAAGACCATGTTTGTATAGAGCATTGAACAAACTTTTCAATTTTGAAAAAAACCCACATAGGTTGACATAGGTTGTATGCTTGCCAGCTCCTTACATCACTAATCTGTTACTCATACACAGTTCTGAATCCGTTCTCAGTAGGAGTTTCCGTACATAAAAGGGCGTCCACACAAACCAATTACTGCCCGTGTCTGAGACCGGCGTAGTCACAACGCCACCTAGCGTGTGATCGAGAATCTACCTGCCACCTGGCCGAGTAAGAGAAAAAAATGCATGATACTGAAGCAAATAATTGTTCGCCAGTGACCAATTGAAGTGAAGCAATAGGCATTTTTCTTTATTTCCCCACGCCTGTATTCAATACAAATGTATCATTATGTAACTACTCATTCCAACCTTAATATTATTTGGCTTCTGTTTTGTGAGTATGTCCTAGCAAAGCAGTTCTAGGTCACATATAGAAGATAGGTGGATGACTGCGCAGTGTAAGCTCAAATTTTTTCCAACCCAACCACGGGAAAGGGAAAAACTAAACCCACATATAGAAGATAGGTTTCCCCGGGCAGAAATGAGTAACTGAACCTTTATTAAGCCGGGAGCTTTATCCAGCGCTTAGCATATTCTACATTCAGCCATTTATTCCTAGGCAAGAATTAAGAAGCCTCGAACTCTTTACCGGCTCGTAATTCTCGATCCTCCACTATATCGCCAGATTTACTCCATCCTGGCTCAGTCCTAGCTCAGTCCTGGTTCCCCCTTACCAGCCATCATTCGTCTTCCAGTCAGTTTTCCTTTTCGCACGGAGTCCTTCAAGCCCTTGAATAAGCAGCCGGCAATCGCTGATTGTAACATCTTCCCTGGCCTCCACCTGCGCCCTTCCGTCTCCAATAAAGGGCCAACCGCAACCCGCAAGTGGCTGGTCTCCTTCCAGTTACCAGCTTCCTACAGCCTCTAACCTACCTCTAGCTGTCACTCCATAGAAATTGGCCACCGACAAGTTGCAACCCTCTCACTCATCAGTAGAACCTAACCCAACTAGCACTGAGCAATTGAGCAACCCTAAGAGTTCTACCGACAGCCAGTAATATGTAACTCCCTGCTAGCTCAGCCAGTCACACTGACATCTCTGTCAACAACACACCACCTTCAGTTAGCAATAGACTCCCGGTCACCCGCTTCTGGCAATACACTACCCTAGGCCAGTCACACTGACATTTCTGTCAACAACTAATCTCAGCTAGCAGCCCACTCCCTGTCATCCTCTTCTGGTACCATACTGCCACTAGTCAGTCCAACTTATTAAAATTAATTCTGCAGGAAAGCTACTGGAACAAGCTGACAGCCAACCGCCAGGAACAGCCAATCCTCAAACGGCGAGCGATTGCTCATCACAAATTCGTTAACAAGCTGCTCTCAGCCTCATTACACCTTCACCATGCAGAGACTGACCACCTTTATTCGACAGCCTGCAAGAGGATGCCCTTTCACTGAAACCGACAGCCAAAAGCCATCTACAAGCAACCAGCTTCTCACAGCCAAAAACCCAAAGAAACCTGCCAATAGCAGCCTACACCTGAACAATTAGTTAGCCTCTGCCTGCAACCTGCCACCCACCGCCTGCAACATAACTTGCTGCAAATTCTAGACTATGCACACCTTGGTCTATGCTCAACCACCCATATAATATGTGCATATTATGCTGCCTGCTGCCCATCAGACCAATCAGCTGCCAAACATCGACTACTTCAGGCACCCCGCATCAATTACCTGGTCCCCATCGTCGATCACGTGCCGCCCACTATAACCCACCACCCACCATCCATCGTCCATCGTCCATCATCCATCGCCGATCACCTGCCGCCCACTATAACCCTCCATCCACCATCCATCGTCCATCATCCATTACCGATTGACTGTTGCCCATTTCTTCCTCAATCCAGAATCCATCATCTACCACCCATCAACCACTGACTGGTCCCTGCTGGCCCACCCCATGAGCCATCTCATGCCCATCACCTGCAACCCATCATCCGATGCCCTTTTGTACTGTTCATCGCCCACCTCATATGCATGGACTACCACCCAATGCCCTCCACCTGCCACCCATCAACTGATGCCCGCCACTAGCTTCCCACCGCCTGCCACCAATGCCTTCCACCTGCTGCCCAATTTCCTCCACCTGCATGCTACCGCCCGCCGCCCGCCGCCCGCCGCCCGCCACCCGCCGCCCGCCACCCGCCGCCCGCCGCCCGCCGCTCGCCGCCCGCCGCCCGCCGCCCGCCGCCCGCCGCCCGCCGCCCGCCGCCCGCCGCCCGCCGCCCGCCGCCCGCCGCCCGCCGCCCGCCGCCCGCCGCCCGCCGCCCGCCTTTGAATAATTCCGCGAGTGGCGCTATGAGCGGCGCCCGGCGCTGTCTGCACGTGTTAGAAAACCATGCATCAGGCTGTTGATCGAATCTAGGCCTTGGGAAGAAATCCGTCCATACGCTGCCTCGAGGGAAGCCTCTCCCTTTCCCGTGTGTCGAGAGTTCCCTCAACCAACCCCTACTTCTAGCATCGATTTGCCGAGTAGCGGCTCCCCTCACTTAGGCGGGAAAAGCACTATTTTGGGCCTCAGCGCCTTCTCTCCGCTGCCCCCTGGTGGTATGAATGTAAAGAGGGGGCATGTTGGGGGCAGTAAGTTGGCGATATGATAATCAATACAGTAAACTATCTGTACTGTCTGTGCAACCCCCGAAGGCCCCAACTTCGTTATGGATGGAATATTCGCACCTTGGTTGTGTGAAGGAAATCTTTCTGGGGGTGGGGGTATATGAGCACCTGGTACCTGTATCTGACTATAGGGGGCGGTCAATACGCCTCACACGCGTCCATAATTCTCGCGCCGTGCACGTGAGCTGCTCGGTGAGGGGCAGACGTCGATAGGAGTAGCTCCACAAGTGATAAGCAATCAGCAAGCATGACATTCAATCTGTGCAGCTCACACTACGTGCCCACCTCACTCTCGATCTACACATATCATATTCAATCTGAAAGCGGCTCCCACCATGTGACTACCTCACTCTTATATCTACACATGCGACATTCAGTCTCCAAGTAGCTTACACCATGTGACTACCTTACTCTCATATCTACACATGCGACATTCAATCTTCAAGTAGCTTATACCATGTGACTAACTCCAACTTATATCTACACATGCGACATACAATCTTCAAGTAGCTTACATCATGTGACTAACTCACACTTATATCTACACATGTGACATTCAGTCTTTGGGTAGCTCCCACCAACCACATGACTATCTGACTCTCATATCTAGACATACGATTTTCAATCTGAAAGCAGCTCCAACAATGCGACACCTTTTTCTCATACCTGCACATGTGACATTTAATCTGAGAGCAGCTCAAACAATGTGACTACCTCACTCTTATATCTACACAAGTGACATTCAATCTGCGAGCAGCTCCCATAATGTGACTACCTTACTCTTATATATATATATATATATATATATATATATATATATATATATATATATATATATATATTTATACATGTGAAAGTAGCTATCACAATGTGACTTCCTCACTGTCATATCTACACAAGTGACATTCAATCTGTAAGTAGCTCCCACCAAGTGACTACCTTACTCTTATATCTATACATGTGACATTTAATCTGCTAGCAGCTCCCACTATGTGACTACCTTACTCTTATATCTATACATGTGACATTCAATCTGTAAGTAGCTATCACTTTGTGACTACCTTACTCTCATATTTCGATATCCAGTGATCATGCACTTTTAGTCGTTACGGGAGAAATTAAAGAATGTTTCAGAATGTCTGAGTCAGATTGCTTTATTTCTTCAAAGGGTGCAGTCTGTCAAGATGTGCAGGTTAAGCTCAAAGGGTTCAGTCTGTCCCATAAAGCGTGCAGTCTGTCGGTAACCAAGGTCACCAGTACAAAGGTACATGGCACATTCTGCTTTGTGGACACACTGGCTGCTCTGTTCCTAGGTATATAATAGTAAGTAAGTTAGTGACGTTAAAATAAGGATTTACACATGAAAAAATGATGCAAGTTTGATAAGAAACTACTGCCCTTATGTTCTAATGAAAATGCTTTTAAGTTCAATAAAACCACTCTCTGTATGTCTAAACTAAAATAACCATTTTTTTGATCAAAAAGGATAGATAAAGTAAGTGTATTAATGCTACAACTCCAGGTTTTCTGTTTTTATTCGTAGGATGATCATGATACAGAGATAAACATAGGGATTTAAGGACAACCTCTGGTAACAACCATAACTTCATCAGGACATCTCTCTCAAAAAGTATGCCACTGATATCTCCGGTAAAGGTTCTGCTTCTGTCTACTCTGCATGGTGCGTACTAAGTTCTTAGAACTGTATATGTCTTCTGTAATTTATGTAGTTGGAAAATTACGGTCTGAACTCCTTTTAGCAGTTCTATACTAATTATGATACTGGGTGGCTGGGTGTTGGGTACAGCCTGAGCTCATCTCAAGCGCCACCATAGGTTCGGTCCAGAACACTATCTCGGTGCTGGTCCCACTAGTGAACCCACAGCTCTGTTTTACTACAGCCACCCAGCACTGCCTGCTCTTCTAAGGATCATATAGGGGGGACCTGGAAAGTTCTATAGCCCTGCTGATACCCGGGATCCCAGACTCTATCTAAAGGGAGGATCCGAAACTTAACCCCATCCTTCCAGAGATCTGGGACTCTCCCAACCCTTCCCATAGGGGACCTGAAGGTCTACCCCAGCAGGGAACAGAGACAGAACCTTGTGGAGGGACTGCACATAGTCCCTCCACCCCTAGTGTGTCCAGTTTATCTGAGTAGGCTCTTACATATATTCCTGCCTGGCTTCACAGGGCATGTGCAGAACCCTACTGGGTCCCCACTGGTTGTCATGTGGTAAGTCTGGTAACCACCTGATCAGTCAGTTTTGCTGTGACATTTCTTACCAACACATAACCAGCCTATACTCTAGGTACCTACCAGATGGCTAGATAACCAAGTTGGACTGGTTCTGGCAATGTGCCGAATATAGCAGAGTCAGCACCTACTTAGCACGGGTGCTGCTACACACAGAACAACTAGTAGGCGACTACACATCACCTACATGTGTATCTACTGGTTCAGAACCCTTCTAAAAGAATTGTAAAAACAAAGGGATTCATGAGATATAGGATTTGAATAGTCAAAGATGTAATGAGATCGGTGACTACATATGCTGTGGAATCTATAAGCCTGTTTCCATTCGCTGACTATTCACCACCGATCTGCTGTCGGGAACCACCGATGACAAATCGGTGATTTGAAACAGGCATGCAAAAAAGTGCTCACCAATTAATTGTGCACAAATTATGCAATTACGCCACGACCGAACGACTTCTGTCGGTATGGACCAGTCAAAACAAGGCATTCACTGCACCCTTACTGATAAATGGAAACCTATGTACAGTCGGTAGCACCACCGAGAGCAATGAAGGACCATTAGGTATATCACTTATACCGAAGTTTACGGAAATAAAGAGAGCAATGCTAGTGTGAATTGAAAAAATTACTGAATATCACAATATCTATGGAATATACGGAGTTATTCATTTCATATTATGAATAACAAAATTTCTGAAATTTTTAGAATACTATTACATATTCTGATAAAATCTGTCTTCGGGAAGGAACTGCCTAGGTACTGTTGATATAGGGTAAAAGGAACCCTTTTGGACTGACTTTGAATTCGTAACGATCCTCATTCGTACTTGTTACACATGATTTATGTATGCTTTGTTCGACCATGATAAATTTTGATTCAGAATACAAAAAATACTCTTTCAATCCTTAGTTCTTCGATGACTATGATTTTGTTGGGTTTTTTTCGTAGATTGTGTTTCATGTATTTTATTGGAGACTTGGGGTTAGGCAGCTATCCTCAGCAACCCTCACACGCCCCTCCTACCATCATTCACCCATTCCTCCCACAGTGGCGCCCCTATGCGGCCGTCTCCCGAACCCACTAAGAGAGGAATAAATCCCGTCGTCCTTCACGGGAAACCGGTAGATATGAGCCCCCGGAGTCACGTGACGAGTGAGGTGAGCTGCCACCAGGAGGCGGGCGCTCTGTTACGTGTTCCCTTGTAGCCAGGGGGCGGGACTAGCGAGAGGAGGGCGCAGAGGGCTGCGTAGGAGGGGGCAGAGAGGGGTGCGTAGATATATGGGAGGGGGTTGAGAAGGGTGCGTAGCTGGGGGGGGAGGAGTGTGTAAGATGAGGGTGGAGAGCAGAGTGTAGGAAGAGGGGGGGGAGAGGGCTGAGGCGGAGGAGGCCGGAGAGGGGCGGTAGGAGGGGGTAGGTGGAAACAGGTGCTTAGCAGGGGCTGGAGAGGGTGTGTAGGATGGGGAGGAGAGGAGTGTGTAGGGGGAGGGAGGAGGAGAGGGGTGTGTAGGAGGATGGGGGAGGGGAGGGGTGAGTAGGAGAAGGCCGGAGAGGAGGTGCATGGAAGGAGGGTTAATAGGAGTTGGTAGTTCAAGGGTGGAGAGGGATGCATAGGAGGGGGTGGAGAGGGGTGGGTAGGAGAGGGTAGAGAGGGGTGAATAGGGGGAGGGCAAAGAGGGGTAAATAGGAAGGGGCAAAAAGTGAATGTAGAGAGCGGAGCATAGGAGGGGGTGGAGTGGGGTTTGTATAGCAGGAGGGCGGAGAGATGTGAATAGGAGGAGGGCAGAGAGGGGTGCGTAAGGGGAGGGGGGAGAGGGATGTGTAGGAGGGGGCGGAGAGGGGTGTGTAAGGGGAGGGCAGAGAGGGGTGAATAGGAGGGGGCAGAGAGGGGTCCATAGGAGGAGGCGGAGAGGGGTGTGTAAGGGGAGGGTGGAGAGGGGTGTGTAAGGGGAGGGAGGAGAGGGGTGTGTAAGGGGAGGGAGGAGAGGCGTGTGTAAGGGGAGGGAGGAGAGGCGTGTGTAAGGGGAGGGAGGAGAGGGGTGTGTAAGGGGAGGGAGGAGAGGGGTGTGTAAGGGGAGGGAGGAGAGGCGTGTGTAAGGGGAGGGAGGAGAGGGGTGTGTAAGGGGTGGGCGGAGAGGGGTGTGTAAGGGGAGGGAGGAGAGGGGTGTGTAAGGGGAGGGAGGAGAGGCGTGTGTAAGGGGAGGGAGGAGAGGCGTGTGTAAGGGGAGGGAGGAGAGGGGTGTGTAAGGGGAGGGCGGAGAGGGGTGTGTAAGGGGAGGGAGGAGAGGGGTGTGTAAGGGGAGAGAGGAGAGGCGTGTGTAAGGGGAGGGCGGAGAGGGATCCATAGGAGGAGGCGGAGAGGGGTGTGTAAGGGGAGGGCGGAGAGGGGTGTGTAAGGGGAGGGAGGAGAGGGGTGTGTAAGGGGTGGGCGGAGAGGGGTGTGTAAGGGGAGGGAGGAGAGGGGTGTGTAAGGGGAGGGAGGAGAGGCGTGTGTAAGGGGAGGGAGGAGAGGCGTGTGTAAGGGGAGGGAGGAGAGGGGTGTGTAAGGGGAGGACGGAGAGGGGTGTGTAAGGGGAGGGAGGAGAGGGGTGTGTAAGGGGAAGGAGGAGAGGGGTGTGTAAGGGGAGGGCGGAGAGGGGTGTGTAAGGGGAGGGAGGAGAGGGGTGTGTAAGGGGAGGGCGGAGAGGGGTGTGTAAGGGGAGGGAGGAGAGGGGTGTGTAAGGGGAGGGCGGAGAGGGGTGTGTAAGGGGAGGGAGGAGAGGGATCCATAGGAGGGGGCGGAGAGGGGGTGCATAGGAGGGGGCGGAGAGGGGTGTGTAAGGGGAGGGCGGAGAGGGGTGCGTAGTAGGGAGCGGAGTTGGGTTTGTATAGGAGGAGGGCGGAGAGGGGTGTGTAAGGGGAGGGAGGAGAGGGGTGTGTAAGGGGAGGGCGGAGAGGGGTGTGTAAGGGGAGGGAGGAGAGGGGTGTGTAAGGGGAGGGCGGAGAGGGGTGTGTAAGGGGAGGGCGGAGAGGGGTGCGTAGTAGGGAGCGGAGTTGGGTTTGTATAGGAGGAGGGCGGAGAGGGGTGTGTAAGGGGAGGGAGGAGAGGGGTGTGTAAGGGGAGGGCGGAGAGGGTTGTGTAAGGGGAGGGCGGAGAGGGGTGCGTAGTAGGGAGCGGAGTTGGGTTTGTATAGGAGGAGGGCGGAGAGAAGTGAATAGGAGGGGCGGAGAGGGGTGTGTAAGGGGAGGGCGTAGAGGGGTGTGTAAGGGGAGGGCGGAGAGGGGTGTGTAAGGGGAGGGCGGAGAGGGGTGTGTAAGGGGAGAGAGGAGAGGGATCCATAGGAGGGGGCGGAGAGGGGGTGCATAGGAGGGGGCGGAGAGGGGTGTGTAAGGGGAGGGCGGAGAGGGTTGAATAGGAGGACGGAGAGGGGTGTGTAAGGGGAGGGCGGAGAGGGGTGAATAGGAGGACGGAGAGGGGTGTGTAAGGGGAGGGCGGAGAGGGGTGTGTAAGGGGAGGGAGGAGAGGGATCCATAGGAGGGGGCGGAGAGGGGGTGCATAGGAGGGGGCGGAGAGGGGTGTGTAAGGGGAGGGCGGAGAGGGGTGCGTAGTAGGGAGCGGAGTTGGGTTTGTATAGGAGGAGGGCGGAGAGAAGTGAATAGGAGGGGCGGAGAGGGGTGTGTAAGGGGAGGGCGTAGAGGGGTGTGTAAGGGGAGGGCGGAGAGGGGTGTGTAAGGGGAGGGCGGAGAGGGGTGTGTAAGGGGAGAGAGGAGAGGGATCCATAGGAGGGGGCGGAGAGGGGGTGCATAGGAGGGGGCGGAGAGGGGTGTGTAAGGGGAGGGCGGAGAGGGTTGAATAGGAGGACGGAGAGGGGTGTGTAAGGGGAGGGCGGAGAGGGGTGAATAGGAGGACGGAGAGGGGTGTGTAAGGGGAGGGCGGAGAGGGGTGCGTAGTAGGGAGCGGAGTGGGGTTTGTATAGGAGGAGGGCGGAGAGAAGTGAATAGGAGGGGCGGAGAGGGGTGCGTAAGGGGAGGGCGTAGAGGGGTGTCTAAGGGGAGGGAAGAGAGGGGTCCATAGGAGCGGGGGCGGACGTGAGCGATATTTGATGGATTTCCTGAACCGTTTTGCTTATTTTTCCTCCTTTCCACCCTTGCCTCCAAACCCTGCCCCTCAGCCGCCTCTCTTCGCCTTGTCAGATTGATAGACCCCTTGGATGCTGTCTTAGTTCTTTCAGACCCCTTTTTCTCCTTCCCGTTTCACCTCTCAGCTGCTGACAGTCTCGTCCCCAGCAGGTATTTTTGTTTATCAAGTGACTGGTGTTTTATAAATGCCAATACGTTTCGCATGATCCTTTTTTCCAAAGTTGTTACACTGCTTCGCATTGGAATTGTCTTTCATCGTAGTCAACTGAGAGTGATTGTCGTGAGTGAATACCTTGAACCTTCTTTGACACCTCCCTACTCTTACCGACTTGGTGCTCGTTCTGTCGAACTATCCGTGACTACATTGATGAATTTCTGACATTGGAAACCATTTTTATAGCTCCCAAAAATGATTTATTTATATTCATGAACCCAAGAACCAACGACGCAATTTTAAGTGAGTTTCCATTGGCAGTAAATAATCGACAACGATGTCAATTTTATTTGAGACGTCCTTCTTTCATGTGTCTCCGAGAAGAAATCCTTCTTGGGGACAATGACCTCCTGTCTCCACTGAAACTCAGTGATGCCTACCGACTGCGTTTTGCTGCCTTAACCGTTTTATCAATGACAAAGTCCACACTGTTTGACTTTGTCATTGGTAGTTTCGTAAGTTAGTGGTGCCAAATTTTGCTTCCATCGGTACTGAAATTGATTGGTGGGTCTCTATCTGTTAGTTTGGCATTGTCACACATTTCATCGAAAATCCAATTTATTGGTCAGAGGTAATTGATAAATTCATTTGTTGTGAAGGTGGTCGTTTTTTACATGTATACACAAAATTGTTGTTCCCTCTTCACCCAGAAATGAGTTACATCTCTCTCTATTAGACGCCGTTTTCACCTGATTATGACTTTTGGCACCACCCATCGAATAGTTGTCATTTCATGGGAAATAATTTTCAGGTGGAAAAGGGCATACAAATCACTGGTAAATGATTTCCCTCTCAAAGAGCACACAGTAAGGCACCATCTGGTCTCTGGGTACAAAGAATTGTTCACAGTGTAACTCTAGGTTTACACCATGCCCCGACACCCCGCGGAGACCCCGGAGACAACATTTACACCAAAACGCGGGGGACTATCGTAAAACTGGATGAGTTTTTGATCTTGACCGTATGCCACGACTGGAGTTTGGCATAGTGACTTCATGAGGCGAAGCCGAGTGAGGTCCGGAGCCAAAACTCCAGGAATAGAATGCGTTTGTCACGATTAAAACGAATCCGGTTTTGATTTTCTCCTACCCCGTCTCCTCGATATTGGAATATTACGTGAAAACAATTCTGTATGCCACCAGTGGCATATAAAACTCTGTATGCCAGTCAGCTTGGCATACGAAAACTCAATGTTAAGCCTCTGGGATTATATATTAGGGGTAGGATAATATTGCAGATGGCACGCAGTAATCTGCGTTTACACCATGACCCCAGCAACTACCGCCACCCCTGTTTTGAGGACATTCACGGACACTATTTTAACCACTGTGCCACTCACGACCGCCTACAGTCTGCGGCGGTCATCACGTTTGTCAATGGTTTCCCGGTACAATTCTCCTTATTACCATGGCTCATGATGGTTGCCACTGTTATTCGCTGTATTCATCCTGACTATCAGCTGCTATGAGCTATTTGAATTCATGATCAATTTGACTATTTTTTGGAGTGATATTTGTTATTGTAGTTTCAGTACGATTTCTTCAACATCCGTTTTGAAAAGTTTACCCCTGGGTAATTTCTGTGGATTAAGGCAGTTCAATTCTTCTCTTCCATAAACAAAAGAGACTTTCTGTATGTTCAAACATAGGGCGCTTTACCTGTAATCCTATCTGAACAGACTTTGGTTATCACGTAATTTGATTGTTATGTTATCTCTCTATATGCACGTCCTGACGTCTTTTACTCTAAAGGCTATTCTAAGTTCGGCGTCCACTAAGCTCTCGATACCCTATACTATAGCGTGCATCGTGGTGCATCCTAGGGTATATATAGGCTACGGAATAGAGCCAACTTTCGAACACGATATCAGTTTTGTGTTCGCATCTAGCCATCATAGGGCCTACCGTAGTTTATCGGGAACTCAGTTGACGCCGGGCCTTAGACTTTGACCAGGATAATATCAAAAACCTGGTTTTTTTACATTTTGAACTAAGATAGTTTGCAGAGAGTATCGGGCATGGTTAGCATGATGGCCTGGTGATTAGTCTTAAAAACATGTTTTTCTCCTAGTGTCATGGCTTTATGCTGTTCAAGATCGGATAAACCGTTACTGAGAAATTCTTCCATGACTTGCCGCACACCTGAGATATGTTACACGGTAGTTAAGACGTGTCAAAGTGCTAACGTTGTGAATTTTATGAAGCTCACTAAAGAGTTTAACCTTGGCACACACAGGCCAGTGTGCTAAGTTTCACGAGGGGCATGTGAGGCCGCTAGGCAGCGAGTGCCTGGAATCAATTACTGGATCTCTACAAAGTCCTTCCCCCATTCGTTGACATACCAAGTTCCAGGAAACGGAGGAAACGTATGGAGAAAGAGGAAGTCGGGGTGATTTAGATGGATGAGTAAAACGTGAATAGGCATGGCAACTGGGGTGAGGGTTATGGTGATATTCTCAGAAGGAACTGGGGCCCGTTTGATAATCTAGGAGCGTAAATGGAGACCCTTTCCTGTACCTCGTGTACACAAGGGTTATCGTTTAATAGTATTTAAGTCTGTTCGCTAGGACAGTATTAGCCGTCCATAGAGTCGTTCAGAAGTGTTGAATAAAGTTGGCTCACATCGTCTCTGGGTTTCTATGGCATGTAGAAAGGGGTCTACATATACGATCCTAGATTATTAAACATGTCCCTGCATCAGGATCCAAAGAGCTCCACTGAAAATATGCCAAGTGTTTAGGTTGCGGTGTGATTTCATGAGGCAAAGCCGTGTGAGATCATGTATAGCAAACCAAAATAAATTGCGTATTTTCAGTAGCTTTGGATCAATGGTACATCAGATTTTATTTCACCCTATCACTGGCTAATTGGCAAACATGTGTGACATCATCCCCCATTGAGTATTTCTACATTACTACATGGGCGTATTCTAATTCTAGGAGGAGAAATTCCCAGGGGTGAGATAATCATAAAGAATTGGATCGAGTATGGTATGAATAAACAATACTCCATGACTGTGGATGTGGATCTTCATCGAGGTAAAGCTGAGTGACAACGACATTGCATTCAAATGGGTGACACATGGCCGTTCGTCAGCCTGGGTGGTCATTGTACCCCCTGGTATCCAGGTATCTCACCCCAACAGTAACACTTCTCACGTGCGCATCTGCACCATTTCACCCTCCCGCACTCTCATTTCAACCCTACAAGATGCAGACGTATCACTTTTTTACCACCACCCCAACAACGCCAATACAACATCTCCATCCCTCAACCTTTTATTTGTTCATACTTATCTTATCTAATTAGATGTAATTGACTCATTACTCTATTAGTCTATTATTACACATATTGATAATTCATATGAATAACCTCTTATGATGATTATTATCAGTAAGGTCGAAACAACTTTATATTGCAATAAATTTCAATGAGACTTTATCCTCCGTTCTACTGCCTCCGTGTGCTTCCAGGGAAAAGGGGTAATGGATGGACTAATGAATGGTCATTTTTCGATCCAAGTGCATTTCGAGAAACTGGACAACATTAGAATGGACCAAACCTCGGAATGTGGGGAATATTTCCGTATAAGTCCCTGTTCATATTTTTAGCGTTAAATCAAAAGAGAAAGGAAAAATGGGTATGGAGAAAAGAAGTGAATACAGGAACAAGACACGTTACAGACAACGCATGGACCAGACAAAGTTTACACATGCGCACACCTCACCTTCTCCCCCAAGGCTCGCCCGCTCACGTGCCCCACGTGATCTCATCACAAGTAACACCGTCGCCGACCCATTTTAGTTCTCGCTCGCCCCGAAAGGAGGCGTGGTCACCAGGTGGGGCGGCGATAAATGGCGGGCGGGTCGGAAGGTCGGCGCGGGGTCGGGCGCGCCGTGGGAACCGGGCCAGGAGCGGGCGGGCAGAGGGGGAGGGGCCCCCTGCTACCCCCTAAACGTCTCACACCCGCCTACACACCCCCTACCGGCGCCTGCCACCAGGTGGCGCGCCCACAGAGCATGCGCGGCAGGTGAGGCTGGTCAGGGGGTTCTTCTCGTTGTTGATTCGCTGTTCACACAGAGTGTTATAGTTACCGACTAGGTGCAGTCTGGGAGTTAAAGGCATGTTGTAGAGTTCACCTGGAAATGTAGATTCTGTGCCACTTCCCTAGCAGATGAATATGAGGTCAAGCTGCTGTAAATTACAATGTATTTAGCACACAAGTATTTATCATGTTGTATTTCCTTAATGGCATGGAAGAGCTATTGTATGAACAGGATGCAATGGTGGCATTAAAAAAAGAGAACAAAACGCATGCTTATAATTTGTTTAGAAAAAAGGAATATAGATTTGTTTTGTTTCACATAGTAAATCCCATTTTATCTTCTTCAAACATTCGCAAAATATAGTAAATATGAGAATCACATTGATTATGTACTGGAAACCGTATAAGAAGAAATTTTATACAATGGGTTAGACAAAGAACAAACACCAAGAGTCCACTTTTTCATTGGATTGCATTTTTTCATTATTTGATGGTATGTATAGGTGAACAAATATCAAACCAAAGTTTCGACTCTGTTAAGACAAATTGTATAGGATAGGCAATATCTATACTCAGTCTTAACTTGTATAAAATGGAAGAAACACCAGATTTTGCCACTGTGAACTGTATGATACACCTTTAACAGACGTTGTAGAAAAAGAATATGGTGGAAACTTGTGAGAGAAATGTTTTTTGGTGTAGTGAAAAATGGCAGTAGCTGACTTTTTATACACTAATACTATAACGCCTTCTTTATCAATTTATGTTCTATTCAATAATAACATATTTGTCTTGATATATTTCATGTTGGCTTTGATCTGAAGTTCAAATGATTATCCCAATGAAAACACTTTTCACCAAGCGACAGGCAGGCTGAGAGGCAACCCTTACGTATCCTGGGGTAGGGGTGTAGATCTATAAACAACGAGATGATGGATGGATTGTGTGGGTGGCTAAAGTACATTCCAGGCAAATTCTAATGTTTACCCATCATAGGCAGCAAGGAACTTAACTACGAGATCTTCTCTAGGTAAGGCTGAAAATTCTGTATGGGTAAAGTAGACAACATCCTGCTCAACTTACTAACTTGCACCAGGGATTTGTTTACGTAGAAAATCTTACAAATCTCCTTTTTGTTTAGAGAATATTCCCTGGGCTATTCGACCAGGATTCCAAGAGGCGTTTGTTTTATTAACCTCGAACTGTAAACATTTCTCAGAAATTATCAAAGGATCTATTGTATTCATGGCTTTCTGCAACTGACGTAATCTTCATATCATGCCTGTGTTTGATTACCTTTATACATTGCCATATGCTTGAATATTAGGACACGTCAAGTATGAGCTCAGAATTATGTCATTTTTGGGGGGTTTTGTTGTTGTTGTTTTTTATTTGTGTCTTTATACTGCAGAGGCTTCAGCTTGCGCCGGTATGATCACCCCTACAGTCCGAGATACATTCTATTCCTGTGTGTTTAAACAAACACCAAAGGATTTTACATTCGAATTGTATATATATACTTTAAAATACAAAAAGATACATAATAAATCATTACATGAAAAAGTAATTAACATGCAAAAAATATACAATTCTTTGACTGCTACTCGAGCCGTCAGTCCATATTTTATAGAAAACCAAATTTGTCTATTAGTGATTTCACCATTACTCCATTGCATAGTCCATGTCTCTAGGAGGTTCAATTGTTCCTTCATATACTCCATCTCTTGGATTCGTAAAGTAGTGTCTCTTGACAATATTTCATTTTTAACAATGTTTGTTACATGAGCATTCTCTGGTAAACATAAAACATATAGAGAACTCTTGCAGGGAAGATAACAGAAAATTCCATCAGGTGCGGTTCTCCAAAAGTAACAAGGTATCTTTTTTTTTTTCTTAAAGATGTCTATATCATCTATCTTTCTAATGACTGGTTTTAAGCCATTCCATAATAGTGCCCCTCTATAGACTGCGCTTGACTTATATCTTTCAATCTTTGGTCTAATCACATTAAACAAGACACTTGTAGAGGCTCTTGTCTGTTTCCCACATGTTTTAACCAAGTTTACATCATCTTTCCTTCTGAACATATAGTTTAACAGATGGCAATCCCTTCTTTCCTTAAGAAAGAGTACTTTTGCTTTCTTATGTAGTTCTAACACATTGGCATTTCTATCAGTTTTTAACGCTCGGTTTTGTAGCATTTGCATACAAAATGCATATAAAAATGCATATAAAAATGTCCCCATAATCAAAATACGGTAGCACCATAGTCTTATACAGGAGCAAGGCAGTATATTGATCAACAAATCTTCGTACCTTTGCTAATAAAAAAATTTTATGTGCTGCCATTTTAGTACTATTTTCAACATGCTTATTAAAGTATAGGTGTGTATCCAGGGTAATCCCTAAGTACTTGAACACAAACACTCTGTCTATCAACAAGTCTGCCATCCTTATCTGTATATGATCCATCTTTTTAGTCCTTTGGTTTGTCCCGAATATCATGTATTCTGTCTTACTTTTGTAATGGTTGGGTGACGGGTCCAGCCAAAGCTCCTCCCGAGCACCACTACAGTATTTGGTCCAAGATGCCATCTCGGTGCTGGTCCCACCCGCTAACCCGCAGCTGTGTTTTACCACAACCACCCAGCACCGTGGCTCTGCCCTCGAGGATCACAGGGAGGTCAAACACCTTCACAGAGCAGGTACACAACGAAAAACCTCTCTGGTCGGTGGACACAACCCTGATCGCATCTCTCGGGATCCCAGAACTCTATCCGGAGAAGGGACACACAGGTCCGACCCTCTCCTCCTAGAGAACCAAGATACTCTGACTCCACCCCCTAGGGGACCAGAACCGGTCAACAGCTAGTCCTGAGAACTAGCTCCCGTCGGTGGAGCACAGAGACAGAGCCCTGCAGAGAGACCGCACATAGTCTCTCCACACCCCAGTGTGTCTCAGTAAGCCACAGCAGGCTGCTTATATACAGCCCATGTCCTCACTGAGCATGTGCAAGAATCCCGCTGATTCCCCAAAGGGGTATTCTTATTCAGCCTGGTCACCAGCAAACCAGTGGTTCCCGCTAGTTGCCTGGCCAACTCCTCAGGATCAATCCTCACTGCTGGTTCTCAACCTGACAGGTGAGAAACCAGTCTAGACTGGTCCCAACACGGTGTCTATAATAGCCAGCGGCGGGTGGCCTATTCCAAAACCGCGGGAAAACAAGTTGTATCAACCGGTCCCACAGCTTGGTCGGCTGTCCTGGCCGCGGCTATACTTAGAAAGGCGTAGTAGACATGCCCAAGTCATAGTCGACTTGCACGGGTCCCTACACAGCCCCCCTTAGCCGACACGCATCTCTTTAGACGTGTCCGGCTCACCAACCACTGGGGGACCAGTTTAGTCGGCTCGCCGGCACAGTCTACCGGTCTACGGCTTTCTTGACTGAGTCAATACTAACCAACAACCCAAGTCGTGCAATAGATATCCACTGGGGTATTCTACTGCCAAACTTGGAACCAACCTCTGGACCCGGCTAGACGAGCTGGTGTCCTCTGCCAGTGGCTGAGGTATCCTGCCTGTCTCACGGACCAGATCCACTTGTCTTACCCAGCTTAGACACGGGACTTCTCTGCCCTACGAGCGGGTTTCGCTGAAAGCGGCACCTGCCGGGGCTGAGACTCCGTGCTATCAGTCTAAGCTGGGCTCTCTATGGCAGACACCCTGGTGTCAGCCGAAGCTTTCACCAGGGATCTTCCACCAGTTTCTCTGGCAGACACCCTGGTGTCGGCCGAAGCTTTCACCACGGATTTTCCACCCATTTCTATCTCCTCCTCCCGTGCTAGACTCGGAGAGTCTAGAGCCGCGGAATCATCGGAGCCATGCTCCCGAGGGAGCCAATACCCAGACCGGTGAAGCGAGCTCCACTTTTTGGGCCATGGGGAATTACCGAAGTATCCCCCCCCATCTCCGAAGGAGGGCGGGGGCCCAACCTTCACTGTCGTGCTGGTGGTCACCGGGTCGACCTTGGTTAACCCGGGACCTGCCGCAAGGCTTCTGGTGGCTCAGGACCAATCCACCGAGGCTGTTCGGGTATTCAGCACCAGGTTCGCACCCAATGTCTCGTAACCCGAACCACTTTTCCCTGGGTGTCCGAAACAATATCGGGCCCCAGGCCTTCAGCCGACACCTGAATGTGTCCCAGACTTTTTTTCGTTTTTCCCGTACGTTTTCTGTACACCATACACCATCTACCGTACACCATCTACCGTACACCATCTGCCTATAGTGGCGCCTGGGAGAAGTCATCCGGGTGACCCCCCCTAAGCTAGGGGAACTGTCAAGAGTGACGCCCAGGGGAGTCACCCGCGTGACACCCCCCCTGGGGGACCGAGGCTCTGACACCACCGGGGTGTCACGGCACCGTCCGAAGACGTGGGAAGCCGAACGACCGGGCACTCGGCAGGCTAGTATCGCAGCCTCTGGAGGGCCCTCTACGGGGATTCCCTTCGAGCAACGTCGGGACTGCTGCCTTGTACCAGGGTACGACCGAGTCCCTAGTCGAACGGCTAAAACCATCCATGACACCACGGGGGCATCATACACCTCAGCTCACCGATGCCGGGTGCCGAGACGGACATCCTGGTCATGGCACCAATGTAGCGGTTACCCTCTAGTCGCTGAAAGTGTGTTACCACTCTCCGCGATCGTCAGCCGACCAGAGGTTCCGAGACTAGTCGCTACCCTGTACTTTCCGTGCCAATACAGGTGGGTTCGGCTTTACCCACTGGAGAAGGGAGGGAGATCCGAGATCTACCAACTACCACTTAACCGCGAATAGAAAACCAGACTCCGGACAGTTTCAGTTTACCGTTCCTTTATTACTGGAAGTAATACACAATTCGTTGATGCTACGGGGCACCAACTAGCGCGGGAAGAGATACTGGTCTCTTCAACGTTGAAAGGTGTTTCAACACAACCTAACCAACTCGTGAGGACTTCTCACGGTGCCTCTTTACGGAGTGAATGTCTGAAGCCTCACGAGTTGGTTAGGTCAGTAGTGGAATGGCCAGCTCTAAAACCGCCCTGACAATCAGTCAGCAATTTGTGAGTGTCACAGAAAAATGAAAGTCTATTGTGCACAATTCTCTCTATAATTTTGCTCATTACTGGCAAGAGTGAGACCGGCCTAAGATTTGAGACCGATCTTCCTCCCTTTTGTTTAACCAAGGGTATAACAGTTGCTTGTTTCCAACAGTTGGGCATTTCACATATTTCGAATGATAAATTTATTAGGTGAGTAACATGCTTACTAACTACTCTCAGACTGGCCTATTGCTACCACCTGGCTTCATCCAAGTTACTTTTATACCTATCCACCCACACAAAACGCAACATTCTCCCCACGTCATATCCAACTTCATTCCATATCGCCATTTCAAACACCTGACATAATATCAAGAGACGTCACGAGTTTGAGTCTGAGTTTATTTATGCCACGCATTTTGTTGGCTCCATAATTTCACGAGTCGAAGATATAGGCCGCGAGGTCTGTGACCGTAGGAAGGACACACTGGCGAGCGCCATTCTGGGATGGCGAGTCCTGAGGGGACAGCGATACGAGCGCTGCAATAATTTGGGAGGCCCGTGCGGGCGATAGCCATGTAGGCCTCTCTGTAAAAAGTGTATTTGGCCCAGGTGGGGCCTACCGGAGTTGGCCAAAGGGCGCAAACTAGCAGGCTACGTGGGGCGCCTGCGGCGCGGGCGACAGCGGCGGCGGTGCTGGATGAGGCTAGGCCTGCTGGGGCATCGGGAGAGGCGGTGGTGGCGCCCTCTCGGCTTGCAGGGGTAGAACAAACATTCTGTATACTAACATCGTTAAATTCGCTATCCACGGCGCCCCTAGCGAGATTGTCGCTAACATGGAGGGAGGGGGGTGGATGAGCAACGGCGCCTGCGGCGCTTTCCCTGGCCCCCGAGTCGCTACGGCGACTGCAGGCCGAAGCCAGGGTGACAGCGCCTGCTGTGGCTTCGCGGGTGCTTACACGCAGGTCCCCGCTTGTGACGACACTTGTGGCGCCACCTTGCGTAGAAGACGTCGGACCGCTTTGCCGTTCAGCGTGGCCGGCTGGGCGGCTGGGTGCGCACCCGTAGAATATAACTTGATCATTACTACATGAAACATTCGCCAATGGGCGAAAAACGTCGACAAACGCATCCTCATCCGCCAACGGGCGTCCTACGCTTCGACTACGGCTCCGTTGTGCCAACGGGCAACCGGCCAAAGGGCCTTCAGAGCAAAAATCATTCCCGTTTCCTACGCGAGGATTCGGGGGGGAGAGTGAGCGAGCGCGGCCGGGTGGGACCGGCCTACTGGCGAAAGTACTGGGCCCTTGCAGGTAGAGCCTGATGGTCAGCCTTTTGTAGGCCCGTCGGGCCTCTGTCCTCATTCCTCTGCTTTGTACGACAGACTGTCTCAGGGTGAGGGTAGGCGGAGCCTACATAAGCGGCACAGTAAGCGCAAACATGAATGAAAGTTTTAGAGCCATCCCCATGGCCCGTAGGCCGGTCGCATCCTGACGGCCTATTGTAGGCCGGGCATGGCGGCCTACATAGACCTGGGATATGGCCACCCTCATTAACTGGATTTTGGTTTCGTCGAGCCAGGCCTTAGCTAGGCGGCCCTCGGCGATGGCACCGAACACTTGTTCGGACCACCTGCGTACCTGGACAAACTCAAAATCTTTAGAATCCTCCACAAATTCTTTAAATTGTTTGAAGAGGGGGGGATAAAGGCCGCAGGAAAGGCCGGGTCCTCAAGCATTCTCAACAATCCCCAACAGTACTCAGCAAGGTTTAGTTCATTTAACTTTGACTTTACCCTCTCTGGGCCTTTAAAGACATACTTATTGGGATAAAAAGGAGGCGTACCTGCATCCGCAACGCGAGCCGTAGTAGACTCCAGTATCTGGCGGACGGCTGTTTCTATCTCCACATCAGAGGTAGGCCTGATGTTGTCGGGGAATGCAGCATTCCTACCGGGCGCCCAGAGTGCCTGGATAGCCGCGGTCACGTGGTCTGTCGCTTGTGTGGACCCCGCGTCGCTGGACATCGCGTAGTTGGCGGGAGGTGCCGCACTGAGACCAGTGTATCCCGCGAGCGCCTGGGGCGTTGTAGACGCATTTGATGGTGCAGCGGTCGCTATAATCCTTAGGAGATCATTGTCCCGAGACGCCTGCTGAATTCCTCCATCGCTTCCCGTATCCTTTGCTGAGCCTTCGATAGATTTTTCAAGGCCTTGAGCCGCATCCATCGCAGCGGTGCCCTGGGACACCGCACTTTGATGTGATGCCGCCATCTTTGAAGCCTGGGTGATTGCTGCTAGAGCGGCATGAATTTCCTCAAGTTTCTCGTCCATGGCATCGAGTCGCTTATCGACCACTGTCTCAGTCGTTTCTCTAGCAACACCCACGGTCTTCTTTGTTTTTTCCGCAGCTCTGGCTTTGTCTTTACCCATTTTTTCGTTAGATTTGGACGGAGCCCGTAATCCAGTCTTTCAGAGCCTTTGAACGTTGAGCGGCAGACTGGTTCTTCTGTTTGCCGCCAGGTGGATGGTGAGGGTGCCGCTT
Source organism: Alentia gelatinosa (assembly GCA_950022655.1). Lineage (NCBI taxonomy): Eukaryota > Metazoa > Annelida > Polychaeta > Phyllodocida > Polynoidae > Alentia > Alentia gelatinosa. Next base: position 17,739,802 of record OX465592.1, read on the forward strand.
GTCGCTAGGTGGCATCCGAGCACGCCTCCGCAGAATTACAGTGACATTTTCAATCCACCTCAATCATGTCAAGTTCGATCAATCCCATTTACTGAGCCAATAGTTCATATCTTCATTTTGTTGGCAGGTTCAGCAGCAGTGATTTATTTCCCTATAAGTCTATTCATTTCTTTTACCTCTTTTCTGTTGTCAGCAACAATGCAATCCATAATGTCCAATATCCCATTAGCCAGACATCACATTGGCAATAGTTATATTTTGCTGATTAATAATATCAAATATGGTTATGGTATTGTTCTCCATCAAGAATATACACTTCTTGATTGTGATCTGCATGATTGGTCTGATGTTGAACTATTGTTAAGTTTTTATACATTTGTAGAAACCTGTCCCGATTTCAGGATGAATTGATAAAGCTACTGATCGCTCTAGCTTCTTATATACATTCTTACGTCGGTTAGAACCACCAAATTCTAGCGCGAACGCCTAAAGGCAGTAGTAATCAAAGAGGAATAAGGTATTGTGACTTATATGAACAATCCAAAGGTGTATTATTCAATGCATATTGGGAAAAGCAAAAGAGTTGATATTTCATATGATATATAAGCAGATGTTAGCTTTAAACCAACAGAAATGGTTTGATTAATAAATAGAGTGAATATGATATTCTAAGAAAATTGAATTAAGCCAATGATAAGGTTCTAGTATGAGACAAGTTGAATTTCGATGAATATCTTGAGGCATTTTTGTATCCTGTAGAAATCCTCGGCCCTGTATACTATAGTCACTGCTACCAACCAACACACTGGTCTGAAAGTTTCAACACAGGTGATTAATTTCCGGCAAAACTTTATGACTGGTTTGACACAAAGACAAAGTATGATTGGTGTAAGCAATAGTAAAAACATAATAATGACTCACATTCTTATTGAGGTGTTTCCAATAAACTCGTTTAGAACGAGTTCGTAGAACAAGTTCTGAATGAATTCATCGGAGATACCCACCGAGAAAAGTGTGTGTGAGTGGTCTTAATCAATCACTATGTTTTATATCATTGTATACCTTTGATTGTTTTTAAAAAGACCAAACCGACCATATCTTGAGCGTGACTGTTTGTTGGCATGGTGCGTACATCACACGATTAACTGGAAACTCTAATATACCAGCTGAAGTTAGGTTCCCTCAGCTTCCCGTTTTTCTAAGAGACTATGATTAATGTGGTAAAGTTTATCTACATTTGTTTGCACATGTGCCGTGACCACATCCGGTGTGCTCGGAGTTAGTTCTCTACAGCTCCATGAGTTTGTAGATGTGTTAAAAACTGTAGATGTGTTAAAAACTTGTAGATGTATTAATAACTGCCCATAACAGCTAGAAGTGCGTAATTACCAGATAATTGAGCTATGTAAACTGTATTGCCCGGATGCCCCACATTATTTAACTCGATAATTGATCAAAACGTGGGGACTTTGTAAACTTTCTCCGAATGTTCAAAGCAGTAGAAGACTATCCCGGAAGTCTAACGATCAGGATATGACCTTTGCGCAGGCATAAAGATGTCAGATTGAGTAACTCTTCACTCACTAAGTAGTAGTAGGGTGAAAGCACGCCATAGTAGAGTTTAAAGCACACAGGAGTATGGTCAAAGCAGGCCATATTATTACACCCCCAAGCAGGGGTGGGTATTTACACTGAGTTGGTGCATCCAGGTACGTATATGATAATAGGTTTCAATAAAAGTCCGGGATACCTTTTCGTAAAACGGATATATTATACTCTCACAATAGTCCTTGATTGAAGTGCTCAGCAGTAATGAAATGGTACCAGACACAAGTTAGAAAAAAACATGAAAAAGGCCCTGACAAACGACCATACCCTTGGTAGTGCATTAATGACGACTTTGTTCCTGTCCCGACGATTCGAAGAGGGTCTCATCTTAAGGCAGAATTCCACTGGACCGACGGTAGCCGATTCCGTAGCCAGACAATCGCCGATCATTATCGGATGCCCTATAATTTCTCAAATCTTTGAAAATGGTTATTTATCAAACTATTATTATCAGAATTAAATGAATTACAATACGTGAGCTTCCTCTTTTTTTCTTTTTTTTTTCAGAAGTCTTTATTGGTTCATAGTATTTACAGTAGTCAGTTATTTAACAGCAAATATAAGTAGACCAATAAACGGCATCATCAGCCGGAGGGCTGGTTTTCGTGATGCCTGTGAACCAGTATTAATATGGTACAAAAAGATTCCGGGCCACAATCACCATGGTCAAAGGTTCGATTTCATCCTGTTTATAATCATTTATACATTCAGTTTTTTGGGATATACATGTCATAGGATAAACGATTGAAGTGTTTCTCATAATAATAATAATAGTAGTAGTAGTAGTAGTAATAATATTAACAATAAGAGTACTCCTAGTTGGCTGTGTGATTCAGGTAAGTTTGACAAATTAAGATAAATTAAGATATCAGGTTAAGGTAAACAGGCAGATACCAGGAGTGGAAATATACATAGGCGACAATGTAAAAGACATCATTCCAATCATTGGTCGATTTGATCAATTTGAGGAACAGACTCTAACAGTATTTCTTTGGTCAATTGTTTAAACAGTTTCAGGTTTGGGGTCAGCCTCACAAGTGGAGGTAGGGCCTAGGAACAATTGATCGGGTGAGAAATCGGCCTGGTGGATTGGGCATCCCCAAACGACGATGAATAGCTGCGGACGATATTCTTTTCTTATTATATCATCATGAATTGAATGACATTAGTTTAGCAATAAAAGATGGAACGGAGCCAGCACACAGCACACAGCAATGCAAGTTGGCACAGACCTAGCAGATGGCATCAATTTAGCCATGCGAGGTGGAACAAAGCTGTCAGATGACATGATCGTAACGTAATCACCAATTGAAGGTAGGACAGAGCTAGCATACAGCATTATCTTAGCATATAATGCGAGGTGGAATGGAGCCACCAGATTACGTTATTCTAGCAATGCAAGGTGGAACAGAGCCAGCAGACAGCATTAGTTAAGCAACGCAAGGTGGAACAGAGCTACCAGATGAAATTACATTATTATTACAATGTAAGGTAGAACAGAGCTAGGAGATGGCATTATTGTAGCTATACAACGTGGAACAGAGCTGGTAGATGATAATATTTTAGCAATGGAAGGAAGAACAGAGGTGCTAGCAGATGACATTATCTTTACATAATCCAAATGTAAGGACGGACAAAGCTAGCAGAGTACTCTCTTATCGCGTTTTCAACTGAAGATGGTTTGAAACTAGCAGATGATTTTAAAACGCATCAACAACTGAAGATGAAATAGAGCTTGTAGACGACCTAATCTTCACATGATTGAAGATGGAACGGAGATGAGGTTCGTGTCTAAAATGTGTCGACGCTTATTTCTTACCACAATCAATAGCCCAGACAGATCCCACGCCGCCCTGCCGAGCAGCCTCGCCTTCATTAGGCGCTCACAGGGGGCGCTCTTGTCTCGAGGGGTCTCCTGACAAGGTGCTTAGATGACCTCCTCTTGTCTGTTTTCTGAATCCAAACACTCAGACATAATTGCCAGACCCAAAGGACCGGCTTTTAGTGTTCGACGAATGGTCCAGCAGTTTGTTTCTGAAACAAGTGTTCAGTAACCGATTAGTAGCTCTGGAATTGTGTATTCCTCAGTTTCTTATAATCAACTGATAAATAACACTCAATAATTAGGAGAAATCAAACGAGAGTTAGCTCTGTCAATGTTTATGCCACAATGGGCAGGTTGTGTATTACTACACAGGCATTAGCCGAGTGTAGTGAGTAGCAGACCTGACCTGGGACCTCTTTCACTAGTTTCGTGACATGTCTAGACGGCGTGACATGTCTAGATGGTGTGTCCGGTTTCATAAGAACTATACATTAAACTTCATTTTGTGCATTCTTGCTTGCATTGTTGGTGCTGCTTTTAATATCTGTCTTCACTTTTGTCACAAAACTAATGAAACGTGTCCATGATGTGTAGATTTGTCTAATTCCTATGTTTGGGGTCTGTCTTTTCCGAAGGGCAGCTACTTGTGTTGTCACAGAACCAGACAACCCAATCCCAGTCTACCTAATTCCAGAACTTCATCATTCTCCGCCAAGTATTTCACCATCAATAGATATTTTTTCTGCTAGATATGCTACAATAGGCTACGATAGGTTGTGAAAAATCCAACATGTTGGATTTTATCGAGAGCTCAACAATTGGCGTTTTCAATCGAGGCCTATCGGTATGCAATCGTAAGGCCCGGCGTCCGCTGAGCTCCCGATACCCTACGAAAGACCTTATAATGTATTTATCGGGATGCATCCTGGACGAATATCGGATGAGGAATATAACAGACTTTCCAACGTTTTGTGTCTGGAGATGCATCATAAGGCCTTTCGTAGTGTATCGGGAGCTCAGTGGACGCCGGGCTTTAGGTACTATAGAGTCAATCGCAGAAATCTGCTCCACTGCCACGATATTGTCTGACCTCAAGGTAGAAACGTTTTGTGTCAGGAAGTCAATCATAAGGCCTATCAAGTATATGACAATAATTAACATTGTTCCGACCCCAGTCCGTGTCAGGGCCCCGTTGCTCCAGGATTACGACAGAGCTGCGGATCGCAGAATAGCTATCCGAGGGCCAAAACATTGCTCTTGAAATTTTGCGGATCGCTTCGCTATCGCATAGGCGCATCGCCGCGTATAATACGGCTTTTAGCGATACTTTTTACGCGGACCTTCACAGCACTGCGGATCGTATCGCTATTCAATATGTGCCCCTGAAGTGTGGTATTGCTATCGCATCGTAACAATTAGCGATTCCGCGGAAATAAAGCGATACGATCCGATATTACTGGAGCAACGCTATTTTAGTCGGATCTTTAAAGTAATCGTAAAAATCAAAATGCGATCCGATTATATCTAGCGATACCACAAAAACAGAAACAAAGGGGCCCAGACGTTGTGTCATAGGTGTTTAAATCTAAGCATCTAACCCGGCATTTATAGCAGACGGCTGAAAACATGACGTATGTAGATATTCTATATGTAAAACTGTCGTCAATTGGTGCACTGCGGGGAAAAGTCATCACCAAGAATCATCGACCCAAGAAGCGCATGAAGCGTTCACACTAGACAATTCATCTTTATGGAAATGAGCAATGTAGTGCTTCCTGCTGTTTTCCTAGCCGGCGTTTACATTACACGATTATGGCAGATGGTTCTAATTGTAGGTAAACCCTACTTAAAATTCGGGTGATAGATATTTATTTTCGATTATGAAATTGCAATTAAAAAGTGTGTGAGTAGAAGATCGTGATCGTTGATACAAGAGACACGTGTCTGGGGAGATGTGGTTGACAACTGAGTTTTAACAGCACCGATAGTTGTCTAGAAATAGTCATCGTCGTCGAATAGTCTGAATAATCGTCATGTCATGACAAATTGCGTAATGTCACGTAATCTCATTCTTTGAAGATCACTCTGTTAACATTTAAACTGGAAGCTATCTACGGCTGAAAGTCGTCAGGTGGTCCTGAATTCCAGATTCGTCGCCTATTTATAATCGTCTTGTGTAAACGCCGATTAGGATACTATTTGTGGTATTGTCTACACTGATTTATAAAGGGCAGCTCTGTGACCTAACCTCGTTTGAATTGGCTGAAGAAAATGGCACCGACTTTTCGAGTTACCCTAAAGGCCAGCCCTCACCTACCTCGATGGTCTACGACATACTTCCCGATGGCTACGATTTTGGCATTTCAAATCGTAGCCTATCGGGAGGTCCCCGATAGTTAAAAAACCATGGACATGGTTTGAAATAGTAGACCTTTATGCCCTCTGCCTGAATTTGATCATTTTCTTCCAAGTATTTCACCCACAAGAGATATTTTCCCGATAAATCGCATACAATGGCCTACGACAGGCTACGAAAATTCCAACATGTTGGATTTTTTGGGAGCTCTACGATTTGCGTTTTCTATCGCAGGCTATGGTTAGGTATCATAGACGAAATCGTATAAATCTGTTCCACCTACTCCGATTTTTGCTGACCCCACGATAGAAACGGTATGGTGTTTGGAAGGCATTCGTAAGGCCCATCGGGACCAGAATCGTGGTAGGTTGGGGCTGGCCTTAAAGCTCTGTCCTTGGTGCCGTAGACTGTACGTAAGTATCAAAGAATCGGGGAAAACCTCGTTTCTATTGTATTTCCCGGACCCTTATCAATTTATCTATTCACATTGAAACATTGAGGATCACCGACGATATTAAAGCCTTTTGATTCTGTCTGTTGCGAGAAAATTAATCGGTGAGCATTCCCTGCCAGTCTTAATTTCATTTACCCATCAGACGTCGGTATACTAAAAAAACCGAGGCCCGTCTACAGATCAGTGCCGAATGATCGTCCAATGGAAACGGGCTTTATCCACACAGGTGTTCTTTTCTCATTGTCTCCCGAGCTGCCACGTGTGTTCAGAGGTCATTAAGAGCATGCACTGACAGCCGTACCTTTCACATGAGACACCACAGACCTGCCCAGCCCACTGTCACTTGAGACACCACAGGCCTGCCCAGCCCAATGTCACATGCGGAGAAAGTTTTGTGTATCCTCAGATGACATTTTCCAGCGATTTACCTTTTATGAAATGTTTTCAGTGTGTTGTACAGGTTGATATAAAAGATTGCATTGTTCATTGAAATCTGATGAAAAACGGAATAGGTAAAAGTCCACTTTCCACTGGCCGACCTTTTGGACAGTGAAAAATCTGTGACATATTTCTCTAGACGAAAAAAACAAAAAAACTTTCACGAAACATCATTAGAGCTGACGCAAAGTGCCAAATAGGATTTCCTCCCTGCCTGAAGCATGATATAAACTATTTAAAATCCATCAGTTATGTAATTATATGAAGGTGTGGTCTATTGTATATTATATAGGATTTTATATACACATCTCAGGTAGGATCAAGCAACATTCCCCTCAGCCCCTCCATCCCTGACATCTCTATCATGCCTCCAACAGTCAGGAAGTCTACAGCATTATGGTAGGTGCTTCCTCTTTGTTTGCTTCCCCTCTCTCACATTCTCTATGACCCTAACAAACACACCCCACCACACACATACACACCAGTGCTCTGCTTGGTGGTAGAACAGTGATTGTTCTGATTTCTCTCTGCCACACACGCCACCTTCTGGTCGATGAATATTGATAGGTAGTTTGAGTTCCTGTCTCACCCGACTAGCCTCCGACGGCATCTATTGGCTTCACTGACAGAAGGCTTCGGAAATTGGTTTCGGTTGTAGTTATGTGAGTGCACAGATTGTCTGTGTATTGAGTTGATGTCTCTTTGCTGTGTGACCTGCACTGTGCACCTCCATTCTCCTATGGCCTGCGTATTCGTATAATTCAATAGATATCTAGTAGATATCTCCGCCTCTTTGATACAGCTCAGCAAACATGTACGCCGCAATGCGGGAAAATACTACATAGACTCTACCACTCGCGATGTGTATTTCTCAAGGCTTTTATTTTGACTTGAGTTATTATTAGCCCAAAGGTTACAATGTTATGTTCACCCTTGCAAACTTAATACCCAGTTTATCGGTTTACAAATCTAGAGATGGGTTCAAGGTATAAGTTACAAGTCATGTTTCATTTATTTGATCCTTTATTTGATACACGTTATGGGCAATTTTATTCATTTTGAAAATGTCCAGCTTCTATTTACAGCAAGGGAAGCTTTATAGATACAATTCAAAATTGGTTTCGGCAATCTGGACAATTTGGGCATCACATATCAGGGAACAATGTGGAAACGTGTATTATAAATTATACAGTGGGCATGTCCAATCTGCAGGTCATTGCTGGACCGCATATGGCTCCCAGCCAACTAGCCAGTTCTACACCCAGACTTATAGAGTTTGACTATATCAAGCACTAGTTGGTCACCGAGGTAGTTTGGACTACAGTGATTAACCATGGTCGGTCTTGTTGTTCCATATGCTGGTTCCATGCACTATTACCAAGTCTCCGGGACTGACCTTCAGAAGGTGAAATGATAGTGTGTACAGCAAGCATCTGGAAGTCAATGTAACCTTTCCCTACTCTATGCACCACGCTCAATGATATAAATGATTAGGTGTGGTCTTTCTCATGTTGCAGGGTACAGGGTGCATGTCTTTTTTTATCTGCTGACAGTGTGAGCATAATCTGCAGCAGAGACCTTTAAGTATGCGTGCTGGGTCAACATTAACCCTTTTCAAGCGTTGATGTCAGACTTGCAATGTATTATTCTAGCTCTTGACTGCACCTGACTATTCCATGGAAATATCTCATCTTATCTTCGCAGATTTCATAATAGATTATTCCAATTTGTTCCGATTGGTTATTGTATATTTTATGACCCATTCACTTTCTGATGCTTCTTAAGTTTGTGAGTTTCTCTTAGAGAGTGTTTACTACTGTAAACAGTTTTTGATATAGACTGCAGTCAAGTAATGTATAAGTAGCTACATTTCTGATAGGCTATGAGGCGGGTGGAGGGCTAATAGCAGGCACTGCAAGATTTGATATGTCTACTTATACTTTTACCATTTAGCTACTGCACGCATTGATTGTGTGTATACGTACCATTCCGTCTCCAGCGTTTACAGCGGAAACATGCTGGTTGAAACTGGTTGAAACCACCAACATAGACCCAATACGGTTTGAGAAAGGTTTTATAATCAAATTTGCTAATCCAAGATACATGAATACAACAATGGTGTCCCGTAGGTGCAGAGATCGGAAAAAATCCGAAAAGGGCGTAACTCAAAATTAGGTCTGCGATCTTTAAACAATGCCTATGTATTCTGTGTCAACAACTATATTTGTTATCAAACACTTCAGTCAGCTCAGGGGAATTCCTCATAAACTGGGAGACAGCTAAGGCCATCCCCATCCCGAATGCAGGTGATTTGAGATTAATCGAAAATTGGAGAACTAGTATGGTGTCAGCGCGGGCGCCTGGGCCTCGTTGCTCCTGTTTTTTTGTGGTATCGCTAGCTATAATCGGATCGCAATTTTATTTTTACGATTACTTTAACGATCCGACTGAAAAAGCGTTGCTCCCGTAATATCGGATCCGCAGTGCTGTGAAGGTCCGTTTAAAAAGTATCGCTAAAATCTGTATTTTACGCGGCGATGCGCCTATGCGATTACGACGCGATGCGCAAAATTTTAGGAGCAACGTTTTGACCCTCGGATCGTTATTCTGCGATCCGGAATTACAGCCATTAGACTGCCTCAACTAGGTTCAGCGAGCATGTTTGCACCTTTATCTCACCTCTGAGGTTGAGATATTTTTCAATAGCCAAAAGAAACGCACTGAAAACATACAACACACACACAATTCAATGTCCTCTCCAAACAATGAGCATGCAATAGTATAGCTCATTGCCTTCAGCACGAATCATTCCTATACTACAGCTAGATTTATCTATTTTATTTCACACTCATTAACATACCGAGCTATTATAATTCTTGCGTTATATTGATTCAATACTGATAAACTATGTCAATGTTTATCATCAATTATCTCAGTCAACTACATACGCTGTTGTTGACGTCATGCTATGCTTACTGGATCAATAAATAAATATTGCTCTCAGAGCCTGCAGTAATGCGCCGTTCTTACAGAGGCGGACGGATTCACTCCGTTGTTTCAAATTGAGCCTGTCTTAACCCTGTCCCTGCAGCACCCAGTTCCTCTGCTCAGCATTACAAGGCAGGCATTGCCTGCAGAAACGACCCTTCTACGGCAGGCACCTTTTTGAGGAAATAGCAATGTCATGTGATGTGTCATGTGATTTAAGTAATTTACCTTGGTGACTGATCATATTTAGTTATACCAAATCAAATGTCAATATGGCTCTTATACATTGTGAAAATTTCATTTAAATCAAAGAATTATCTTAAAATCTATTGAATTTTGTATATAAGTGTCAATGATGCCTTTAAGATGCCTGGAGGCATCTTCCTGCCGTAGCCAGGGGAATGCCTGGATACATCTTCCTGCCATAGACAGGGGAATGCCTGGAGGCATTTTCCTGCTGTTAAAGAGTTAAATATTCCAGTATATGAGTCCAAATGGATTTGAGACCTCGTTTGATCTTTGTTTTATTACAATAATTCACTGCCTCCATTATGAATTTGATGCCATGCTAATAATCAGCGGCTAATGATTTACATGAAGATCAAAAACCTTTAGAGTATGTTTTGATATTAGCAGAAAAAGTGGTGAGAAGGACAGGTAGTTCGACTTCGTAATTGTAATGATTATTACCTTGGTACGTGTGTGTCGGTTAGTCCCGTCATGGAAGTATGTACCGACAGCTGTCCATGGTGTATTCGCAGCTGTTGGTCTATGTAAGAGAATAAAGGTTCGCTACTTAGTCGGGCTACTTTCTGAGGCTTCCATGGTGGTACATTACGATGTTCTACCTATGTCAGTACCACTTCACAAATGGGCTCTAGTCGATCAATTACTGTCTCTGGCTGCTGGTCGTTACTTTTGCCGTATTTTGACCTCCGATAAATGTGTCGGCCTCCACCGATGTATTCTTCATCACTCATGTCTGAAATTGACAACCGGAAACAGGAACAATCAATATATATTCTGATTTTTGTTTGCGTTTTGTGGCACCACTTCCTGATAGAATCGTCGCCGGTCAATTCAACAAAGCTAGATTTTGCAAAAATTTGAAGCCAGTCACCCACTGTCACGACTTCGGCTTCCGCTACACTACAATAGCCTCATGATAAGCGTTCAGAAACCACGACAAGGCTACGACAATGGCTTTCTGACAAGGTCCACGACAGCTCTACGATTGGAAGCCTTGTCGTAGCCTTGTCGTGGTTGGTGGACCACAGTTCCCGACAAGAGGCTACGACAAGGCCACGACAGGCTGCGACATAAAGCTTGTCGGGGGCCTGTCGGGGGCCTTCCGACAAGGTTACGACTAAATCGAACATGTTCGATTTTGGAGCCGTGTCGTGGCATGTCGTGGCGTGTCGGGAGGTTGTCGCAGAGGTCTACGATAGAATATTTAGGTGGAGCGTGCACTTCCCGACAGGCTGCGACAAGGGCTCATGACAACTCCCCTCCTCACGACAATGCTGCGACAAGGCACCGATTGGAACTTTCTTGTCTGCTCTTGTTGTAGCCTTGTCGTGGTTGTCTTACGATGCGGATTCCAACACACTCCGACACACTCCGACAGCATTCCGCAGAAACGCCGTGTCACAGGCCCTCCTACAAAATCGAACATGTAAGCGATTTGTCGCAAAGGTCAAACTGTGTCATAGCCTGTTGGAAGGATATCGTAGAGTGCTGAGGGCATACAAAACCTGCCTAACGGCAGACTGCCTTGTATCTTTTTTTGCTGAAATAGAATTTTTTTTTATTAGAAACCATAGTGGAACCAGGCTTCCGACACGCTTCACGATAGCGTACTGATAAAAAGACAAGTTTCTAGCATATACCGGAATGGTATATGGGTTTATTTTTCAAATTAAAATCCAATAAACCTGCCACAATCAGAGGCACAAAAATCGGATATAACGATACATACCAACACGCTTCTTTAGGGGTGCAGGGAAAGGGTTTCAAATCGAAATCCTCACAAAATCGTTAATAAGATTTAAATGGTTTACCCTGGATATGTTTGTGGTGATCGATATAGACATAGACATAAGTAAACTGTTATTTTAATAGGGTCAGTCATTTTGATTTTTGTGATTGAAGTTAAAGGTCATGGCTCCAGAATGTGGTCAGGAAGCACTGACTAAGCAGTGGTAATCTACCTCCGACAGTGATTTCCCTACCGATTTCCTGGGACTGCATCTCCCACCGACTTCTTTCAGGGATGGAAAAGAAACCGTTTACGTATTAATGAGGTAAGAATGTTCGTTCCCGTAGGCCGATAGAAACAGCACCGCTTTCTTGAGTCACCCAATAAAAGTTATAAAGGCCCGGCCCGGCACGCAGGTGGATGCTCTGAGGGGTGGCAGTTATTAACTGTAGTCAGTCCTAGGTGGCAATGGTCAGGGTATCCTTTGTAACTAAATGGAATCAATGACGTGTGGTACAATTCCTATGCAAATATGATAGGAAGAACTCTGTACCTGTGTGACAAATCCATCGCACATCATGAACATTTCATGATGTGCGATGCGACGGATTCGTCGAATGCACAGGCACGCAAGTCAGGTCCCACTGGAGCGATTGTATGCGATGCGACGGGCGGCACCGTTTTTATGACCGTCGCCCACCGTTTATGACTTGTTATTGACTTGAGACGAACGCATCGCACCAGTGGGGCAGGGCCTTAAAGGTATCTATGCGGCGCCCAGTCACTATATTTGTCGGCAACAATTGATCGGGGAGGGTGCAGTGGATTCCTTGTTTTTACTCCATTTCACATGTCCATACCGATGGAGTTGTCAGGCTAAAATCTTGAATTTCGCCATTAACTCCAAAGCGTTTGGATTCTGTTGGTAATTGACCAAGTCGGTAGGTGGTGTCCTTTGCCAAAATCTTTGGCAAAATAAATGGTGACCACTCCAAGTGCTGGAACATCTCCGTTCATCTTGAATAGTTGGTTTCAGATTGTAGATCGGTGCGGAATAATCGGCCAATGAAAACGGACCTTTATGATTAGTCAACCTATGAAATCCTCACTTTTGATAGAGAACGGAATCGGTTTATGGTATGGTATACATTACCCTATCCCCGGATGAAAGTAGAGAAGCAGTAGCTGGGAGTATAAAATTTTATTTAATTTTATGTAGTAAAATGCAGTAAAATATTTATGGCGACCTTACTGGACGACATATTAAAATGTAATGTGAATATGAAGGTAAGTAAAAGTAGATAAATGATTATTGACGGTAGAATGGATGTCAATTATTAAAATATTAAAATAAGATATACAATAGAGTTGTATAGACAATACATACGTAATTGTATAATATAATGAAAATGGCCTACGTGAGTAGGTGAAGAAAGAGAGGTTGTGGGTGGGTGGGACGAAAAATGGTACTGTAGTACGTGCGTACTGCAGGGCGGGTGAAGGAGAAGTGAGGCCGGGGTCTGGACCGGGCTGTACCACGTGACTGCGTAGTAAGTGTGAAAGGCGCGAGGGGGCAGGAGGGGCGCCCGTGAGGCGCGGTAGAGGGGGACACCGGGGGGAGCAATGACTACCCCTGAGCAAAGCCCAAAGCCCATGAGTAACCCATTACCCTATCCCCGGATGAAAGTAGAGAAGCAGTAGCTGGGAGTATAAAATTCTATTTAATTTTATGTAGTAAAATGCAGTAAAATATTTATGGCGACCTTACTGGACGACATATTAAAATGTAATGTGAATATGAAGGTAAGTAAAAGTAGATAAATGATAATTGATGGTAGAATGGATGTCAATTATTAAAATATTAAAATAAGATATACAATAGAGTTGTATAGACAATACATACGTAATTGTATAATATAATGAAAATGCCAAGAAGGCCAGTAAAAGGTGAGGGGGGGTGGGAGAAAATTATGAATGTTTGTTTAGGGACCGGATTAGAGCAAGGTTAACGGCCTTGGCATCAGTGTCCTTGATGTAATGTCGGTGGGAATTAGACCTCCAGCCGCCATAGCGCTGGATGGATAGCTCAGGCATACCCGCCTGGTATGCCTGAGTGGCGGCAGCCTTCCGTAGGCTGTGGAGGGTGTAGTAGGCAGGCTGATTAGCGGTGAGTAGCAGCGCTTTCCACTCCTTGCTCAGAGTTCTGGTCGTTATCACTTGGCCGTCTGCCAGGAGTAGAAACGGGTCCTCGGGGCTGGCCGTGGGGGCGGCCGTGATCATCTTCCTGACCGCCCGCACCGGACACGAGGACGGTTCGGGGGACGCCTGCAGGGTAACTGTCTTTTCCTCCCCCACCATCTGCATGTTCTTTGCCGCCTTGACGCGTATCGATACCTGCCTGGGCGTGACCACGACGTCTCGGCGTGACAGGTGTCGCGTCGGGTCGAACTTCGTCGCAGATGGTGGGGCGACCTCGCTCTGTCGCAGCGCCGCGTAGAATATCACCAGGATAGCGGCCCGCAGAGCGATGTGTAGGGGTGATTCGTCGAGGGCCCCGAGGGCAGCCTTGAGGATGTCCATCGGAACCGCCGGCTTGACGTTCGGTTGGTAGGTTTTGTTGCGCCTCATAGCCTCGAGTGCACGTCTCACCCTGAAATCCTCCGTCTGCGCGACGTTGCCCCCCGTCAGCCGCAGGTGCGACTGCACGTGTGATAGCTGGTACGCGACCGTCGGCGGCGAGGGGGCGTGGTCCGCGACGTATGCGAGGTACGCAGTGGTAAAGCTGACGGTAGGTTTCTGGGGGTCGGCGGCCATCCGGCGGCAGAATGCGAGGTAGGTCGCGACGGCGCTGCGCTGGTTCGCGACCGTTCCAGGGGCACGCGCCTCGCATTGCCGAGCAGATGCCCTCGTCTGGAGCGATCGTAGCGCCGGATCTGCAGGTGAGACGTAACACAGGGTTGAACGATACATGGGTACATGGCATGACCTCGACGAGGGAATGGAATTTCAGGTACCTCGAGGCCGTGTCAAAGTCTCTCGAGGTTAGGTGAGCCCGGCTGAGCGCGTCGGCCACGGTATTGAGGGCACCCGGGACGTGTGTATACACGAAGTCTACCTGTAGTCTGGCCTGCACCATCCAGGCTTGACGGGCACACTCGGCCAGGACGGGGTTCCGGGCGCGTCCCGACCGGAGTGCCTGGACGGTGCCCATATTATCACAGTAGACTTCCACCCGGGTGCCGCGGTCACGGTCAGTTAAGAACGTGCACATCGCGTATACCGTGTTGAGGGCCTCGAGCTCCGCGATGCAGGTAACAGGGTCGTTCACAGGACAGACCCGGCCGGAGTACGAGTACATCCCGTCTGTGCCCCCGATGCCGGACAAGCACGCGTCCACGATCAGGCACTTGGTTGGGGGCCCCCGCGGGATGAGGGCGTGGCCGTTCCAACCCTCGGCAAAGCGCAGGAACCAC
Source organism: Alentia gelatinosa (assembly GCA_950022655.1). Lineage (NCBI taxonomy): Eukaryota > Metazoa > Annelida > Polychaeta > Phyllodocida > Polynoidae > Alentia > Alentia gelatinosa. The sequence continues at coordinate 17,754,922 of OX465592.1, forward strand.
TCGAGGTCCTGCCGCATCTCGGAGTTGATATTGATGTAGTATCCGCCCATCCCCCGGAGGGCCTCGAGCAGTTTACTCACAAAGGGGCGTGCCGGCCGGATACACTTGGCTACATGTAACACGCGCCCGAGTATGGATTGCAGCTGGCGTTTGGTCAGCGACCGTTTCTGGGCGACCGCTCTGACGTGCTCCCGGACCTCGGGGTTCACGCGGCCGGCCTCGACCTGATCAAAGATGTAGTTGGACCACCTCCTAACCGCGGGCCACGGCCGTGTCTGGGCATCCACTGATACCTGAGAGAGGTGCCTGTACATATCCCGGCGGTCGCCCTCGGGTATCGCCCGCTCGTCCTCCATCATAAGCAAGAACACGCTCACGTACTCCATGGGTGCCAGGCTTCCCCTAACCTCGAGCTTTTGAGACATGGTATACAGGCCCTCACGTTCGACATACATGTACGGCTTAGAGATCAACTTGTGTACGGTCAAATCAGATGAAAACCTACCGGCCGTGCGGTCATGACGAATGCCCTCGCGGTCCATCTCTCGCTGGAGCAGATCGTCGCTCACGTAGCGTTCCCTGAGGTGTCTGGGTGCGGGTAGTCTCGATGCCTGGTCCTGGGCCCAGTCTCTTGTCCGGTCCTCGGCCGTGGAGCGTGCCTCTCGTACCGTTGGTTGTGTAGCCCTGGTCGGCGACCGTTGCCGTGCCATGGCCTGCATGGTCTCGAACATACTCTCCATGGTCCTACCCATCTTCTCCATGTTTGACTCGAGCTTGGAGATCCTAGCCGTCTTTACCGTGCGCCCGCTGTCCGAGACCGACTCGATGTTCTCGTTGGAGGACTCGGCCGTTTCCTGGAGAGTGGCCACCGACTCCGCCGTGGATTCCGTCGGCTTTGATGTGCTAGGCATCGGGGTATTCCTCGTAGTCGGACCCATTTCTCCTTTCACTGTACCGTATCGCGTGTATGGGGGTGCTAGCCTGTACTCGGGGAGTATGAGGCGAAGCACGTGGCCAAGAGACGAAAAATGGTACTGTAGTACGTGCGTACTGCAGGGCGGGTGAAGGAGAAGTGAGGCCGGGGTCTGGACCGGGCTGTACCACGTGACTGCGTAGTAAGTGTGAAAGCCGCGAGGGGGCAGGAGGGGCGCCCGTGAGGCGCGGTAGAGGGGGACACCGGGGGGAGCAATGACTACCCCTGAGCAAAGCCCATGAGTAACCAATGTTCTTCTCACATAGGAAATTGATGCTAATTCGAAATTGATTTGATTTTGTTCCGAGCTGCCGTACTTGTTTATTACTTTGCAACCTACCACCAGATTTAGTCTGTACTGTGATACGTCATCCGATATTTCCGGCCGGTCACGTGTCCCTCGTGGACCTGGCCACCGTCATAGCCACATCCATTCCTTGGCCTTCTTTACCCACGCAACCACAGCACTAGAATAACAACTGGACTCTCGTTATTACTCATTTTTAACTAGTATTCATTATGTATTTTGTATTGATCGCATACCTTATTAAGGCTGTTTAGCCACCAAATTATTTATACCATGATCCGGCGGTCGTATTATCATGTTAATTTTTACTTTCATTAGTATTATCTCAGAATTAGATATGAAGGTGTAACTCGGAGTTATCTGTAAATGATTTGGAAAGTGCGCTTTTCTCATACCCGTGATAGTCATATGGCCCTCTTTGTGTTCAAATAAATTAGATGCCAAGTGTAGTAACCCTTTTAGCTGCAGCATGATGCCTCTAGGCATTCCCCTGGCTTTGGCAGCATGCTGCCTCCAGGCATTCACCTGGCTATGGCATTATTGGTACTTATGTACAATATTCAATCGATAGAAAAATGATTGTTTGAATTAAAAGATATTTTGACAAAGTATCATTGACATATTGACCTGTGATTTGGTATGAACAATTATCATCAGCTACCAAGGTATATTACTAAAATCACATGACACATCATGTGACATTGCTATTTTCCCCAAAAGGTGCCTGCCATAGTGCTCAGGGTTGTTTGTGCAGGCAATGCCTGCCGTGTAATGCTAAGCAGGGGAACTGGGTGCTGCACGGAAAGGGTTAAGTGAATATTTCAAATAGAAGTATTACCTCCGACAATAATATGTTATTGGGAGTTGCGTGGATGTCACCTGTCACTGACACGAGACGGACCTAAGGTGTTACACAGCAACCTATTGTTGACTCGGTTACTCACTTGCTATTTACTCCGTTTTATTTAGGCACCTGTTTTCTCTGCACGTCATGTGAGTTTTTCCTTTAAATAGAAGTGTAAATTGTCGATAACAAGTATCACAGTAGCACAGGGGATTTTCAACTTCAATACTTCACACACACACACATACACACACACACACACATATATATATATATATATATATATATATATATATATATATATATAATATTGACCTTCATTACATAAATAAGTGAGACAAGGCAGTAGTTGGTGGAATTAATTACATAGTAATTAACAAATAACAGGCTTTATTCATGTAAATATACAACGAGTATAAAACCCATAAACCTGCCACAATATAGTACATAAAAATGGGCTAACTCCCAACTATAATAAGATTTAAAATTTTTCTCAGCAAGTGAGAAACACAAGTGTGGTGGTCGGTGAGCAGAAGAGGAATGAGGAGATTACCGTTATGAGCTGCTCACCACCACGCGTAACGAATATCACCGTGGATATCGCATTATCCACAGCAACTACCTGGACAACGGAAACGGAGTAACTCCGGAGTGAATAATAATTACCATTTCATTCGGTATTTATATATATATATTAAACATATATAATAATATAATATTGACCTTCATTACATAAATAAGTGAGACAAGGCAGTAGTTGGTGGAATTAATTACATAGTAATTAACAAATAACAGGCCAACCACCCGCCAACTACAAGGAGGAACTACTTCAAAATTTCATTGACGATTCCATCTGAACGTAGCAGAACAGAGGAATCGGGGTGTAAATATCGATTAACAATCGAAGACCTCCAGTTACCCCTACGTTTTATGGAGTCAATAGGGACTCCAAGAGACTCCATCAGAGAAGCTCCCCCATGACGAAGGGAGTGTGGAGTGATATTCTTATCACTCAAGCCTAAGGCTTTAATTTCCCTCTGGAGCTTATAATAAAAATAATTATAAGGCATGCAACAGTTACCCACCACCGATTCAACATTAAACAAGGGGTCTGATGGGGCCAGGGAAAAAACCCTAATAAGTCTAGACAACAAATCAACCAGACAAAAAACGGAACCTGGGATAACACCCAAAAACACTGAGAAGTTCTGGGTAGAAAATTGATCTGTTTTCGAACTACGAATATTAATTACCAAGTGATCTGACTCAAAAACCAAATCAGAAACCAACAGTGTATGTGGAGAACTGGTATAATGCGATTTCCTCAAAAGGCTCCGGAATCCCAAAACGCAGGCTGACCAAAAAGATAAATCGTTTGGAACAGACAAATCCAGGTTCGACAGAATAGATTTCAAAATATCCACAGAAATGGGAAATTTAGGATCCGATTTCGGAGCAACTCTAAGTAAACCCTTGATCAACAATTTCAAACTGAAATCCTCTGAGAAATCCTTAAATCCCAGAACTTTTTGATGGTACCAAAGACCAGAGAGATAATTCCTTATCGAACTTGCTGATAAAAAACCCGATAAATACGAAGCATATATCCCTGCTTGAGATGCGGAGCATGGGAAGAGAACTAAGGAATATTTAACACAGAACTGACGATAATTCCGGAGCTGAAATTCTCTAACCTTCCTAGTATTAGAAGATACCCCGGAGTTAATAAGACCTTCCTTTATTCTAAGTAACTCAGACATTGGGGGGCCTGGAAGTAGAAGAGCAACACATATCCATGTCTTCAAGTAATTTAAAGCATTTCTTAGAGTAACCAGAGTATCCCAAACGGGATAAATAATCAGCCAGGGTGTTATCTTCAGATCTGATATAACTGGCATGAAGGTCGAGGTTGTTGATAAAGCAAAACCAAAAAATATCCCTCAACCAGCCCATACATACACTATTACAGCTTCGACCGGAATTAATCATGGCAAGAACCTGCATATTATCGGTGATAATATGAAGTCTAGAATTTCTAAGGGAAGGTCCCCAACGCCTGACACCAACAAAAACTGGCCAAAGTTCATAAACATTGATATTAGGATTATCAATTACCTCGGTGGGGCCTAACTCCAGATGATCCTCGAGACCCGGGGCATTGAGATTGTTCCCCCAACTTCCATAAAAGAAATCTTTCCCAGCCCAAGAACCAAAACCCAACATAGAGGAATCCGAGATCAATGGGATATTACACAAATCCTTTATGATTATAGCCCTATAATTAAAAACCTTGCAAAACCTTAGCCACCAATCGAAATCCTTCTGAGTTTCATCATCGATTCTTCTGGATTCGTATCTATTCAAACTGGCACTGAGGTTAAAGAGTCTTCTACTGAAAGTACGACCTCCTCTAACTATTTGACTATTGAAAGACATGAGACCACCTATTCTTTCAAGATCTTTCTTAGTAACACAACCTTTCTCCACAGCATTTGTTATAGCTTCCTCTAGATTTTTCACTTTTTTCTCCGGCAGGGTCAAAGACATATCCACACTATTTATCGTAATTCCCAGAAAAACACACTCTGTATTAGGTAGGGTCAACTTATTCATAGAGATTTCGAAACCCAATGATATTACTATATCAATAAACCTATCCCTTTTAGATAGACAACTCTCGTAGCTATCGGAAATAATTAGAAAATCATCCAAATAGTTAACGATACCATAAATACCCTCCTGTCGGGCAGAATCAACCAAAAAGTCAGATATTCTACTAAAAATATTAGGAGCACACCGGAGACCGAAACACAAACGATTGTCAATAAAGAAATCGTCACCTCCCCCCAGGTCCCACCTAAATCCTTGAAAACGAGTATCGGTGGGTGCAACGTTGACAGACCTATAGGCTGCTTTTAGGTCTACTAAGCACATGTATTCACCTCCAACAAGAGTATCGGCGGCTGTATATACTGAATTGTATTTAAACTCCTCGTAAGTAGTTTTCATGAAATTGTTTATGCTTTTTTCCTTAGGCATTGAACAATCAGTTATAGGTCTGAGCCTACCATCACTCTTTTGAACCGCGCCTAGGGCATGGATACACCTAGGCTTACACTTTACTTTAGTTATTTTACTGGATTTTAATTCACATTTAACATTATCATCCATTTCCGACTTAAATTGGTCAGAAAGAATACTAGAGTAATTTTCACAATCGTAACTAGCATCACAATCTGCATCAACTATATTAAAACCGTTAACCACGCCCTCAAAGATATAGGTTTTATCAGCCTCTGATAAAATCGAATTTTCGTTGCCGCTGAAAACATATCTTTTTAATTGACAAGGTTTTAACTGACTCTTTACATTACCCACATAATGAACGCAAGAACAGTCAGATTCACACCCACCGGAATTATCAGGTAGTAATTCTCCAAACTCCGGAGAATCAAACGCAGGAACCGTTAAATCCAAATCACTTTGCGACACGTCAAAATCTACATACGGGGCTTTGACCTCGTACCCAGATAACCCCGTACATTCCGGAGTTGAAACAATGTAGCGATTTACAAAACCGCAATCTATTTCTGGCGAGTCGCTGCGGACTTTTCATTTGTTCGACTTGTTACTGACTTTGCAGTCATAGGCTGCGTGAGACTTGGAGTTACAGTCGCTACAGACATGGCGGAATTTACAGTTCTGGAATCTGCATTCCCCTGAATCTGAATTAAATAGTTTACAAACTCCGGTAAGTTCAGATTTCTTTGTTAACGTCTGAGCTTTAGATTTCTTAGCACTTATAGTACCATCATAAGAGAGATATCGTACAATTTCTGACGGATCTATTTTAGCGAATTCTTCATAACCCAGTTTTTCAACCCTCTCTTTTACTGCCTGATCATACCTCAAAAGAGCATCCTGGGTGAACACTCTGGTATCTGCCTTTTCAGCGATTAAAGAAATGTGATCTACGAAACCAGTAATATCCTGGCTTTCAGCTAACATATATTTCAAAATTTTTATGTTAACCACAGTCAATTTCTCTAAAGTGAAAAGTTTCTCGTTCTCCTCAAGATATGATTTTGAGAGATATTTACCATCCTTTTGATTTTCTTTCTTAATAGCTTTGCTTGTCCTTCGTGTAGTTTCAGAATCGGCGATAGACTGGGCTCCTGCTTCACTTGTATCGCTTGAACTTTCATCTAATTTCTGTTTACACGCAGGGGAATCGTCTTGTTTCGATGTCCGGCCTTTTTCCTGGAAAAGTTCAATTGCCGCGAAAATCGTCGATTCTAGGCGATCCATTCTCCTAGACATCTCAGCGTTGTTGTCATCTTGAATCGTCCTATCGTCGAGGCCTACCGTATCGCACCCAGACGTGGCGGGTGAGGGAGACTGCTGTCTACCCATCTTCACACGGGACGACCTGGAAGTCCTCAATTCCTCCTCTTTTTTCCCAGAAAAATTCCGGGAATTATCCTCAATGTCCGGAGACATTGCCCTAGGCTTGCTCCTCCGACCCATAATTTTCAAGAACCGTCTTGAAAAACGCCCAGATTTAAAATTTTTCTCAGCAAGTGAGAAACACAAGTGTGGTGGTCGGTGAGCAGAAGAGGAATGAGGAGATTACCGTTATGAGCTGCTCACCACCACGCGTAACGAATATCACCGTGGATATCGCATTATCCACAGCAACTACCTGGACAACGGAAACGGAGTAACTCTGGAGTGAATAATAATTACCATTTCATTCGGTATTTATATATATATATTAAACATATATAATAATATATATATATATATAAAGGACAAGTATAGTGCATGCATATATACATGACGGTCACAAAACAGATAATCCACCATTTATCAGTCCTTTGTAGGTTACAGCGCAATTCATTTTGATATTTATGAGCAATAAAGGTTGAAACGACAAGCAAACATGCACAACTACGGATACGACTGCCAGAGGATGAGTAGTTTCTCTCTTATAGATTATCATATCAGTTTATTCAAGTTTTATCTGATGTCACATTGTTTCACATCAAATCACTACGCTGTTTCTGATCGCCATTTTGTTTAAATTCATTCCCATTTTCCTCCCAGAAGGAGTGTTTATATCGTCCAATCATTCTGCACCAATAGACCGATCATTTGGAAAACCTATCGGTGATTTGAAATAAGTTAGAACATGAAACTGTAACCGATTATTTCGGAAAAGATCATGTACTGAGGCCCACACTGATTCACTTCCTCACAGAATAAGAGAATCATAATACTTTTATTGTGTTGGTAATCCTAAGGGTTTTTAGCAGGAATATCAAACTTAGTCTTCGGGGATGTAAGATATTTCTAGATGGTTAGTAGAATGACCAGTGGGACCGTGTTTTTCGTAATTAAATTGGTCGAATAAAATTAGTTCCATTTCATTCTACATAGCTGTATAGCACTGACAAAACACTTCTACATGCAAAAGGACCAGAAAAAGAACCATCAAACCTGATCTATGCGTTGTATTGTATACCTATGGGTAGGTATGTAAACACCAGGTAGACACCAGGTTTTCATGGATAGACATGGGTTACTTGATTCCAAATAAAGGACTGTCCATAGACCTAAGGAATCATAATTTCACACAAAACCATTTGTTTCACTGACAACAATGCTGACGAAACAAGAGACCGCCAATCAATATACCAAAACAATCCCTGAAAGGATTTTGGAGAAACCTGTTTTAGGCCGCATACAAGAAGCGGTGGCTTATATGATACCACCATGGTTACATTAGCACTGCGTAGAGAATGGTTGGCGATGTGTCAGTCATAAGGGTTGTTTGGGGATCAAATTACACCTCATATGTGCCGGCAAACAACTAGTCGATAAACCCAACACACCACCGGGTTGGTGATGCCACCCTGTGACTCCTGTCAACATGGAGTGTATCTATGACATGAGGATGAAACTTATAGCTTGAGATCGATACCCTGTTTGTTTAGCAGTGGAGAGAGGTGAGAGATCGGCCTTCCCTGCCTCCTGGTCAGTGTTACTTAACACCCTGACATACTCCCGTATTGATTTGCATTGTTGCGTCATTTGTGCGCCCTTTGTATTGAATATTTTAGATATCCTGAGTTAAGTGCAAGCTAGTAGTAAGATCTTTATTTCGTTGCATTTTAACGGTAGTTTTTAGCATGAGAGGGGAACTAGTTTTTAGTGACAGCATCACGAAGTTACTTAATGGAGATGCTCAACGTTATCTGCAGAAGCGTAAGCTGATGTTATTAACATAAACATCGTCATTGAATAACGTTGGGATAAGTTCTTCGTAACTTGTTTTTCTGTCACTGTATGCCGTGACACTCTGATTAGTATGGCGATTCGTTAACCTCCAATTAGTGCGGTAGCCATGTCCATCCTATCAATTAGCTTATCAAGTAACGTCTGACCCATCCACTTTTCTACCTATACCTACATACACGTATGCGTACTTTTTTTTTATTTATTAAAAAACCGCCAGTTCTAACCTAGGTTAGATCTTCCACTGGGTGTTACAATACCATGCAAGCATCGAGTACACCTTGTGTTAAACATCAGGTGTTTTATAAAGACATATGATACAGGTGTATTATTGATGAAGATGAAAAATTAACTACTCAGGCATTCGGTCACCCGTCATATACCGAGTACATGCTTTTTACTTCCTTTTTAAATTATTTAAATTTTCACTTCGCTGTATAACAACCCCTAGGCGGTTCCACAACACTTGAACACTTGTAAATTACATACTAGCATCCTTACTTCCCATCAACATACCTACCCATTAACCTGCGTATACGTCTGCCTGCCTACACATCCGCCTGCCTAAATGTCTACCTGACTATCCATCTACCTGACTGTCCATCTACCTGCCTACCCATCAACCTACCAACCCATCAACCTGCCTATCCATCAAAAACTTACTACCTACGAAACTACCTGCATACCTCCTATACTAACATACCTGCCCATCAGCCTACCTACCCATCAACCTACCTACCTATCAACCTGCCTGCATACCCATCAATCTGCCCATCAATGAACCTGCCTCCTCATCTACCTGCTTACCAGCCACCTGCCTACCCATCATTTTACTTCCCTTTTTATTATTTACTAAACAAATTCGCCGAGGACGGCGGTTTTACATTTCGCTCCTGGTGCACTCGCGGTCTTACAAAAACCGTTTTCGAATATAAAATAAGTTTAAGGATATGATATGCAGGAACACCCCGCTTAGGGGATCCTCCGTTCAGGGCAAAGTGTACCCTTAAGCGGGGTGTTTCCTTAAGCGGGGTTAGAATAAACTAAAGGGGAAGTTCTGTTCCAAGGAAGTTGACCCCTTAAGCGGGGTGCACCCCTTAAGCGAGGAATCCCAGAAGCGGGGTTTTACTGTACATAGTATAGATGTGATGATATAAATAAGATGATGACTGAAATCCCGTGAGTCATTAGGATATCACACAAAGTGACGATACCCTACCACCCATCTATCTGTCTACCCATCTACCTTCCTACTGATCATACTACCCACAGACATACATACCTACCGACATGCTCAAGTACCAACTAGTCCAGCCACCAAGCTACCTAAAGACTGACCTGCCAATCAACCAGCTAGCCCACCCGCAAATTGGTGAAACTTTGCTGACATTAGTAAAGCAATTTGGGGGATAGAAGCCGCGGACCAGGTTGGGAAAATTGTCTTTTAAACTTACCAACATTTTATCAGGAATGCCTGAGAATCTGTCGGCGTTGCCAAATTCTATCATCGGTGGTAAAAAATCGGAAGGTGCAAACTGGTTTTTAGAGGGACTGGGTGGTAAGTCTGACGGTTTTATACGACTAATATAATCTGTATGGACCTGTAAAGTGCAGGGAAAACAATGCATACACTGCACCCTTAAACCTCGTTTCCATTATCCAACAGCGTTTTTATTTACCTTAAAGTCTGTCGGTGGTGCCATTTACTGTATCTCAGTAGCAAACTAACGGTGAAGTTGTATTGTATGTACTGTTTCCCCTCTATTTTCCAGGGACTTACAGATTTTACTGTGAGAAAACCCGTCGTTGGGGACCTTCTTATAATCTATGCCAAATATATCTGTGAGCACTCTCTGCATTTCTCGTTTCCATTCACCGAGCTGATGGACATCGATATACCCTAAGAGCCGGCCCCCACCTACCACGATTCTGCGCCCGATTGGCCTTACGATGGCCTTCCCGACACCATTCCGATTCTATCGCGAGTTAAGCTTAAATCGTGGTAGGTGGAACAGGTTTCTGCGATTCACTCTACGATACCCCACGATAGGCTGCGATAGAAAACGCCAATCGTAGAGGTCACGATAACTTCCAACATGTTGGAAATTTCGTAGGCTGTCGTAGCCTATTGGAAGTAACTTAACAGGAAAATATCTCTTGTGGATGGAATAATTGGTGAAAAATTATGTAATTCTGGAAATAGGTAGGGCGCATGTAGATATATAATCGCTGTAATTATGATATTATTTGATGAAGTCTAAGTGTCTGAAAATAATAGTTTTATATCGGATTTATTATTCTACCACAGTTATATTATTCAATTCGATTGTTTTAGTGTTTGAAAATGATGTCATAATATATCATAGGTATCTGTAGAAAATTATTCGGATTCATTCAATAATTCCAAAATTATAGTATATATCAATATTAAAATCATGCATGAGATCTACAATGAATCACCGATTGAATCGTGAGCCAATCGTGACCATGGTTTATGTTTTTGGTCCTCCCAAGGTATTTCTACGCTCTACGATTTCAAACCATGTCCACGATTTGAAACTATCGGAGACCTCCCGATAGGTCGCGATTTGGGCATTTCAAATCGTAGCTATCGGGAAGTATGTCGTAGACCATCGTGGTAGGTGGGGGCCGGCTCTAAAGGTCTATCAGTGGTGCAAAATCGGCCGATGAAAACGAGCTTATACCAAGTGTTACCGACGGGCAGTCGGTGACACCACTGAGAGACTTTCAGGGGAACACAAATAATCGGTGCCATTTATGTCAGTTAATGGAAAATGGCATGAAGACCTTAAAGGAAAAATTAAATAGAAGTGGTTGCTTTCAATATTGTAAATGTATGTGTATTTGTTGTACATTTATATCATTCATGTGTATACCAATAGGAGAAGGTAATTGATTAGTTGATTAATGTATCGATGCATGTCATGCGAATCATATCCATGACTAAAAGTCTACGTGACCGTTAGCATTATTTTCCTATCCCTACCCCTGCAACCTGCTCCGCCCCACTGCATTCCTCCAATGTCCCTGATCCTCTGATCCCAACCCGATTCCCCTGCCCACTACTCAGTCATACTTCCCTTTCATCGAGCACCTCCCTGACGGTGGTGTTTTAGCTCTAACGAGGGACGGGTGGTAAAAGGGTGTGAATGGTGGGCCATCGTCTCGGGACCCATTGCCTCACTTAAGGCCCTCATATATACAGCCCCCGAGGGGACCAGCATTGGGCTTCCGGGGGGTCCTTGCGCAGGGAGATTGATGGTTCCTGGCTAATCCACCAACAGTAGACTCTCATCAAGGGCCAGGTCCTGGTGGCGCTGCTCTTGTGCAGAGAAAGCAGGCTGAGCGACTTCTATGATCCGGGAGAAGGGAACTACTGTGGAAGTTCTCAATTTACGGGCAGTACCTTCTCTAGGCACGCGCTAAGGGTACATAGTGAGGTACCCAGTCAGTAAGGAATAGCACCGTTCACATTGGGCAACAAAATCATCGCCGATTTTTAGGAACCGTGAATTCCGTACAAAATATCAGATCATTCATTACCCTATCCCCGGATGAAAGTAGAGAAGCAGTAGCTGGGAGTAAAGAATTTTATTGAATTCTATGGATAAAAATTATGTCGACCTTACTGGACGATCATATTAATATGTAATATGGATATGAATGGTAAGTAATATTACATAATGGTAATTGACATGTATAATAACGGTCAATTAATATAAGTATAAAATATGATATACAATACAGTAGTATGAAAAATACGTAGGTAATTGTATATGAAAATAAAATAGCCCTACGTGAGTAGGAGGAAAGAAAGAAGGTTGAGGGTGGGTGGGACGAAAAAGGTGCTTGTAGTACGTGCGTACTGCAGAGCGGGTGGAGAAGAAGTGAGGCCGGGGTCTGGACCGGGCTGTACCACGTGACCTCGTGGTGAGTGTGATAGCCGCGAGGGGGCAGGAGGGGCGCCCGTGAGGCGCGGTAGAGGGGGACACCGGGGAGGCAATGATTACCCCTGAGCAATGCCCATGGGTTTACCATTACCCTATCCCCGGATGAAAGTAGAGAAGCAGTAGCTGGGAGTAAAGAATTTTATTGAATTCTATGGATAAAAATTATGTCGACCTTACTGGACGATCATATTAATATGTAATATGGATATGAATGGTAAGTAATATTACATAATGGTAATTGACATGTATAATAACGGTCAATTAATATAAGTATAAAATATGATATACAATACAGTAGTATGAAAAATACGTAGGTAATTGTATATGAAAATAAAATAGCCAAGAGCCAATATAAGGAGGGGGGGGGTGGGAGAAAAAAAAATTAAGAATTGTTGAGGGACCTAATCAAAGCTTGGTTCACAGCGGAGGCATCAGTGTCTTTGATGTAGGTCCGATGGGCATTAGACTTCCAGCCCCCATACCACTGGATGGCGAGTTCCAGCATACCGGCCTGGAATGCCTGCGTCGCGGCAGCCTTCCGGAGGCTGTGGAGTGTGTATGTAGGGGGCTGGTTTGCCGCCTGGAGGAGTGATTTCCATTCCCTCGACAGGGTTCTGGTCGTGAGAATCTCTCCGTTCGCCAGGCTCAGGAATGGAGCCGTAGGGTCGGCCGTAGGTGCGGCCGCGAGCATGGTCCGGATGGCCCGGACCGGGCAGGAGGACGGTTCGGGGGAGGCTCGTATCACCACTGTCTTTTCCTCCCCCGCTCTCTGCATGTTTTTCGCCGACTTTACCCTTATCGATGCTTGACTGGGCGTGACGACCACGTCTCGGCGTGACAGGTGTCGCGCCGGGTCGTACTTTGCCGTAGATGGTGGAGCCACTTCGCTTTGCCGCAGCCCGGCAAAGTAGATGATTAGAACTGCGGCCCTCAGACCGATGTGCATCGGGGAGTCTGTGAGGGCCGTGAGGGCCGCCCTGAAGACGTCCATCGGGACCGGAGGCTTGACGTTGGGATGGTATTCCTTGTTTCGTCTCATGGCATCCAGTGCCCGCTTCACCCGGAAATCCTCGGTTGCCGCGACATCGCCGCCTGTCAGCCGGAGGTGCGACCGCACGTGCGACAGCTGGTTCGCGACCGTCGTGGGGGAGGGGGCGTGGCCCGCGACGTACTCTAGGTACGCCGTGGTGAAGGACACTGTGGGTCTCTGGGGGTCCGCCCCCATCCTCCGGCAAAAGGCTTGGTAGGTCGCGACGGCACTCCACTGGTTCGCGACCGTTCCGGGGGCACGCGCCTCACACTGCCGCGCAGATGCCCTCGTCTGGAGTGATCGTAGCGCCGGATCTGCAGGCGAGACGGAGAACGGGGTAGAAAGAGGTGTGTGTACATGGGATCACTTCAACGAGGGAATGATAATTTATATAGTTAACGGCCGTGACAAAGTCCCTCGAGGTCAGGTGGGCACGGCTGAGGGCGTCCGCCACGGTGTTAAGCACCCCCGGCACGTGTGTGTACACGAACTCCACCTGGAGTCTGGCTTGTACTGTCCAGGCCTGGCGGGCACACTCGGCGAGGACCGGGTTCCTGGCACGCCCCGACCTGAGTGCCTGGACGGTTCCCATGTTATCGCAGTACACTTCCACACGAGTCCCTCGGTCGCGGTCCGTGAGGAAAGTGCACATTGCGTAGACCGTATTGAGTGCCTCCAGCTCGGCGATACAGTTCACGGGGTCTTCCACGGGGCAGACCCTACCGCAGTAGTAGTATCTTCCATCCGTGCCCCCTACTCCGCTGAGGCACGCGTCCACTATGATGCATTTCGTGGGAGGCCCTCGAGGTATCAGGGCATGGCCGTTCCATCCCTCGGCGAACCGCAGGAACCACTGGAGGTCCTGCCGCATCTCCGAGTTGACGTTGATGTAGTATCCGGCCATGCCCCGGAGGGCCTCGAGCAGTTTGCTGACGAACAGTCGGGCCGGGCGTATACACTTCGCCACGTGGAGGACCCGACCGAGGACCGACTGGAGTTGGCGTTTCGTCAGTGAGCGTTTGGTTGAGACGGCCCTCACGTGCTCCCGCACGTCGTCTAGTTTGTCCCGGGGGATACTGAGGGACATATCCACCGAGTTTATGACTATGCCTAGCCAAGTCACAGCCCGGCTCGGGGGCTGTGCCTTTTCCCTGGCCTCGGGGAGGCCCAGCTCCCTGAAGAGCTCCTGCGCTGTCTCGAAGTCGGCGGCAGCCTTGTCGGCCATCGGGGAGAGGATTATGAGGTCGTCCAGGTACATCACGGCATCGACCCCCTTCCAGTCGAGGATCTTGACGATGGCATCTGCTACGCACTGCATGTGGTAGGAGGAGGCCCGGGCACCGAACGGCATGGCCATATCACAGTAGTACCCCTCCCCCCACGCGAAGCAGAGCAGAGGCCAGTCGAGGGGGTCGCACCGGAAGTTCTTATACGCCCGTGCGATGTCGATGGTGGACATATAAGTCCCCGGCCCCGAGGCCACCAGGCGGCCGACGAAACCATCCACGGTCGGGAGGCCGTGTTCTCTCTCTTCACCGTAGACAGAGTTTTTTACAATATATCCGTTAACGCTGGATTCCTTGGGGTACGTCATATCCGTGATCACGCGCCTATCAGACGTACCCCTCTTGTCGCGTGTCATTAACGGCGACACGTGGCACCAAGGCTGAAAGGGCGGTTCCTCGAATGGGCCCATGAGGTTCGAATGCCCCTTCTCCTTGTCAATGAACCTCGCTATTTGGTCCGGGTATCCCGAGGCACTGGGGTGGTTGGGCACTCCCCGCGTGTCGGTAACCGGACCGGCGTACCCCAGGGGAAACCCGAACCTAATGAAATCAATGAGTTCCTCCTTCCCGGGGATACCCGAGAGGTATCGGATCCAGACTGGGATGTTGAGATCAGTGGGGATCTCGATACGGGCCCCGAGGGCGTTGGGCATTCCCGTACGCCGCACCCGGTCGTAGATGTCGGCGTGTCCCGGCGGCCCGGGGGCGGAGAAGTGGGGCCAGTGGGCCCGCCTATGTCCGGCGAACGTGCCGGGGTCGGTCCGGACCCCGGGAGTGGGAATTCCGGTCTCGCAGAACTCCCTAACGGCATCGAAGTCGATTCGTAGGTTATCGTTGCCGCCCTCCCGGGGCAATTGCCGAGCCAATTGCTCCACATCCCCGCCGTCGCCCCTATACACGGGAGTGTATTCCTGAGGGGGCGGGGTTGTCTGCTTGTGTGCGTCCCCCACGTGCTCGGCACACGGTGTTGTGGTCACGTGGGGTGTTACGTCACGGGTCGTGCACTCCATGACCGGGTCGCCCTCGCTGAGTGCACACGTACCGGGTGCGAGGGGTGTTACACGCGCCACACTCACTCGCGGGGCGCGTCCGGTCCGTTTTTTGAAGCCGTTGGTTGTTGTTTCTGCACTCCTGAGAGGTCGGTGGTGCGCAGCGTGTGTCCGGCCTGGGGCATCCGGCGTGGGGCAGGTGCAGGTGTTGGTGCAGCACTCTCATACCCACCACCGTACAACAGCTTCTTGTTACACGCGTGTATGGAGTGCGTGCACATCCTGCCGACGGAATCACAAAAGGAGCACACGTGCACCCATTTGATTCCGCCATCTTGGTGACCGTTCCGCTGGCGGCAGCCCCTCTCCGAGTTGAATGCCCGGCACGGCAGCTCCCGTCCTCCGGCCTTGCCCGTGTCTTGACCGTAGTGCACCGTCGTGGTCGCCGTCATCGCGAGACGGACACGCTCGTCCTGTATGCGCACATGGTCGGACCAGTAAATCCTCCCGGCCTCGACCTGGTCAAAAACGTACTGGGACCAACGCCTGACTCCGGCCCACGGCCTGGTCTGGGCATCGATCGATACCTGGGACAGGTGGCGATACATGTCCCTCCTGTCCTCCTCGGGGACAGCCCGGTGGTCCTCCATCATAACCAGAAACGCGCTTACATACTCCATGGGGCCGAGCGTCCCCCTGACCTCGAGCCTCTGATTCACAGTGAAGTGGCCCTTGCGTTCCACATACATATATGGTTTAGACAGCAATCTAACGGTATGAAGATCTGAACTAAACCTACCGGCCGTGCGGTCGTGTCGTAGTCCCTCACGGTCGAGTTCTTTCTGTAGCAGTTCGTCTGGGAGGTACCGGTCGCGAAGCTGACGGGGGGCCGGGAGACGGGATGCTTGATCGTTGGCCCAGTCCCTGGTCCGGTCCTCCGCGACAGTGGCCTCTCTAACGGTCGCCGGTTGAGATGCCCTCGATGGAGATTTTGCCCGTTGAAGTCCTTTTATCGCCTCGAGTATCAGGGCGACATTCCCCTCCAGTGCCGTTATTCTCGACGTCTTTACCGTTGAGCCGTTTTCAGAAACGGAGTCCACGTGTTCGTTCGACGCCTGTGTCGATCCTCTGACCGTGGCCTCGGAGCCTGCGGCCGCCTGCGGTTCCTGGGACGTGCTAGGCACGGGCGTGTTCCTGGTGTTCGGCATTTTTCACTCTCCTCTATCGTTCTATCGCACTTTATCGTAGTATGGTGTGCCGGCCTATACTCATGGAGTATTGGGCTGCGAGCACGTGGCCAAGAAAACGAAAAAGGTGCTTGTAGTACGTGCGTACTGCAGAGCGGGTGGAGAAGAAGTGAGGCCGGGGTCTGGACCGGGCTGTACCACGTGACCTCGTGGTGAGTGTGATAGCCGCGAGGGGGCAGGAGGGGCGCCCGTGAGGCGCGGTAGAGGGGGACACCGGGGAGGCAATGATTACCCCTGAGCAATGCCCATGGGTTTACAATTGTTATCAATCAGTTCTGTTTCCACCAGCCAACTGATTTTCTGTATCACTTTGTTTTTGCCCTAGAGCTGTTGCTTTCCTGACAAGTCAAACTGTGTTGGATCAATCAGTTACGATTTTGTGATGAAGTGGTGCGAAAAACACCAGCAATCTCTGACAAAGATTGGTGGCACATTTCTGTTCCCGCTTGCCGACTCTTTAACAAAACTTCCGGATTGGGGGCTCCTGATATGTCAGCCGCCATTGACCCATTACAAAAGATATAAAAGTCTTCAACCGATCCATGACGATTGTGCAGGCGATTTGACGCCTACCACCTTTGCAAATTAGCTTGAATTAATTATCGAGCCCTGACGATTTCTGTGCGTCATGAACCACCTCAACCTTTGTGGAGAAATATGTGTTTCGTTTCGACGATCACGATTGTTTATTTAACCCCTTTGCACCTGCGATTTTCTATCGGGTAATACATACAGTCATATTCAGTCTAGGGAGGGATAACATTCAAGAATCGCTGTCAATAATCGTCGACTGTAAACGCCAGGTAAGGTGAATAGCTAGAAGTAATACATTCCTTATTGTGTAAACGCTTGATGTTCGACTTGGGTCGACGACTATTGCTGACGATATTGCGTCATCGAGCACCACCTGATGACTTTTTGATAGACGACCTAGAGTCGTTACATTTACAGTCATCTAGCATGAACTATTGGTGCAGTATGTTGACACAATTTTATCGGGATGCGATAAGTTGTATAAAACACGATGCTCCTCAATAAGATACGGTACCAGTAGCCGTCGTAGATCAAATATTTACACCTAGCAAGATTTTGCTTACCGAAAGATTTATTTCAAATTAAAAATATTCCGTCAACGATTATTTTAAGGTGTTTTAAGCTAAACGTTAGCCCAATTGATCGTGAAGTGGTGCATCTGAATCGTCAAAAGATTAAGTCGTGAAAAATTCAAGAATAATGGCAAAATTCGCCTGGTGTAAGTACCTATGTAAAGGGTACACTGGACTGTAGAATCACGTTTGTAACAGAGATGACCTCGTATTTACACCAGGTGACTAAACATGCCATGTAATTATACTGGGTGGAGAATCCTCATGAAATGTTGCTTCCTTATAAAGTTTCGGCATCAGGGGTCGTTAAACCCAGAAGTGGTTGAAGCGTGTACACCCGATAATCTATAATCATTGAAATGAATCATGATTATACAATATATAAAGGTACTGATAAGTTCCAGGTATTCCCAAAAGATCTTTTAACATTGGGACATAGTATTGATATTCTTAAAGGGTAATAAGCGAGCGGAATATCCGTGGAGCAGGTACTTCCGTTTTTATCGTTCCCGATCCACTCTCTCTGCTCAATTTAGATGCTCACAAAAAGGCATTCGAGGAAACATTCATCCCTGTCCTAATATTACTAATGGAACCTTCTCCTGTGACTAGGAATAAACTTGCAATCAGCATCAGCCCGTACCAGATCCATATTCCGATCCTAGACCGATACGTTATCGGCGAGGCTCGGGCAGGGTTGGTACTGAACAGATATAATCGAGGCAGTAAGTCATCAGTGACTGACCCCTGCAGTTCACCTCAACCCCCTGACCTCTCTTACCCTTTATCCTACCCCTAATATAAAATCCCATAAGCTTAACATTGAGTTTCCGTATGCGCCGGTATGTCGCATACTTAGCAGTTATGGCCCGGAGGGCCGATACCGATTTTGATATGGGATGGGACGAGATCGTGGCGGGAGTGGTGTAGTGATACAAACGGGCTAAGGTCAGAATATCGGCTACGCCGATTTTCTGACCTTAGCCCGTTAGTTTTTTCATTCTGTATTGTTTGGCTTTTTATTTAAAAACAAAAAAGAAAATGCTTCGTCACGGCGGGGATCTTGCCCGCGATCCCGAGATCAGCTAACCGATACTCTAACCACTACACCACCAAACATGTTGGTACCATTCTCGATTGAATGGTAATATAACGTGACAGTACTGGTGGGGATCGGCCATATGACCAAACTAACACATATATGTAATAAAATCCTATTCAACCGTTTTATACTTGAAAATTATAGATATTTCAGTTATTTTCAGTTATTTTCCCCACAATCCTACTGTGATTCAGTACTTTGAATTTAGTTTATCGAAGAAAAACAAAATGGCCGCCGATCTCTCCTGTCATGTTGGACAGAAATAGTTCCGGGAGTGCCATACAGAAATCTTTATTGAATGGCATGTATGGCACTGCTCAGACAGAACACGTATCTAATAAAGAGTAAAAATCGCTCCTAGGAGCATACAAGACATGGAACACGTGACCAAGGAATTGACCAATTAGAGACCAGGACATCAGCTACTACAAAGCAAGTTCCGGTTGCACTCATAGACCTGACATAGGCCTAGTGCCTATAATGCTTCACAGCAGAATAATGATTTAAAACAAGCCAGAGAATAAAATCTGTTTTAATCTTAAGCATGTTAAAAGTAATCAGAAAATTATAAATATGTGGGTACTCACAGAAGTCCCGATATCATTACTAATGATCAGAACCTGAGGCTGAGCGACACGTTAACATTCACTGAATCAGCCTGGGAGTTGTTTCAAAACGTGGGTTAAGTCTATGGTTTTGAAACAGCTCCCAGGTAGTTTAGATTGAATGATCCAGCATGTGTATAGCTCCCCGACGAGTTGTCGCATGGACACTGACAGCTTCACGCGGCTGATCCTAGGTTTTGACGACGTAATTTCAAGTCTATTGTTCAAGTCCATGTTCAAGCCGAATACATGGAATACTGGCGGCTCTGACGGCATTTGAATTGTTCAGATAGGATTATTAGATCTGTAGTCACGAGCAGTTGAAAAGCGTCCGATGCGAGGATGACGTTAGATTTGTGGCCAGCTTATGAGTACCATGGCAACGTGTGTAGCGACGTCAAAATAACGCCTCGATAACGGTTCTAATGATCATAATCATCTTCTATATATTAATATTAAACTGATGATGCTTTTTATACACTTTTAAACATCAAAATTCAAATAAATGCAGTGAAACATTGCAAACTCTATTGTCTCCTACAGCAGACCGAAGCACGGCCGTGTAGGTAAATAACTTGGTCGCAAAACAGCGACTTGTTCCGACAACAAGTAGCAAATAGATAGCAGACATGCATTTAAGCTTGGTCGATGAGTTTCTATTTATCTTTTGTAATATAAAAGCGTAGAGAGGGGTAGGATAAAATCAAAACCGGATTCGTTTTAATCTGGGCTCCCGTATGTGTCTCCTGGAGTTTTGGCTACGGATTTCACTTGGCTTCGCCTTGTGAAATCACTACGCCAAACTCCAGTCATCACATACGGGAGCCCAGATTAAACTCATCCAGTTTTACAATAGCACCGATCATCTCCTGATGCACACCACTGTGTTTTGACCACTGTTATACTGCAAATATCATCTCCTGATCCACACCACTGTGATGTGACCACTGTTATACTGCAAATATCATCTCCTGATGCACACCACTGTGATGTGACCACTGTTTTACTGCAAATATCATCTCCTGATGCACACCACTGTGTTTTGACCACTGTTATACTGCAACTATCATCTCCTGATCCACACCACTGTGATGTGACCACTGTTAAGCAACAGATCCACTAAGGCGATTTTCCATGCGAATTTGGGTTCGCAGACGATCGCAGACGTTCGCATACGTTTGCATACGTTCGCATACGTTTGCATGGGCATGCGAATACCTTGCGACAATATTCAATCTATTGAATATCATCGCATGGGATTCGCACAGTCGCATGGATCACAGATGCATTCACTTGGTCGCCTTAGTGGATCTGGCGCTTTACACAGCTAAGATCATCTCCTGATGCACACCACTGTGTTTTGACCACTGTTATACTGCAAAGATCATCTCCTGATGCACACCACTGTGTTTTGACCACTGTTATACTGCAAAGATCATCTCCTGATGCACACCACTGTGATGTGACCACTGTTATACTGCAAATATCATCTCCTGATGCACACCACTGTGATGTGACCACTGTTATACTGCAAAGATTATCAAACAGATGGTCAAACTGTAAACATGCTACATCGATGCTGCTATGACTTCCTCGTGATATTGTTACATAGCAACTTGTATAACAACCTGCAAAGTCACTATGAAAGCGATTGGAAACCGGCGGGAAACATTTAGTAGAAAGAAGATATATATACTGGATTGGAAACCGGCGGGAAACATTTAGTAGAAAGAAGACATATATATACTGCACCCTCACCGACTATTTGATACAGAAGTGTAGTTGGTGGCACCACCGACAGACTTTAAAGGGAACTCAATTGATATGTGCCGTTTTTGTCTGCCATTGGAAAAGCGCCTATTGCCAAGTTTACACCTACCCCTTTTCATCACTGACGGATTTGAACATATTCTAAATTAAATATTGCGAAGTGTAAACATCAAAGATCCAAACCTGTTCAGCAATTTCTGAACCCCTAATTGCGTAATCTGGCACCACCGACCAATTTGTGAAGCCAATTATTGTTTCTCCTATAAATAAACGATCTCCTGTGTGTATTGCAACATTCGAAAGCAATATTATTTGCACATAATAATGTAACGCGAGCCGACGAGCCCCGATATTGCCTTCCCGATACAAAATTCATATCGTAGCAAAATCGTAGAGCTTATCGGGGCAGTTGCTCAGGTTTCTACTATAACCCTACCGACGCGGCCCGACGCGCACCGACGCGAACCGACGCGAACCGATTAAAAAAAACATATCGTAGAGGGGCTACGACAATCGATCATGTCTCGATTGTCGTAGCGCGTCGGTACGCGTCGGTGCGCGTCGGTGCGTAATGGCAACCCTTTCAATGGGAGGCCAAGGCTTCTGACAATAATTTTCCTAAACCTTACCGGGTAACTTTGGCTTTCTCTCATCGGAACATAGTATCCCTATTCCTATATACCTTCAAATATCGATAGAAATTGGTATGACTTTACCTGCGATTGTCCAAGAACTTCTAAAGGCAATGTCCACCCTTATTGAGTAAATACTAACCCTATGTTTACGTCCCACCGGTTTCTCGCCGGTTTCCCGCCAGTTTCCCGTTGGTTTCCAACCGGGTTCATAGTGACTATGCAGGTTGCTATACAGGTTGCTATGCAACGATATCACGACGACTTCATAGCAGCATCGATGTAGCATGTTTACATTTTGCTTGCTTTAAAATCACGCTGATTGTGCCTTCAGCGATTATTCCTACTATTCTGACTCTTATGAATTACTGTCCAACATGAAAATATACCTGTTTCTTAGTTGTTTCATAATCTTTGGTACTACGGGGAGTATTTAAACCAGCTTAGAATGCCATATGGCATGACAGGGCAATGCAGTTGTGTGATCTTTCTCAGTGTTTCTTCTGGCTTTATAAATATTACAAGAATTATTTGGCTGAGTGCCTGTAGTTCTGCGAAATATAATAAAAGTTCATTTCATTTTGTTCAATGATTTATCGTAAGTTCTCGTTTTGTATTTTCTTTAACACAAAGGCCTGCCAGACAATTGTCAATTTTTAAAGCTACCTGCCATAGTTTGTGCACAGCGAATCGTGTGTGGCGTTTGAAGGAATATGGAAGGACACATGTAAGAAAAGTAGACTTTAGAAGGTGCATAGCGTGGCACAATTGAATAATACCTTAGTGGATTTTAATTTATCAGTAAGTAGCCTAGTGATTTATTCTTAATATATTTCAGTTGGGCTTTCATGGCAACTGATAGTCATAAATGATATATTTACGTTTTCCTCCTCTATGGAAACCATATTCTACTCTTTCGGATAACCTTTTTCGTAACTGAAAAGCGTTTCAGTACATTTCATCAATTCATAACCAATGGCAAAGAAGATTGATAGATATGGAAGCCATGCAGGGAGAGATTGTCATGACGAGAATACTTGTGTTTGTTCCATCCGGAGGTTGTTCTGATTTGGGTTTGGGAACTTCCTTTCGTTAACAAGTCTCCAGTATCCTTCTGTTTGTCTCTCTCCTCAAATAAACTCAATTCAGCCTAATGTGGCTAATGGGTAAATACTTTAATCTACTGTGATTCACAGTCCAAATGAGCCTGAACTACTGCAGCTTATGTACAAAAGATCAAAGGTTCTTTTATAAGTGATCAGACATCAAATGAATGAAGTAGGGGTGATGGCGAACTGGATTTCTCAAAGCAAAAACAACTTTAAAGTTAATTACGGCAAATTTTCCCTTGGGACCTAACTGAGCGACTTCCTATATACGCCTGATTCATATATACGCCTGATTCATATATACGCCTGATTCATATATATACGCCTGATTCTGTTGTTTTTACACCACTCTCTGATCACTCCGACCTCTGCCACTTGGGGACACCACTGTACGATATCTAATTTGCCATTAACCATCCAAGTCTGTATTATATGAAAAATGCAATCTTATTTTACATTAATTACTATTACTATTATATTAATTACACATAATAAACCCTGCATCATGTTTTTTTTTTTTTTACCCTTTTCCTAATAGAATTTACTTTAAAACGCCATTTCTATATGTAGTCACTCAAGGTCCAGTATTTAATGGCCTTGTTCATGAAGCTTGGTCACAGCCACAGTCACAGACACCCTCACAGCCACCCTCACAGCCACCCTCACAGCCACCCTCACAGCCACCCTCACAGCCACCCTCACGGCCACCCTCACGGCCACCCTCACAGCCACCCTCACAGCCACCCTCACAGCCACCCTCACAGCCCGGTGTTGGTAGAGGTTACGGTGGGCGACGGGCGGGCGACGGGCGGCCGCATTCACATTGTGTAGGGAGAGGACTTCAGTGTTGGTTGAGCTGCGGTCTGGTGATACCTTGTCAATACAGACGGGCGGGAGGCGGGGAGTTTGAACCTTTTCATTTTTCCATCGGTACAAATATACGCCCGGCGTTTATATATCGCGCAGAGAATATTTCCTCTCGTATACTCCAGGTGTGAAATATAGCCAAGACGCGTCCGTATTCAAAGGGAAACAGTCTTGTATACGCCTCATACGTTGGGGTGAAATATAGGCATATATACATATGACAATATGTTCCTTTCTTTAATCAGAATATATATTTCACGGGCGGTACTAGATAATCACGAATGGGCCATATCCTGGGCCGCTTTGTGGTTGCCAACCAGGCTGTATTTCTA
The DNA here is from genome assembly GCA_950022655.1 of Alentia gelatinosa. Lineage (NCBI taxonomy): Eukaryota > Metazoa > Annelida > Polychaeta > Phyllodocida > Polynoidae > Alentia > Alentia gelatinosa. The sequence goes on from OX465592.1 coordinate 17,779,389, forward strand.
ACCCGACCCCCTAACACTAGAGTCTGCATGGAGTTGTCCCAGTACATGCACTGTCATATAAGGAATAGAGTAGACCCAGTAGCCAATGACTGCATTCGCAGCAAACCCCGACCTTCACCCCGACCTCCTTACATAATTTTTATAGCGCCTTTGGACCGTTCTAAAGTTCTAAAGTTGACCTAAAATCTAGTGGGCCACAACCACCCTGTAATACTACAGAATGAATAAAAATCTAATAGAACTTTTTTTTTAGACATTAAAAGAAAAACGAGTCTGACTACGTTACACTAGTACTCTCTAATTAGCAAATATTTGCGGGGGTCATGTTGCTGTTAAGTCGGGCCTCCCTCGGAAAATTAGAAATACACGTATGTGTACAGAAGACTTGACGGCTGATTTAATATTGGACAGGACTGTGGGTTTATTTACATGGTAAACGCACATTTTCAGCCGTATGCTGGGATACAGATCGGGATTCCTTCCTAAAATGGCAGACCTCAGAGTCCCAGTTTGAGTGCAGCGACTCGTGATGATACTCCGGTCTATGCTGTGTTGTGGGCTCATCGGGAAACCACCTCCGAACCTAGTCTCTCAGCCTTCTACTCTCCTGTCATCCAATATTTGGTCCCTGTGGCTGCTGCTCCTTTCTGACGGTCATGTGATAGGGTACTTCCGGTGGGTGTCGTCTGCGCGCGCACATCGGACTGACGCCAGTGGTGTGTTGGGACGCCCTGCGCATGTCCCCACCAGTGGCGCCCTCTTGTGAGCGGGCAGTGAATCACCCACCACCAGGGCGATGCTTAATGGCGGCCTACCCGATACGCCCCCTGGTGGTGCCCAGCCGAAACCCGCGCCATATATCGGGTAGAATGTGTAAACGGTTCTTAGAGTAGCTACATATCTCGGGGTCGGTAAAATCGGGTGACTCCTTTAGTATATCTGCATCAACAGTGACCTTTATCAAGGAGCCGCACAATACGTGCCCACATAAGACAAAAGCATTTAGAACGGAGGTTATATGTTACAAGTTTTCAATAATTCTGTAATACTCCTAATTGGGTAAATTTTAAGTAAGTGAGCATATTTCCAATTTGATACTCGTTTATGGGTTAGGCACTATATATCAGAATTGCTTGAAGTTCGACAGATGTAAGGCGGTGCTCCACTTCAGTGAATTCAGAGGTAATTGAAAGGTGATCATTTTGTCGCGCGGTGCTTAATCGCCTCCTATTCCTGGTAGTTGAGTTGTATTCTCATGGGCTCTGCTCAGGGGGAGTCATTGCCACCTCCGGTGTCCCCCTCTACCGCGCCTCCCGGGCGCCCCTCCTGCCCCCTCGCGGCTTTCTCACCCACCACGAGGTCACGTGGTACAGCCCGGTCCGGACCCCGGCCTCACTTCTCCTTCATCCTTCAACCTCCCTGCAGTACACACGTACTGATGGACACCATGATGGCCACCCTAGCAGCGATGTCCAGACAACGGTCGCCCAGCCGCGTCTCTCATCACCCGCTAACCGTGCGCGAGGCACGCACCCCGGCTGAGGATCGGACGCGGGAATGGGCCGAGGACCAGGCCTCGCGCCTCCCCGCCCCACGGGCCCTCCGTGACCGTTACCTACCGGAACATCACCTGCAGCGAGAGATAGACCGAGAGGCCATGCCCCACGACCGTACGGCCGGTAAGAGTACTACTGACTTTCATTCTAAAAGTATTTCGAAGCCGTATATGTATGTGGAGCGCGAGGGTCTGTACACCCTCGCGCAGAAACTCGAGGTCAGGGGCACCCTCGGACCTATGGAATACGTCAGTGCGTTCCTCGTGATGATGGAGGACCACAGAGCAGTCCCCGAGGAACACAGGAGGGATATGTACAGGCATCTCTCACAAGTATCGGTGGATGCGCAGTCTCGACCGTGGGCCGGGGTCCGCCGTTGGTCCGATTTTGTATTCGACCAAGTCGAGGCTGGGCGGATTTACTGGTCGGATCACGTGCGGATCCAGGATAAACGTGTGCGCCTGGCCATGACGGCTACGACCACCACGACCAACGGCCACGACGGCGGCAAGGCCGGGGGGCGGGAGCTCCCCTGCCGAGCTTACAACTCAGAGAGGGGGTGCCGCCAACGGAACGGGCACCAGGACGGTAACATCAAATGGATTCACGTGTGCTCCTTCTGTGATTCCGTTGGCCGGATGTGCACGCACTCCATACACGCGTGCAACAGGAAGCTGATGTACGGTGGCGGGTATGAGAGTGCTGCCCAAACATCCGCACCCCCGACACACCGGATGCCGCACGCCGGACACTCGCTCCGCACCAGTGATCCTCAACCGCTGAAACAACAGGGGTCAAAAAGCGGCCCGGACGCGTCCCGCGAGTGAGCGTGGCGCGTCGTACACCCCCTACCCTCAGGACGCCTGCACTCGGGGAGGGGGTACCAGGGAGCGAGTGCACGCAGGATGACGCAACACCCCACGTGACAACAACAACACGTGCCGCCCACGTGGGGGATCGTAGTAAACACAGGACCCCGCCCACCAACGACTCCACTCCCGTGGTTATGCGTGTTGGCGGGGAGCAGGAGCAATTGGCTAGGCAATTGCCCCGGGAGGAGGTGAACACCGGAATGGATATTGACTTCGCCGCTGTGAGGGAGGTATGCGAGACCGGGGTTCCCTCCCCCGGAGTCCGGACGGACCCCGAGAGGTTCGCCGGACACCGGCGGACTCACTGGCCCTGCTTCTCGGCCCCCGGGAGGTGCGGCGCACGGGCCTACCCAACGCGCTCGCGGCGCGCATCGACCTCCCCACAGACTTGTGTATCCCGGCATGGGAGCGGTACCTCACGGGCCTCCCCGGGAGGGAGGAGCTCCTGGGCTTCATCAGATACGGTTTTCCCCTGGGATACACCGGCCCCGTTAGCGATACGAGGGGGGTGCCCAATCATCCCAGTGCCACGGGATACCCTGATCAGCTGGACAGTTTCATCAACAAGGAACGAGGGTTCAGCAACCTCCTAGGGCCGTAGGAGGCTCCCCCCTTTGAACCCTGGTGTCACGTGTCGCCGTTGATGACACGTGAGAAAAGGGGGACCGACGACCGTCGTGTCATCACCGACATGACGTACCCTAAAAACGACAGCGTCAACAGTTTTGTGGTGAAGAATTCGGTGTACGGCGAGGAGAGAGAGCATGGCCTCCCGACCGTCGACAGTTTCGTCGGCCGCCTGGTGGCCTCGGGGACCGGAAGTTATATGTGCTCGATCGACATCGCGAGGGCGTATAAGAACTTCCGGTGCGACCCCCTGGACTGTCCCCTTCTGTGTTTCGCGTGGAGGGACGGGTACTTCTGTGATACGGCGATGCCCTTTGGTGCCCGTGCCTCCTCGTACCATATGCAGTGTGTCGCGGAGGCAATCGTCGCGATACTCGCACAGAAGGGGGTCGAGTTCTGCATGTACCTCGACGACGTCATAATCCTCTCACCCAACAGAGAGAAATCCGAGGCCGACTTCCGGACGGCCCGAGAACTGCTGACGGAACTCGGGCTCCCCGAGGCCCGTAGTGAAGCCCAGCCCCCGAGCCAGGTTGTGTCGTGGCTAGGCATAGTCATCAACGCCGCCGAGATGTCACTTACCGTGCCCGAGGACAAGCTTCACGAGGTCCGAGAACACGTGAGGGCCGTGTCCATGAAGCGGTCTCTGACGAAACGCCAGCTTCAATCCGTCCTCGGGCGGGTACTACATGTGTCAAAGTGCATCAGGGCGGCACGCCCATTCGTCAGTAAACTCCTCGAGGCCCTCCGAGGCATGAGTGGGTATTACCTGAACATTAACTCCGATATGAGGCAGGACCTCGGGTGGTTCCTGCGCTTTGCCGAGGGATGGAATGGCCACGCCATTATCCCGCGAGGACCCCCGACCAAGTGCCTCATCGTGGACGCGTGTCTCTCGGGCATCGGAGGTACGGACGGCACGTACTGCTACTCCGGACAGGTCTGTCCGGTCAACGACCCGGTCGGCTGCATCGCTGAGTTGGAGGCCCTAAACACGGTGTTCGCGATGTGCACGTTCATCACAGACCGGGACAGGGGGTCTCGCGTGGAAGTCTACTGCGACAACATGGGAACCGTCCAGGCACTCACATCGGGGCGTGCCAGGAACCCCGTTCTGGCCGAGTGTGCCCGCCAGGCCTGGATGGTTCAGGCAAAAATGCAGGTAGATTTCATCTACACGCACGTCCCAGGAAAACTCAACACCGTCGCGGATGCTCTCAGTCGGGCCCATCTGACCTCGAGGGACTTCGATACGGCTTCGATGTTCAGAAATTTCCATTCCCTCCTCGAGGTCTTTCCCTGCACCCACGTGTGTTTTAACCCTGTCTTCCGTCTCGTCTGCAGATCCGGAGCTGCTCTTACTCCAGACGAGGGCATCTGCGCGGCAATGCGAGGCGCGTGCCCCCGGAACGGTCGCGAACCAGCGGAGTGCCGTCGCGACATACCTCGCATTCTGCCGGCGGATGGGTGCCGACGCCCAGAAACCCACTACCAGCTTCATCACGGCGTACCTCGAATACGTCTCGGACCACGCCCCCTCCCCGGCGACGGTCGCGAATCAACTATCCCATGTGCGGTCGCATCTGCGACTGACGGGAGGGGACGTTGCGCCGACAGAGGACTACAGAGTGAAGCGCGCCCTGGAGGCAATGAGGCGCAACAAATCGTACGTCCCAAATATCAAGCCTCCGGTCCCCATGGAGGTCCTCAGGGCGGCCCTCGCGGCCCTCACACACTCGCCGACCCACCTGGTGCTGCGGGCTGGGATACTCATCATATACTACGCGGCCCTGCGGCAGAGCGAGGTCGCCCCACTGTCGGCCGCCAAGTTCGACCCTGCGTGACACCTGTCGCGCCGCGACGTGGTGGTCACGCCGACGGAAGTGACCGTCCGTATCAAGGCGGCCAAGAACCTACAACTGGTGGGGGAGGAAAAAACTGTGGTCATCCAGGCGTCCCCCGAGGTCGCAGCGTGTCCGGTACGCGCTATCACCGATATGATCGCGGCCGTCCCTACGACCAGCCCCGAGGCCCCGTTCCTCACCCTCGCGGCCGGGGACGTGGTCACCACGAGACTTCTCACCCGAGAATGGAAGGCCCTGCTGAAGGCAGCAGGCCAGCCTTCCACGTACACCCTCCACAGCCTACGTAAGGCCGCCGCAACTCAGGCATACCAGGCGGGCCTGCCTGAGTTGTCCATCCAGCGCTACGGTGGCTGGAAATCCAATGCCCACCGGGCATACATCAAGGCCAACGATGCCAAGGCCGTCAATCGAGCCTTGATCCAGTCACTACACAAAGACTAAAAACATTTCCCACCCCCCCTCTTCTTATCTTGCCTTTTTGGCTTTTTATTATTTATACAATTACCTGTATTGTATTTCATACAATTATCATGTGTATTGTATTTCATATTTTACTTATCATAATTGACTTCTATTCTACCTGTCAATTATCATTTACTTACCTTCATATTATCTTATCATTAATATGCTCGTCCAGTAAGGTCGACATAATTTTACTTACTATTATTCCATATTATTCCATAAAATTAAATAAAATTTTATTCTCCCAAGCCACTGCTTGTCTACTTTTATCCGGGGGTAGGGTAATGGTATTCTCATGGGCTCTGCTCAGGGGGAGTCATTGCCACCTCCGGTGTCCCCCTCTACCGCGCCTCCCGGGCGCCCCTCCTGCCCCCTCGCGGCTTTCTCACCCACCACGAGGTCACGTGGTACAGCCCGGTCCGGACCCCGGCCTCACTTCTCCTTCAACCTCCCTGCAGTACACACATACTACAGTACTTTTTCGTCCCACCCACCCACAACCTTCTCTCTTCTCTCCCTACTCACGTAGACCTTTTTATTATTTATACAATTACCTGTATTGTATTTCATACAATTATCATGTGTATTGTATTTCATATTTTACTTATCATAATTGACTTCTATTCTACCTGTCAATTATCATTTACTTACCTTCATATTATCTTATCATTAATATGCTCGTCCAGTAAGGTCGACATAATTTTACTTACTATTATTCCATATTATTCCATAAAATTAAATAAAATTTTATTCTCCCAAGCCACTGCTTGTCTACTTTTATCCGGGGGTAGGGTAATGATAGTGGAGTTAAGGCCGCGACAATTGGCGTATCATCGGTATATAATCCACTAGTAATCGCAGTATGATTTCCTCTGATACTTGACTAATTCTCTCACGAATTGCAGTATATTGATCCTATTCAGAGGTGACTCCCCTGCTCACAGGATTTCTTTTAGAAACATTTTTGGTACGGTCGATAGGTTTGATGCGAGTAAGGCCCGGCGTCCACCTACTACGATAGAATCGTAGACCTCCCGATATGGCACCGATACAAAATGTCAAAATCGGTGCCTAACCGGGAAGGGACAAAATCGTAGACATATGTCTAGACATGCCAATCCACCACGCATTGTATTGGGGTTTTATCGGTGTCTAATCGCAGAAACGTGGTCAACTGCCCCGATATTAGGTAACCTTCCGACGCGATTTTGATTTTTTATCGGGAGGTGCATCGTAGGGCATATCGGTACCATATCGTAGTAGGTGGACGCCGGGCCTACAGCTCCGATGTTGACTGCTTCTTTGCCTATACCTCTACGGAATGGTGAGCAGTAGCTCGAGAATTTCAGCTGAATGTTTCGGTTGATACATTAATCTGACACAAAACAGAAGACGTAAGCGGGAACTTGGGGAATTTTGTTGTCACCCCTATGATTTAATAGAACATAAAATAAATTTAAATAATACAATAATAAATTGAAAGAGACAAATTGTAACACAAATCGTGGGTGAGGGCATGATACCAGGTCGGCTGTAAATCGATGACTGATTAGCTGGTGCAATGAGAACCCAGAGGTGGTACCACCTAGAGGGGGTTAGGTGAACTAGAGGTGTAGGTAGAGACCTCTGTCCATTAATAATCTAAATAAGGATACCTCATTTACACTCATAATGCAGGTAAATAAAGATACGAGTTGATGTAATGCATGTGTCAAACACACTCTGGTGCTACAATTCTGGCCAAACTATACTACAACTGTCCGAACTTTCAGCCTCCGCTCACGAGTAAGCGGTTCACGGGTGTTGCCCGTTCATATACGGACAGCTTCCATCGAGGTATAAGCAGGGAGCAGTCACCGCGGGTTCTGGGAAAGTTAACAGATGCATACCGGTATCACCGGGTCCCTGAATTGTACAGGAGGGTGATTGAGAGCTCGTGAATTCCTGCTTAATTTTATAAATGTGTATAGCTCACTCTGGTGCTTAAATTATATCCAACCTTTTAAAACTTTTAAAACTATCCAACCTTTTAGAACTTTTGGCCTCCGGTCGCAGGTTAGCGGTACAAGGGTGTCCCTTATTCATATCAAATGCAGAAGTGCATTAACGCGGCCAATGTCTACCCAGCACTGATCGAGGTGAGACAAAAATCAAATATGCTAATTACGGGCCGATATCGGTAAACACCATTGGGTATTTCTTAAACTGCGTTGTTGCGGTAAGACTGACAAAAAAATAATTCTTGCGTGAGTTAAAGTTTAAATGAGCAAGACCACCGACTACGGTGAGATAGTGGCAAGAACAGAACGGTATGACTTGATGAAGAACGAGGGGAGAAAGGGGAAGAAGGTGGATCGGTGCAATAGAGCAATGTAACCTGATATGAACCATTGCAATGATCAATGCCGAATATTGAAGCTGTCATGCAGGAATCACTCATTGAGAGTTTATTGAAAAAAGGACCAGCCCCTCACACATTGAAAGCAGGCCTCTAGGATATGCCTTCCAAAAAGCATTGTGTATTTCCTGTAATACACACTTCTAAGGCAAAGTCAAGTGGTCGAGGTAAAATAAGTTCAGATTCAGGGAGATATTCATAGTGGAACCTCTAACCCTAAGCTGGAGGCTGTTTAGCAAAGCAAAATCAAAGTTACATCAGATTTTTCATCGGCCAGAAGAACGCTTTCATTGTATTCTAGTATAGTAATCTAATAACAGTAAAAGACATATTTAAAGTATGCCTAGTACTTCAGAATAATTTGATGCACAATTGTTTAATTTGTATTCATTAAACCGTTTTAGTAGCAGCTTTGTACCATGTAAGGCAAATTTAGCTCCATGCGACATTTTGTACAGTAAAAAGGATACATGTATAGCATAATGGGTTGTCAATATTTAAAGAGGGAGAGAACTTTATCGCCCACTTATTATCCTACCATTAATAAAAAATAAATGCCACAGGCTTAACATGGAGTGATTTTATGCGATGTTCTTATGCAACTATAAGGTGGTATAAAATAAATAGCAATCAGAATACGAGCTATTAACAGGATAGTGGTTATTGTATATATTTCTTGATATTAAACCAAACTAACTTTATACCATACTCGAGATAGCATTGTTAGGTTTTATTCCGCTCCCGTCAGGACAGCTGCTCACCTCGTCACCATTTCGACAGACCTTTCGACACGGCTAGAATGTGGGCATTTAGTGTCACCCTCTCACATACGACAACACAGAAATTATCACTGAATGCAATTATGACGAACGTGTGAGAGTTAATGGCAAGACGAGTACAGCTTGAACATTCACCCCACCTGGCGTTCACTCTAGCTACAAACTTTGACACATACATGCCATCTATCGGGTTAAATACCTCCACATGTTTACATGAAGTCACGAGCATTTGTGCACGATCCGTCGTCGAGAACTCAAAACATATCGGAGTTTTTTCGTACCACCCACCCATCCCACGTAGTTTAAAAAAATAAAATCATGTGTACCACTTTTAACCTTTAACTGGTTTTAAATGTTATTTCATGTACTTATACTTATCTCATGTATATCTCAATGACGTATAACAAGGTATACTCGTATTTTCATTTCTACCAAATGGTAAATTTAATACTTCGGTATTACATTTAATTTTCAATTAATACCACAAGGTATTTTTCAAACATGTCAAACTTTCAAGTTAACCTAACTTTCATGTTCTACTGTTCATTACAATTACACATAATATCAAACTTCTTTATGTGTAGACAGTTATCCACAAATGTAAGTTTACATGTAACCTCAACTCAAGTTTACAACGGATTATCATGTACTCGTATTTAGTATATAAATACTCTCCAACTCACAATAACTCGTCAGTTGTCATTATGCATGAAATTAGATTTTTAGCGACAACGCAGTTTAAGAAATACCCCCATGGTGCTTACCGATATCGGCCCACAATAAGCATATTTAATTGATGGGCGAGTAGTTATTCGGGGTGTCAGGCGCAAATAAAATAAGTGGTCAGATGCTCTCCCTCTCCGATTAGGTCCCCCAAGTTTGTTTTGTCTGCAGCTGTATCCTAGTTTCAAATATAAAAAAACGCTATTTTACTAAACTCTTGTCAAGCATATTAGATATCTACAATCATGAGCTTAGAATGCTACATTTTCAGTTGTTGTATCTGTCGAGTGTAATCTTCAAGACAATTAGAGTTGCTAGGTTTTACCTTCTCTCGTAATACCCACTATACATATACATATGTACAACAAATATTTCGATGTATATCTCTCAAGTGTGATGAAAGTATAATTGTATATAATGATGTTATACCTGGTCCTTGTCGTTCATTGTATGAGTTCATGAGTGGGGATAATCTTTTATAGCTAGTTGGTCAGGAAGGGAAACGCCAATATTCTTACTATCTGTTGTGAATAATAAGCTGGATGAATGACTGCAAGGCTTCATCCTGTTACAAACTTTATTGCAGATGGTGTTACAATGTGCTGCACTGACCGGACTGACTCGAGTACGTCGAGATCAGGATCATATGCTGGCTCCGTGTTTACTGCGTTAGGGCGACCCATATTGATCGTAACAAAGGGGGATCGCCTCACACGGCGTGCCACGCAGCCAGCTTGGTCCATTAAGTCGAGGGATATAATCTGTATGTTTTACATACCAATATTTTGGATCATGACAATATGTAGATTGTAATTCTGGTAAAAACTAAAAGCTGGATTGTAAAGAAAATAGACAAATGTTGCCTTATGCATTCCAGGTTAAATAAACTGATATAGAAAAAGCTGACTAACAACTAGACTTGAAGACGCCCTGCTCAAATGAGCATGAGATTCAGTAAAATTAGCTTGCGATTAAGGAAATTAATTGGTGGAAACGAAAGCGTACAGTGTGTTTTCCACTTAAGACACTGGACTCCTACACTTTTAACAATGTCACAGAGTGCACACGCAAATAATGAAGGGATAGTTTTTGCATCACTCTGGAAGTCTATATGACACTTTTTTTATTGAGCAAAGCCTTTATTAAGTCCAAACATTTACAGAGAGCTCTTCTTGTAGTATGCTTCATCACATACATTTTGTATCATAAAACTGATCATCTTGCAAAGTGAACAAAGTCTCGTTACCTGAAGTTGGTCTTGCTCCCTTTTTTTGTCTGTTTTTATTTATTTTTATTGTGTGACTCATACTTAAGCTGGCTATTGCCTAACTGATTGATCATTATCGTATATTCAAAAAAGATTGCCAGCCTTGTTATTTCTAAAAGATTTGATATATATCTAGAAGTCTTTTTGCCAGGGTGAATACAGATAAAATAGGAGATCCTCTAACAGCAAATGGTCCATACACATTACATACAATTTCAGAGAGTTTGGTTGACCTTGCATACTTGAAAGTTAACTCAGTAGTCAAATATAGAATGAAAAGTGTAAGCTTGTCCTAAAATGTCCATCAATGAAAGACCTCTAAGTAGTAATTATTGTATCCAGTGGAGAGACTCTCAAATTAGATTGGCAAGAACTACTATTGTGTGCACACTGGCTCTTAGAATACTACACAATGTTTTATATAAAAGGAGCTCTTATTTACCAGAGCCTATCTTTTATACAAACATAGGGATAACTAATGGGATAGAAATGAGACAGAGTTACATGTGCCAACCAGTCCTGAGGAATTGGTCAATTATTATATACGGCTAAACAATTGGAAATGGTTGATGGAAACAACAAATATTACTCTATAAAATAAGGCACACTTTATTCAAATAGGGTATTTTTCTCAGTATTTGCAAGTATATATGACCTCTCCCTAAATTATAGGCAACATATCTTAGTGTGTGTCTCATGATCAATAATGCCAGTGTAATTATGACACAACCCAGAATGCAATGAAGAATCATATTACATCTGATAAAATTGCATTAAGATAAAAAGAAGTTATTAGAAAATACTAGTGTAGAATGTGTGATATACTTGTCAATATGAAACAAGTTCGGATCAATGTGATGTATGTACATAGGGAATAACACAGGGTGCTTCCTAACAGGTCCTCGCTCCAGATAGTGGTTAAGGCTCAACTGTTTGGACTGCCACCCCCAGAGTTTGAACCATCCCCTTTCTTTGTTTGCACTGACCCCCTGATAGGGAAGTTATATAAGCAGCAGATATCCACAGAGGATTCACTTTTACCCAGACCTTACCACCACTACAGTAAGGAGGCTGGAACACCATAGGACTCTAGGCTACAGTCACCTTTACTGAGGTCTTCTCCACAAGCTAATATCATCCCAGCATGGGAGGAACGGAGATTGATGACTACTACCACCATATCCCATTGCTTTGGATCATCTATATCCACAAGTCACGGAGATATTGGACAATAACTGAGGACTATCAGAGACAGTCACAGACTGCGAGTACAGCTGTAACCAAGGGGACTTGTATCATATGAACTCTACAGAAGTGAATGTGATTGTATGTTGATGAGAATTGTTATGTACCTGTTTATTTTGTTAAAATATATTTTATATATGGATATCTGTGTATGGTTATCTGTCTTCTTCATTAAGTATAGAAGATATTCTGCATTCTCTTTCCTTGTCACTGTGTTAGCTAGTCTATAAGAGTAGGCCTTAATTACTGCACCTGACATGAAATAGAGTACATACCGAAAAATAAGATGACACAATGAATTATGAGTGCATAATGCAGCAACTTTGAGGTGGATTGTAGTCACTGTTTCAACTGTATTTTCCGAGTATCTACCGACTTAATCTTCCCAAATTAATCGACGAGCATTTTCATTATGTCTCGTTTCGATTCACTGATCTGGCGTCATTGTACCCAAAATAAATCAATCAGTGTTTTCCACAGCAGATCGGTGCTGAATAATCGGCCAATGGAAAATAGCATTAAGCCAATGCCGATGTGTAATCATCTTACATTTTACATGCTGCGTTGTTTCCATTCACCAACCTTATGTTGGTATTTTCAAGTACACAAATCGCATGCGAATAGTCGGCCGATGTAAACGGGGCTTATGAGAGATTGTGCCTGTTGCAGGGGAGTTCTTGGTATTGGTAATGACCTGCAGGTAACGGCAATAGAGAAGGCTGGGAATGGAGGGCTGGTGGGGAATGTCGTTTCCGCCGACTGTGGAGTATCTCAATAAGCAAGGACATCCCTGTCACCACACCCATCAATGGGAGGACGGACCATTATATATCAACCTACAGAGTCTAGGCACCACGCCCATCAACAGCAGGATGGATTATTATATATCAGCATGTAGACTCTAGGTATTACACCAATCGATGGGGCACCACACCAAACAACGGGTGAATGAACAATTATAATTCAGCCTATATAGTCTTGGCACAACATTAAAGAACGGGAACTGACAATTATATATATAGGTTTACAGGACACATAGTAATTGTGTTATGGAGACAGCTATCTTTCCATATAATGCACCACAACAAACCAAAACGTGGCAGGCCCAGTTATCGATGGATTTTGTTACAAGAATATTTTTGGCTCGCCATAAAGGGGTGTTAGCCTTGTTTCACAATTATTGCTAGATTATAACAGCAGATAACAGTGGTTGACCCCCTACTACAGTGGCGCTATCTTCCAATTTTCTGGTAAAGAATGGCAGAACTAGCAATCACTCTGTGACCTATAGGCATTACACCCATTAACGGGGGGACTGACCAAAAAAGCAAGATTGCGAGTAAAATTGAATGAATGGCCTGATATTCATCCATTATGACTCGAGGGCGGTTTAGATTTAATCTCACACTCCTCACATTATGAATTTGCTAACATTTATGACATCATCCACCATTTATTATTTCGTTTATAATACTCCACTAGCATTGAGTACAAGTTCCCAATCTTAAGTCTATGGGGGGAAATACCAGGGGTCTGTTGAGCAATCTAGATTTGTACATGAAGACGCTTTTCTGTAGTTTCATCATATTTAAGTTCGTTCGCTAAGACGTCAATGAGGTGTTGGTCTCCTTGTCGTTCAGAAAAGGGTCTTCATGTACGAGGCTGAATTACTTAACAGACCCTAGAGGTGAGATAAAACTCCTTAGTCGATCTTTGCCAGTATCTTCAACGTAAGTCGTCTCGTATTCATTCGTTAAAAAATCCCTCTTCATCCCTACAGATGTCCTAAATGTATAATTCATCAGAACCTTTTTAGTTATTTCTGCCACCCACTGCTAACCTTCTGAGTTGCTGTTTTTGTTGCATTTTGTTCATCCTTTGCGATCCCCCCCCCCCCCCCCCCAATTCATGGCATATACAATGACCGGCCCGTTATTCGTGTTTATTGAATACGAGGCAAGGCAGTGCAGCGCGCCCTGTCGGCTTCAATATTAGGCTGGTCTTACTCTGACACCTCGTGAACGGCATCACCGCCGCCCACCTGTCAGCGCCCCACAGTGGCCGCTGTCTAATAAGCGCCGCCGAGAAGCGCCACCTATACACCGGCTATTGTCGCCAGGTGGCAGGCCGGCACGACAAGAATGTCTCACCTGTTGGGCTGAGCTGCCATTCCCGGGCGGGGTTGGCAGGTAGTAACTCACCCCCTGACCTCCCCCGCCCCTGCCATCTTGCGAATCTCTCCTACGCCATCGTGATCCGACTCAACCCTTGCCAGGCGAGAATGCCTTCAGAATGCCTCGTGTACATGATTGAGAGAATGCCTTAAAGCAGTATCAAGTGAAGGATGTGAAGGTCATGAGGCAGTATCAAGTGAAGGATGTGAAGGTCATGAGGCAGGATCAAGTGAAGGATGTGAAGGTCATGAGGCAGTATCAAGTGAAGGATGTGAAGCCTATGAGGCAGTATCAAGTGAAGGGTGTGAAGGTCATGAGGCAGTATCAAGTGAAGGATGTGAAGCCTATGAGGCAGGATCAAGTGAAGGATGTGAAGGTCATGAGGCAGTATCAAGTGAAGGATGTGAAGGTCATGAGGCAGTATCAAGTGAAGGATGTGAAGGTCATGAGGCAGTATCAAGTGAAGGGTGTGAAGGTCATGAGGCAGTATTAAGTGAAGGATGTGAAGGTCATGAGGCAGTATCAAGTGAAGGATGTGAAGGTCATGAGGCAGTATCAAGTGAAGGATGTGAAGGTCATGAGGCAGTATCAAGTGAAGGATGTGAAGGTCATGAGGCAGTATCAAGTGAAGGATGTGAAGGTCATGAGGCAGTATCAAGTGAAGGATGTAAAGGCTATGAGGCAGTATCAAGTGAAGGGTGTGAAGGTCATGAGGCAGTATCAAGTGAAGGATGTGAAGGTCATGAGGCAGTGATAGGTGATGGGTGTGAAGGTCATGAGGCAGTGATAGGTGATGGGTGTGATTGTCAGAAGGGAGTATTAAGTGAAGGGTGTGAATGACATGAGGCCAAGTGAAGGGTATGAAGGCCTTAAAGCAGTATCAAGTGACGGTTGGGAAGGCTATGAGGCAGTATCAAGTGAAGGGTGTGAAGGCCTTAAAGCAGTATCAAGTGACGGTTGGGAAGGCTATGAGGCAGTATCAAGTAAAGGGGGTGAAGGCCATAAGGCAGTGATAGGTGAAGGATGTGATTGTCAGAAGGGAGTATTAAGTGAAGGGTGTGAATGACATGAGGCCAAGTGAAGGGTGTGAATGTTTTATGGCAATATTAAGTGAAGGTTGTGAATTCATTATGGGAGTGTGTATACCAGATCGACCAGAATACCTTATGTGAGATTCACACAATGGGATCCATGTACCTAACAAGGTGTTTGTCTAAAGTGGGATTCACACGGTGGGATTCACGTACCTCACAGGCCGTTTGTCTGAGACAAATCCTGTTGAGATTCACTACTGGAACACAATCTTCTCGTGTGAATTACAGGGTTCCTTTTTACTGAGACAACTTTTTTTTTCTTGCAATTGTCAGCGACAATCACTCCTAACAAGGAACAGAATCTCATGAGATTTTGACTTTAAACAGCTTTAAAATTTAGAGGGGCACTTTGGTAAGACAAATGTATTTGACACATTCTTCCCCAATGTGTGAGTCTCAGTGGTCTCAAATAACATCTATTCACACATAGAAGTACCCTGAGTCGGCGAATGTGTACCTTGTATACCCTGTGTACCCTGTGTAGGGGTGAGTCTCTGTACCTGTTAAGTCTTCCCATGTGAATTGAATCCGCCATGTTACCCTGAGACTGTAGGACACCCCAATCTGTGAAATTTTGTAACGAGCTGGGAATAGTAGCCAACTGGTGCAAAGGTGTGGAGTATACCAGTCTCAGGTCCCTTTGTCCCATCGTGTGAATCCCACTTGAGACAAATCCTGCTGATATTGTGTACTGGAACACAATTTCCTCGTCTAAATTTTAGGATTCCATTTCCCTGAGACAAGTTATTTTCGCTGCGACAATTAGCCATAGCCAAGTACAGAATTTCATAAGATTTTGATTTTAAACACGTTCGAAATTTACAGGGGCATTTTGGTGAGACACATGGACCTGCTGCGACTGTGTAGCTGCCCTAGCCAATAGGAGGCCAGCAAGCATGATTTTATGTTTGTAACACCCTTCACCTCAAGGGTACTTGAGTCCCAGGGTGAGTAATGCCGGGGACACACCAAGCGAGTCAAGGCGGCGATCTCTGGAATCGCCAATATAAATTAGCATATATGTGAGATATTACTTCATGCGAATATCTCCCGCCCATAATTTGGCATCTTAGAAGCAATAATCAGGTGAAATATGAAATGAAAGCTCACATATAATCCATTTTGTTTTGCCGATTCTGGAAATCGTTGCATTACTCGCTTAATGCCGGAGACACACCAAGCGAGAAACGCAGCGAGTTCCATAATCGCCAACACAAAATGGCCTATATGTGAGCTATTATTTCATATTTCACCTGATTATTGCTTCCAAGATGCTAAATTATGGGCAGGGGATATTCCTATGAAATAATATCTCACACACGCGCCAATTTGTGTTGGCGATTTCAAAGATCGCTGCCTTCACTCGCTTGGTTGCCCCGGTATATGATCAATGTGACTATGTCTGAGATTATGTACCAAGTGTGTCCTGCCATGTGAATCAAATTCGCCATTTTGCCTTATGACTGTTAAAAGCACTTTGCCATGAGAATTTTGTACCAACCGAGAATTGTCAGAGACTAGGGGAAAGGTGTGAAGTACACCAATCTGATGTACGCGGGTCCCTTCTGTGAATCCCGCTTTATGACAGTATGAGCTACGTGAAGAAAGTAAAGGTCTTAAGGCAGTATCTCAAGTACACAAAGAGCGAAGAAACCTCGAGGTAGTTTCAGCAGAAAGGGTGAGAATGATGTCAGTATTCACACAAATTACGCGAAACCATTAAGGCAGTGTTTAAAGGATGGATGAGAATGCCTTTCGACTATATGTAAGCCAATAAAGCCTTGTTAATGATAATTCTTTAGTTTATAAACAATAATAATACGGCTAATTCTATGGATACCACCAGGAATACTTCCCAGAATATCTTTACCTTACTGATACCATGGTAGAGAGAAGACTATTGTGGTTTCTAATGATATACAGCCGGTGCCGACCATGACTAAACATACCATAATCTGCTGTAGGGATACTAAACGGCGACAGAGTAACCAAGTTTCTACTTTGATCTTCCATGGCTGTTCCTTCATCTACAGTGTCTACATACTACGTACTACTACAGAGACCCTCCACCAATAGGATTTCACGGTACATCACCTTCTTATGGTTGTCGTACCTAACATGAGTAGGTCGCTGACACTCATGCAATACGCTCCATTAGAACTGGTGTTTGACGCCCTTTTAACACAGGGAGGGCCTCGGACATAAAACAAAGTGTGGCCCCCAGACAACCTCCTCGATGGAATACTCTAGTGGTGTGGGTGCTTAGGGCACCGCCTCTAAGACCTTCATAATTTTATGGTTTTATTATTCACCTATCACGAAGTCTCCACTAGAAAAGTATAGAGCCACAGTTAAACATTAACCCTGGTTTCCCAGCTGGCGGAATCCATCCCCATTTGTAAAGTTCACCAGAGTCTGTCCTATATTGGAGCGAAATAAAAAATGAATCTAATCATAATGTATCGCTTAAAAGGATATCAGGATCTACAATTTACGGTGACGCCACCTGGTGATTTTTAGATACTGTCAATCACCAGTTAAAACTGGTTCCTTGTGCTTGTTTCTAATGAAACATTTGTAAATCTAGTCTTTTGTCCAGTTTATTCAATCTTGATAGGTAAAATAGAGCAATTTACATTTGGTTGATTTACATAGGAAATGTTCTGAAAAAATACATAGTAACTATGTGTTTTCATTCTCATATACCAGAAATATATACCACTTTATGGACAGCCCGTCAGCGGGCACGACCATACGTAATGCCCAACAATAGGTTGTCATTCATGGATGTTCGACCACAGGTATACAATATTCGATCATTTGTTGGGGTGGTTGTTCCCCCTTTTTAGTTTATATTTAAAAAGATGTTATAGCACAAATAGTAAGTAACACGCATACACACTCTACATGCAGAGAGCATATATTCTAAATAGGCTGAAAGGTTCCATACACTGTCCATTCGGTTCCTGCAAGAATCGAGTATTTGAACAGTTGCAAAATCAGAGAGAGGTATACCACTTGGTCGCCTATTACAGGCGAACAACAACATGCCACATTAGTCACCAAACAATGGGTAGTGGTTTACGCCCCAAACATTTTCAATGGAGACCCCGTACCCAATAATAAGAAATATAAATAATCAATGGTTTTATGGACAGGAGGCCGTAAAACAATGTAATACACTAGCGAGTGTATTACGAGGTCAACCTCGAGTGATTTACAGAGCCACATGACCATAAAACCATTGTTTATTGTACTTATCATCCATCTTCTCGAGTAAACTAATCACAGGGATTGCCATATTGAAGGGTATATCAATAGAATCTCTCTTGTTTTGCTTGCTCCATAGCACATAAGGACTCTTTTCCCGTATAGCATTGTTTGACGGTCGTTTTGTTGTACCCGGGTTATGGCAACTGACAGTTTTCAAACAATGGGTAGAGGTTTAGTAATCCTCATACATTTTCAATGGGGAATTTTATATAATGGATATTAAGATGTTATGTAGGGATCTACTTGCGTTTTTGACTCATTGTTTACAAGGTAGTTGCTTTCTTTCTTCGTGTACGGCATTCCAAACTGTTTCATCCCTTGCTGAGGTGATTTTTAAGGAATTCGCTGTGTGGTCTATGTAATAAGTAAATGTTCCATTGATGCACATACATTACAGCTAGTGACAGAGTTTGCATTGTATGATACCGCTCTTTTCGAATTGCAAAGCAAAATGAAAGCGTAAAACCATCTGTTTAACCGAATAAAAACAATGCTCTGAATAATTATACATTGAATCCTGAAACTAAATGCGACACGAGGATGCAGGCCTTTCTGAGAACACCTATGCATGAGAGCGCCAGCATGAGCTAATTGTTCCGCAGGGATTTGCTGTGAAATGAATACAGTAACCTTACCAAAGTCCTCACATTAACTTAGTCACTCCATGGTTATATCACATAACCTTTACCTGGGTTATTAGAATAAATCTGTAGAGAAATCTAAGGTTCCATGCCGTTATTCAGAAACCCGGCGTGTCCTTTGAGATCGCAGAAACTTAAATAGGATATCATTGCAAGCATCCGGAAATGTTAGATTATCAGGATATGTCCACCACCTCCACCTCTCTCCCCTCCCCGCTCAGGATCTGAAAGCGACACATGACTGCTCCTCATGTTATCATATAAGTGAAACTGTCACTTTTTATGACAATAAATATGTTCGTGGTTCGGTCGTGGGTCCAACTCTCATCGCCATGATCACTTCAGCGTTTCCAACTGCTGATTATTACCTCCGGTTATTAAATACTGCACTGCCGACCGATTATTAGTAATTTTAGGCAAATATCTGCAAATGAAAAGAGGAATAAAACGTACAGATTCGACGGTTATTTTCTCCAGTATTATGCGATCAGGTTCCACTGAGAAAATGTCTCGAGGGGGAATGAAATTTCTACTAACAAAGGTTTTCAGTAATTGCTCAAACTAGAGCAAATAATCTGATGCCAAGTGCTAACTGTATATGCCACTAATTATCACGCACTGCAATTTTCTCAAGGACAACCACCAATAGACTTCTGTATACAGCGCGCAATGTACCGGTTTTGTCTTTTAGTCGACATGTGGCATCAGGCATCAGGGTTAAAGACATTTTCCACTAGCCTACGAAAATGGCACCGATTGACTGGGTTCCTCTTAAATCCTGCATGTGCGTCGGTATCAAATAACCAGTGAGGATGTAGTGTATATCTCGTCTTTCCTGCAATTAACATGCCCAAATTGATTTCATATTCGTGGTTGAAAACCTGGGCCCTGTTTTTCAGTCATGACATACTCTTAGTCTTAGAAGCTGAGATATCTCAGCGATTGTAAGACAACTTGGGAGACAAAAGATGGCCGGTGTTCTATAGACAGTATCGTAGTGCGCCACAGGAGATCGCCGCTAAAAGTGTCTCAAGTATAGAACTGTCTTAGGTTCTATAAAACCTCACTGTGCGTATATATAGGATTTCCTGTGCTTTTCATACGAATTAAGCGATGAAATTGACACGAGTAAGTGATACATATGACCTACAATCGTACCAAATATGATGAAGAACCGCCTCACCGTCCCGAAGTTATCGGCGTTTGAATTTCGTCATAGCAATCGTCTGCTCTGGTGGCCAGTCACCCTCCCATCTCCCGATGCGCAGTCAATGTCAAGATCGCTGCATAAATTAGCGGAGGCGTCGGAAAAATACACTGGCCACACGAGAAGACGATTTCAAAGCATTTCAATTTTCTATATCATATTGACCAAGTCGGTCGGTGGTAACCGGTCTTACTGCACAACACACTTACAATTAATCGCGGACCTTTCAAATGCCAGGCTGTGTTCATTGACCGATTCTGCATCGGTGTGAACAAATAATCAAACCAGTGTTCCCGACTGCAGATCGGAGTGGAGTAATTGGCCAATGAGAATTTTTTTTTAAAAGAGGGGAATCATGCAGCATGGGATCGTATAATGATAGCTCTGTAATAGGACTATTTCCATTGACTGACGAATATGGCACCGATTATTGGAGTTCCCCTCAAGGCCCTTTTCCATTGGCCGATTACCGGGCAACGATTTACAGTCAGGAACCACCGACGGACTTTTGGCACTGTGGACCCAATATCGGTCAATGGGAACAAACAAGCTGATGAAATGCCCCACGATTCTTTCTGCTTAGATTATGCAATGTGGCATCACCCATCACTGAGTGAAAGCTTGGTCGCTGAGTGAAATCTACTACCCTCAGCGATTTTTCTATACCGACGCACAGTCAGTGTTACCACCGACATACTTTCTGTCTAACTCAAAAAGTCTAAGCAATCTTTATCGGCCAATGGAAACGGGCCTTAAATGTCTGTCGGTAGTTACCATTGACATCACATTGGCATCAGATAAACGTTGAGGGTGCAATGTATGCGTTGTTTCTACTGCATTTTGCATACAATCACATTTCCTCAATAGAACCTCGGTTGATGGTGGCCCATCGCCAAAATAATCGATGAGTATTTTTTGCATAGCTCGCTTCCAATCACTGATCTGGCGTCAGTATGTAGAAGAGTCAGTCTGTGGTTCCTCGCTGCAGATTGCTGGTGGAAAGTAGGCCAATGAAGAACTATCTGCACCCGATTTGCATCTGATATTAAACGTCTGCATCTCGAGTTGATGAAATTCTAACTCGTTTCAAGTGGCACATCAATATACCCTTTTATCAATATGAATTAACGCTCATAGAGTCCAACAACCTTCCCCAGGTTCGGTAAAATATTCCTAAAGATTTTTAAAAATCAGATGTAAGAGGCCATCAGAAAATCTTTATTTATTTGCATAAGAGTCGAAGAGACAGTACTCGGGGATGTCAGGAAAATCAACTCCTGCCATTCACGAATAATTTGGATCACTATCACGATAATACGGTTTCACCAACTGGTAGTTTGAGTCTGACCATGCAAGATCAGTAAATAGAAACGACGAGCAATGCAGTGGCAGTGGTAAAGGGGAGCCCGTTCCGATACACTGCAGCACACTGCGACACACTCCGACAGAGCCCTTCCGATATGCCTACGATTGGAAAATTTCTTATCGTAGCCAAATCGTAAAACTTTTCGTAGTGTGTCTGGTCAGTGAGAGCCCGGCTTAAACCCTGGTCCATTACTCCGATTTCACCTGATATCCTCAGGCGATATCGTTTTGCATCAAAGAGCCCTACAATACGTTTCAGATGCAAATATCCTAGTAGGTTGCACCCCTTCAGTTTGAACCTTGTGATATGCGATATGTGCCCCACGATCCGCTGCTCGGTCCGACGGCTCCGGTTAGAAGTATGCTACTTTGGACTCTCCCCTGTTGTGAGGAGGAGCAGAAGTCACAAAGAAAATATCAAAAATATCGTAACGGAAAATGTTTCGAGCAGTATATTACCATTCAGAGAGCCATACATCCCCCTGGGGGTCATTGCTCCTAGCAATTCAGGAATAGCGTTGCTCCAGTAAAATCGGATAGTGTTGTGTAGCATCGCTTGTTTCATGTTGTGTCGCTACCTTTTACAGCACCGCATTTTCAGTGTCATAGGTGAAAGGTTTATTAGACCTACGATGTACCCTCCAATAAAAAATCAAAATAGCGTCGGTAGGTCACGTTTCTACGATTAGACACTGATAAAAAACCCATACAATGTAGGGTGGATTGGCATGTCTAGACATACGTCTACAATTCTGTTCCTCCCCGGTAAGTCTCTGATATTTGCTTTTTGTATCGGTGCCATATCGGTAGGTCTAAATTTCTATTGTAGTAGGTGGACGCCAGGCCTTATTGGGTGTAAATGGCGACATAGTTATGATCCGATCCGCAAACAATCTGCAGCAACGATTTCGTCTTAGGATCGCTATTCTGCGTGGAGCAACGAGCCCCGGTTGAGTAAACAGTTGTTGCTTTCATTATATGAGCCTACTTCTTCTTTTGAAACCTGCACATATATGTAATGGACACTAAAGTGCGGCTGACAATCTTCACTCAGAGTCCAGGCGTTGTAAATAAACCCCAATAAGTGCTGGAGAATAGCAGCGGGGCGCGACTAAATCATGTAGCGGGGTCCTGCCCTACGCCCTCCTGCGCATCCCGCTATCCCAGATAATGGCGGCCGCAGCCTCGTTTACAACTCCGCCATAGGTCCGCGGCCAATCGTGGCGTCCGTCTTTGTTTTCCGCATTGCTTTCATTAGTGGCGCCATCTCGCGGCGCCGTGAGTAGGACGTTGGGGCTGATTTATGGACAATCACGTGGCCGCCGCCATTCATCCAGCGTCTCCATTAAGATGGCGGCCCGCGCCATGATAGACTACAATGGCGCCCAGTCACGTGACCGCGGAGGAATACATCCGCCATACGAGGAGGTCAAGCGGGACCCGGATGGCGGCCATTCAGACGCTGTCTTGGCTGCTTGTTCCTGGCGAGACAATGTAACGTTGACAAGGGCGGAATGTGTGTATTGGGGAACCAGCGGAATCTCTGGTGGGCAGACGACATTCGGGGAAAGGCGGGAATAAGAGAGTTTATTGAGTTTTATGGTCCTTGTCAGCCACGGCAGGTGGAGGAGGGCGGTAAAACGGCAAGTGGACATGAATCAAGCCGCCCAGGAGGAAGTAAAGCTTCACCATTATGTCTCCATGTCCAGATGTCGGCTTGTTGCTTTATGGTTGATGTCAACAGCCCCATGAGCTATGTTCCAAGCCAGGTTACCACCCTATTTGTTTTACTTCTGAAACAGACTCCGCTGTTACAGAGTATAGGGCAGATGGGTAACCGTCCCCGGGGGCCGTCATTTTGTCCCTGAGTAAGTGTTCCTCACTGCTGGAGGCGAAAAAGTAGGTGTTCTTCACAACTGGAGGTACAAAAGTAAGTAAGTGATAATAGGCCACCATCACGATTCTGACCTTTCTCGCGTATATATGTGTATAAAGCCTCTCATGAAAACAAACATGTCCTGGGTGTCAGTGTTTACATAAGTCATTTTAAACAGGGATAGGTGTAGAGAGACAAAGGAGGCATTGTAAAGGTTATTTGAATTTCGTAAGAACAAAGAGTCATAGTAGAGGTAATATCCACCGAATGGTGGTAACCTACTGTCGGCCAGCTGGTGACTGTTTCATGAACTGGCAATAGCTATGATCTCTGTATGAATGTAGCGGACACTACGTTAACTGTTTCCGAAATGGTTCAGCGCATGCTGATAGGTAGAAATATTACCTATCAAACGAGGGGGATATCAATGAGAATACGTACACAGTTTTTTTTATAAATCCTGATATTCATTGTGTCGTTGTGTTTATCCTACCCCTAATAAAAAACGCCATAGGTTTAACATTGACTCAATGTATTTGAGGGAGCGTTGAATAAAGTGTTATTTATGCACCGAGGTGAATAAAATAACTGACCAATCAGGGACCAGATAACGAAAGTAGATCCGGCAGTGTCAACACGCTAATATCATGGATAATTACCAAATGTTCTCTGTATATCGGTGAGATGGGGTAGGATAAATACAAAACCAAACTCGAGTTAGCCTTCTCAATGTTTATGCTACTCTGGTCAGGTCTGCTACTCACTACACTCGGCTATCGCCTCGTGTAGTAATACACAACCTGCCCATCGTGGCATAAACATTGACAAGGCTGACTCTCGTTTGGTTTCTTCTAATTCTATGATGTATCATGTGATCACTGTTACAATGAATTCAAGTGGGTAGCGCAGGAGACCAGCACAGACATCTAAAGCCCTGGCTCCACGATAGTCCGACGGGATGGAGGAAAAGTTGATAACCGCCGGGCAAGGGCCATGAAAGTGGTGGTGTCCGTCGCAGTGCACATAGTCGCTTCAGTGAGGCTGGACTTGCACGTGTCATTTTGCACAATTTTAAATGTTCATGAATAGCGACGGATCCGTCGCCTTGGTAAGGAGCACTTCCTTTATTTTAGACATCTGATGCCCGGCGTAACGGAACTACTATAATGAAGACTGCTTGGAGTAGGAGATTTGAGACTTCTTTCTCTAAAACGAGTTGCTTTCTGTATCTATCTATCCCCAGAACGCACTAAAAGAATTGATGACACACGGGATATAGACCATTAGGAACGGACTGAAATACTTGTAGGGGCATGGAGAACGAATTCTCAATGTTGCTTGTGCAACAAAAGTACCAGGGGTGAGATAATGTAAAAACACGGGATGAATTGAGGTTTAAAGTAAGAGGCAAAATACGATGAAACACAAAATATCACAATTTTCATTGTTTTTCTTGGTCGCCATCAGACCTGACTAGGATGTGCAAATATTGTACAGAAGTACACATTTATTTCAAAAGAAAGAACCTCCCACAGAATATTTTGAAATAAACACTTCGCATTAAAAAAGAAGAAAACAATGGACTTGTTTTGTTGATGCTGGAGACACACCAAGCGAGAAACGCGGCAATTTCCAAAATCGCTAACACAAAATGGCGTACATGTGAGCTATTATTTCATATTCCAAATAGAGCAGGTCTTCCTCACCAGCACCTACCTACAGGGATGCAATGTGCTACCCGAGGTGGTAGAAAAGAACTGGGAGATACTCGGAAAATCGAGTACAACCAAAACCATATATCGCAAAAAATTGGTCAAAGGCTACAGACGCCCAAAAAACGTGAAAGACCACGTAGTACGGGCGAAAACACACTATCGCCCAGATAGTGAAGCGAACAAAAGTACCTTCCAATCTAAAAGCACCGGAAGGCAACACCAGGCAAGACACAACATCACATGCAATAGCTCAAATGTGATATATTGTATGGAGTGCAAAAAGTGTGGTATACAATATGTAGGCCAGACGAAACGCAAAATAAAAGAACGTATATCAGAACACTTGAGATCCATTCGGTCTCATTCACACATCAGTGACGTGCCGACACACTTCAATGAACCAGATCACAACGGCATTGAAGATGTGTCAGTTCGGATTTTGGACTTCATCTATCGGCACCCGAATAGCAAGGGGGCAGGCAGATTAAGAGACAAAATCGAATACAATTGGATCCACCGGCTAGCAACCCAGGCTCCACGCGGTCTAAACACGATGGACAGTAAATGCCACGTCAAAAAAAAAATTCCGTAACGTCGGATCAAGGCACCGGCAACGGAGAGCCTATGGTGACGCCACGAGAAAAAATTCGAACTAATAAATACACCACCGTCCTACCCATATGACCACTGAAGTGACCGTTCAATAAAAGTTGCCGTTCAAAAGATACAAAGTATCCAAGCATTGGCAAAGGCCTGACGAGATTTTCATAATCGAAACTACTGGGAACTGGACGTTCTACGGAACCTCCAGACGCAAAAATGACACCGATATGCCCAAACCTATCTGGTGCCATACTTATATAACTAGCCCCAGCCAAAGCTCCACACAGAGCAAGGCTGAGCAGTGTAGGCAGACAGGGCAAACTCCCTACTAGGTGGCAGCATTGAAACCCCACAGGGTCCACTCCACCACAAACTGCACAAAACAGAACGACATGCTGTCCACTGGACCGGATTGGCCGCATCGATGATGGTGCGTTCGATCTGGACCAATGACTCGCATGCTCACATTCAGTAAACAAAACTGACCAATGGGATTTAAAGTTTCAAGACCAGCAACAACAGCGGACCCTCGCCGCACCGCGGGAGAGACGCCGATCGGTCACTTCCTCAGTAGTCGCCGCCAACACAACGTTACAACCTATTATTTCATATTCCACCTGATTATTGCTTCTGAGATGCTAAATTATTGGTGGGAGATATTACTATGAAATTATATCGACATCCACGCACATTTTCGTTGGCGATTCTGGAGATCGCTGCCGTTTTTCTGTTGGTGTGTCCCCGACATGATATTGATTTTGCTGATGATTCGTGTACTAGGCAGATAGTGTTAGCAGCGTGGTGACAATGCATCAAGGCGTAAACTGCCACTTTCCCTACGTTTTCGGATCACTGGCCCTTCCTCATGCCCTCACTCCTTGAGAAAAATATGCTTTTGTCCGAATAAGATACTGTGTTTTTGTTAGGATAAATAGAAAAATTCTTTTAAAATGAACCAACGTTTCAGCATTGTCTGCCATCAACAGGATTTTTTTGGGGGTTTCACGGAGGGTTTATTGTCAGGAATAGAGGGAAACTATATTCAGTTGAAAGAAGTCAAAATTACGAGGTAGAGCTCGGACAACCTCCTGCCTGAGGCTTTCTCCGAGGGCAGGAATGTTTTACAAGCCTTACCGAATAACGTTGACTTTCTTTTACCTTTACTTGGTTTCCCTATATACCTTCAAATATTGATAAAATGGAGATTTCTTTACCAACGATAGTCAGAGAAGCCATGGTCACCCTTATAAAGTAACTATATATCTGATATGTTTTTGTCCCGCCTCCACCAACCTCCATTTACCTCTACCCACCAACCAGCCTCCACCCACCTCCACCTACCTCCACCCACGTTCACCCAGGTCCACCAACCAACCAGCCTCCACCCACCTCCACCCAACTGCACCCACCTCCACCCAACTGCACACACCTCCATCTACCTCCACCCACCTCCACCCACCTCCACCTACCTCCACCCACCTCCACCCACCTCCATCCACCTCCACCCACCTCCACCCACCTCCACCCACCATCACCCACCTCCACCCACCTCCACCCAACTCCACCCACCTCCACCCACCTCCACCCACCTCCACCCACCTCCACCCAACTCCACCCACCTCCACCCACCTCCACCCACCTCCACCCACCTCCACCCACCTCCACCCACCTCCACCCACCTCCATCCAATTCCATCCACCTCCACCCACCTCCACCCACCTCCACCCACCTCCACCCACCTCCACCAACCTCCACCAACCTCCACCCACCTCCATCCAATTCCATCCACCTCCACCCACCTCCACCCACCTCCACCCACCTCCACCCACCTCCATCCACCTCCACCCACCTCCACCCACCTCCACCCACCTCCACCCACCTCCACCAACCTCCACCAACCTCCACCCACCTCCATCCAATTCCATCCACCGCCATCCACCTCCACCCACCTCAACCCACCTCCAGCCACCTCCACCCACCTCCACCCACCTCCACCCACCTCCACCCAACTCCACCCACCTCCACCCACCTAAACCAAGCAACTGGCCTCCGCATGCATGCCACACATGCGTACCTGTCACTTCCGCTCTGCCAATCCTGACCCATGAGGATGTCGGCAACGAGGTGCGCATGCGTTGACAAGACGGCCTAGAGCCGGGTACTTAGCCGACGATGTTTGGAGGTGCGCGCGCACCGCAATCCAAAACGAGGTCGGGCGCGGCGCTGCCCACAAACCCTCATCCGGGCTTCAGAAAGGCGGCCATCTGCCACTTGGTGGCGCCACACACGAACGCAGGCGTCCATGGAAATTTATCGAAGACGAGGCTCGGGGCGGCGTCCCCTGCACCGCCCCCTGGCGGTGGACCTCGTTACCAGTCCGTGGACACTTTCTCGGGGATTCTCGTCCAAGGCTGTGATATCTACGAGATGGCTATGACACTAAGGGCAGTCTTTTACACGTGATTTTAGTTTGGTTTACACAGTAGCTTGAACGAGGCTACACTTCCTCATTGCGCACGCAGGAGGCATGGGTTTCTAGTATCATGGAATTAGTTTAAAGAAGCTAATATGTATGTATAAGCTGACAGACATGAAATCAACGCGTAAGGGATACCTCGCTTAAGGGTCATCGCGCTAACTAGACACCCCATGCAAAGATTACCCTTCTGCTAGGGCAGACGGTTCCCTCTATTAGCTATTTGATTTCATTCGGTGTAAAGGGACTTTTCTGCTAGGGCAGACGGTTCCCTCTATTAACTGTTTGATTTGACCTGACGACTGATTATACAATTTGTTTGCACCTATGAACCAGAGCGCTGTATGACCCTCTCCAGCAGGCAGAGAGCTGTATGGCCTCCTGCACCAGGCAGAGAGCTGTATGGCCTCCTGC
Source organism: Alentia gelatinosa (assembly GCA_950022655.1). NCBI lineage: Eukaryota > Metazoa > Annelida > Polychaeta > Phyllodocida > Polynoidae > Alentia > Alentia gelatinosa. The sequence goes on from OX465592.1 coordinate 17,808,021, forward strand.
ACCAGGCAGAGAGCAGTGTGGCCCTCCCCACCAGGCAGAGTGCAGTATGGCCCTCCCCACCAGGCAGAGTGCAGTATGGCCCTCCCCACCAGGCAGAGTGCAGTATGGCCCTCCCCACCAGGCAGAGTGCAGTATGGCCCTCCCCACCAGGCAGAGTGCAGTATGGCCCTCCCCACCAGGCAGAGTGCAGTATGGCCCTCCCCACCAGGCAGAGAGCAGTATGGCCCTCCCCACCAGGCAGAGAGCAGTATGGCCCTCCCCACCAGGCAGAGAGCAGTATGACCCTCCCCACCAGCCAGAAAGCTCTATGGCCTTTTCCAACAGGCAGAGTGCAGTGTGGCCTTCTCCATCAGTCAAAGAGCTGTATGGCCTTCTCCATCAGGCAGAGAGCTGTATGGCCATCTCCACCAGCATTAGATCTTTATGATAAGTTCTGTTACACCAGGCAGAGCGCTGTATGGCCAGTTCCTCTGAATAGGCAGAGGGCTGTATGACACTTTTATTATCCACCGATTATGGAGTTTCCATAGGAATTGTATAGAGCGCCTGGAATTTGCTACCTGGAGATTCTGGCATGTCAGAATCTCCTGCAGGAGATTCCCGAAAAAAGTCCCATCCAAAATTAGATCTAATCATAATGTTCTTCGGAACAAATTTATTCAGTGTTCATTTGATATTAATCATTTATAATCAGTCACAGTAATCTCATTTACCATCAGAAATCACTGTCATAAAATGTTTTGCATACTAAAAACACAGAAAAATAGCGAACTATATAACCGGCGTAAGTATAAACCGAATTACCCCCATGCTTGAAAGTGCTTTGGGATTATGGTGTAATCTGGAATTACATGCACTTTTTATTGTAATAGATTAATCAATCCTACAAGTGGATAATAGATACAATAACGACTGGATTTAATTACGAGTGTCCACAATCTCCTCGTAGCTGATGATGTAATATCCTCACTAATCGCTCGGATAATACTACGTGTCAACTGTTCGGAGATTACGGCCACTCGTAATCAAAACCAGTCATTACTGTGTATATCACCATGCAGAGAGCTGTGAGGCCGGTTCTTCCTCAACATGCTGCTGCTAGACAATCTATGCATGAATCTGCTCAGTGGCGATGGGGCCGACAAGCCGTGGTCACTTCTGACAGCTCGCCACCCTGCACCACTATCCGGCCAATGCTACCTCGAGCTTCATTGGTCACAGCATGCATAACCTACACTCCAAGGCTCCAATGTAACCGCCTTGCAGATTGGCTGCAGAGTTGGACTTGGATGGCCAACCGGAAGTCGATCTTTATTCCATTAGCCGATGCCCACCTGTGCCCTTCTGGCGCAGTGTCATTCCGCCAGGTCAAGGTCAAATTGCGACCTTGACCGTGCCCTGGTGTCGCTATGGAAGGAAGGAAGATTCATCAGAATCGTGAGGTCGAAAGTGATGGGAAATAAGACTATAACCAACAGAAGTTTGAACAGTCCCATTCTTATGTAACCTTTGATCATATTTAGTTTCTAGTAATTATGCAATAGTCAAGATAAAGTTCATTATTGGGAATAGCATATGTTATTATATTCAAAATAGGTACTAATGAAATCGAAAATGTATTTCTGGGGGCATTTATCACAATATACATAAATATATACATATGACAGCATTGGGTTAAGACAACCCACAACGGGAGAAGGTAGAGTGCACATCTTGTGCGACTGTTCCTCACCATTCCGCTGTACGACCACTATAGAGAAAATTGGGTTGGGTTGAGTTCGTTTTCAACGCAATTTGTGCAAGGTTATTAGAACGTGGATGCACGCGCTATATACATCATCTAGAGGTTAGAGGGGTCCATATAGACCTTCAGGGTACTGCATAGAAATTATCCCTTCACTATCTGTGTGCTATTCACTATGATATTGAGAACAAGGCAGGGAGGCAGTGTCTTAGTGTCTTAGAGGCGTGCCCAGCTGACCATGACCAATCACTCATGACCAAAATAACTCAAGACCCACTCAGGGCCCTGAGACCCACTGGTGCTTGATGTGTTTGGATCCTAGACTCAGGCAGTTGCAGAAATGGCAAGCTAATTGGGTGCTAGTTGGTTATAGAAAACTATCCTTAGACTAAATGTAATCCAAACCTTCTAATTTTTATTCATATATAATTGCACGCTCATTCATCAAAGATGAATATACTATTTGCTCCTAGTTCTATAACGGCGGGGTCAAAGCCGGTATCACTATTTGAGCCAATTGCGAGTGTCGTAGGGCGAAAAGAAGCAGGGCCAGCAGAGTCCAGTCTGTTAAGAGCCAACCACAGAATATGCTCCACTCACGGAGAGCAGCTCTTTATATTATATGTTCATAAAATAGCTCTTTTTATTCAACATCAAGTACCATAAAGTACCATAAGAAAAACGAAAATAAGGATTCTCCTAGGAATTGGAATGTTACCATGGCAACAATTCGTCCATGAGAATGCAAAAGGGCATATTTTCATAGTGTATACTTTTGACAAAAGAATAAATGATTTTCATCACAGAAAAATGCATATTTTTACCTTTTTATATCAAAGTATCTAATATACATCAGTAATTGTTAAAATATGTTTTCCTTCTGTTACCATGGAAACGAGCATGATGCTACACTTTTTGGAACAAACGAGCGTTAGATTCAGATTCCTAAGGTCATAATTGACCAACATGGCAAGTTTCAGCCAGGAGACTCTCGGGTGTCATTGTGACCCATTTTTTAGGTCATTTGCTCCTCTACTATATAGAGGAGTGGTGCCACCTAGTGACCTAGGCCGCCACCCTATCTCACCAGCTAACGTGCCCTGCGATAGTTCCTGGAGTCCCACTCTAGACTGGAGACATGGCCTTCTCCATGTCTTCCCCGCTAGCGTCACACTCTCCACAGCTCAAACAAACTTTGCACTTTAACACTTTCACTACGCTGTGATGCCTGGAGGCATTCCCGGGTGTAGTACGCCATGATGCCTTGAGGCCTTGAGGCATCGTTTTATGAAATTCCAGTAATTGGTATTTTCTAATGAAAAAAATTGCGAAATATTGATATTTCCCAAACCTATGTAAAACTCACTAACGGTTAATATTATTAAGGAATTGTATATATAATGTCATCATGGTAATGTCGATATATGACTTAAATGGCTCTAAAATGACATCATATTAAATATGAACAAGGTGGTTTACGCGCCGCCTTCTAATGGCGGAACAATAGCGTCCCTCATCCTATCCTAAAGATACATGCCAGTTTATCTTTACCCCTAGATACTTGAAACCCCTTTTTGTCCTTAATATTTCGTTTCCACTTTTGACAGTGAAATTTGGAAGGTATTCTGCCCTTTTATTAAAAGCATAGCAACAAATGGACGTTTTTGTCACGTTCAAACATAAAACATTTGCATTACCCTATTTGTATATATGTTCAACAGCTTGCTCTAGCTTTTCATACGCCTTATTCGGGTTCAGGTCATTGAAATAGAATATGTCATTTGCATATTGTATATGTTCAACCTATTTAATCACTTCATTCATGTAGTTCACGGATATGATAAAGAGCAATAGTTCGAGTACTGACCCCTGGGGGACTCTCGAGTCTATATTTGCCTCTTTTGATAGTTTCTAATTAACAAAAGGATGGGTCTAGATTGGCAACCAACCCCTGTCTGCGCTGAGCTACGATATAGGGGTTGGTCGGGTTAAATCAAACACAGTATCCCTTTGTGTTCGCCACCATCCAAGTAGTTTTGTTCTATGTAGGCTCTATAAGCAGACACACTTAATAGAAAATATTCATAGCTACCAAATTGAAAAAGAAACAAAGGTTTATGTCCATTATGTTTTGAAATAATACACGGGAAAGGAAAAAAAACCCTGAAAAAATAGCTTAGAAATTATGAAATAACACACATCGTTTTAGTACTTCACAAACTGTAAATTTCATAATTGATTCCCACAGGATTGGTATGTTTTTTGTTGTTTATTAATCAAAGAACTACGCCCACGCCTGTTAAGACACTTCTAAGTTACGACCCCATCAACGTGGTAACCTGCCTTTTATTAAATGAGATATATCCCTCCTTATACTCTTGTATCGTCCAGGGGCCTTGGATGAACGATCCTTGCCCTGACCTAGGACAATGGTAGGACCTTGATCCTTATCGTTCCTAAAATCTCAAACCTGTACAGACGGTCACAGGATAATTTCTGTTACATCCTTGATTATTAAACACCACCCTGGCGACCTGTCTTTGATTGCTTTCCACGTCAAATTACACCCGCTGACGACAGGGGGCCCCACGCTGACACGTGACCGATCACGTGACAGGCACCCGTCACGCAGGGCTTCCCACGCATGCGCAGTACCGTCAAATAGGCTGCGACACGTGTGCCATCTGGCGGGGAGGATATATGGGATTTGTAGGGTGGAGGATGCTCCAGGTGCAAGGATGGAGGCCGGCAGGGAGTTAACTGAGGGGCGTTTAAAAAAAAGACAAAAAAGCAATACTCTTTCAACGACAGCCATTTTGACTTACACGTGCGATTTCATTGAGGATGTTGTAATTCTGTTTTTCAAAAGTAATAACCGGATTATAATGGACAGCTCTTTGGGCAGAACTATATCGTTAGTTTATATTTTGGTTATTTGTTTTCAATTTGCCTAATATTTAGTTATAATTTATAGATTTTACAATATGCCTTATATACAAATTTGTTCACGAAGTTAACAGTGACAATCTGAAGTTTCCTTTTCCCTAGTGTAACTGTAATCGTGTGTAAAACTTTGACCGTCATTTGGAGTCTTTATAATTTACCATTTTATATTATGCAATGTCGGATATATTTAGTAATTTTAATAGTATGTGTCACTTTACCATGTTTAAGGACGATAGACATAAATAACCATACCATGTCAATGCTATCATAGCTACTGTAACTGAAAGTAAAAGAGCCCGCAGTTGAAACGTACTTCTCAAAGATGATATATCTTCAAAGGTATACACAATTCAAGAGATAAAATCTACTGTTGCTGAAATAACCCATCAGCTTGCACTGGCAATATTCCTAATTACTGCCAGTCTCCTTTTAAAAGAAGGATTTTTGATATAGATTGGAACCCCTCGAACCTGCAGACACATACGAACAAATCACTCTTCTTGTATTTCGGATAGCTATAGCTCGGTCTGGAAGCATGTTTAGTTATTAGTCATCCACATAGACTAGTCCCGAATGGTATATTCATCAATGTGCATGAAGGACTGAGAATTAAAAGGTTTGGTTTTTATCCAGTCTATTGATCTTTTGCTGTAACTAACTTAGCGCCCAACCCACTAGACACTTCTACAACTACCTGTGTAAGGTCCAAATATGTCAAACACCAGTGTGCCCATAAAGGGCAAAATCCACCAGGCCGATTTCTCACCCGATCAATTGTTCCTGGGCCCTTGAGAGAAAGCTCACGTATTGTAATTTATTTAATTCTGATAATAATAGTTTAATAAATGACCATTTTCGAAGATTTGAGAAATTCTAAGGCATCCGATAATAATTGGCGATTTTCTTGCTACGGAATCGGCTACCGTCGGTCCAGTGGAACACCCCCTCAAGACAGTCATGGCCAGTTGATCCTTCTACCAAGTCACTCTGGTGCATATTAGTCATCTGTACCTTATCAATGTCACAGAGTTGGCATGCAGATGTTGAAGGGACGATGTGTTCAGTACGATAGCAGTCCGGATAACCTCTCACTTACCTAGGCAGTATTTATCTGAGCGTGTCTAATGGTAGTAAAACAGCGTATAACTCAATTATTGTCTCAGAACGTAAAACAGATATATGAGGTTAATCCTTTGATTTCGATGTAAATGCATCACATATAACTCCCTTTGTTCCTACTGCTGTTAAACAAACCTTTGTGACCGTTCTAGTACCTACGCTTGTGTCATGGTCAAATGCAAGCGTGTGACATGAAAAGATTTCCCATTACTATCCTCAAACGTTTACAGTCAAATGTAAAGAGATGAAGATGACAGCCCAGCAGTCTCTGTGGAAATTATGAGCTTTGGTCATGCCAATTGTCCAGGGTCCCAAGATAATGTAATTACCACAAGGTACCTCACACTTTCAATTTCTTTTAAGAGTTGGCTTTGTGTTCAAAGGTGCATCTATTTGCAAAGGCTCATGAGACCAATCCCCTTTCGGCAACTTTCTAATTCTACACGATTTGTTTGGAGCTTGTCATTAGGTCTACAACAGTTGTGATTATTCTATTGATTGAATGATAATTCTAACTGGTAAAATTATCAAAGGTGAATTTCCAGGATATTGGGGTATTGAATAAGGAGAAACTGCCAAAGTTCGCTCTAGCAGTTGAAGATTTCCGTCAGACATTGTACATAAATAATGACTACAGATGTCGCCATAGGTTTTCTTCCCCTTCAACATTTCTGTATGACATTTATGCATATAAATCATCATTTTCAACTAATTATCAAGTTCAAAAGGATCATGAAATGAGAATAATGTACAGACAATGACTATGCTGGGTGCTCTATAAACTCAAAGTTAACAGGGAAACTCACAAACGAGACCTTATAAAGACTTTCGTCGAGGACTTAAATCTAGGAGTGAACTCAAAGAAAGCTATGCGTAAGTGTTCTCTTTAATGTCAACTGATTCTTACTCAGCGTTTGTCACCTCACGTATGAACACTTCACACTTGATGTTTGAATTCTGAAGTCCGTCTTCAGCATTGACCTTTTCACCCCCTTTACCTCATGATCCAAGCCCCTAAGAAAGAAACGCTCAAAGATGGAATGTGTTCACCAGCGAGAAGCAGACACAAGTCCAGAGCTCCCTCAGGAGTTGTTATATGAGGTGCCTTTAAAGGCCACTGGGGAAATCTGTCAGTGCGCACAGTCACTAATCCATTATGAGATTGGGGAAGTAAAGTTCACCACCTTTTCTCGACACCTCTTCTATTGAAGCTCGACCTTGTCGCAATCCAAAGGCAATGAAGTAGTTTCTTAAATCCAGGACTTCCTTTACACAATAGCAATCTCAGAGCTTCCTGAATAAGGATTCCTCTCAAATGTTGTGCAACTGTAATGTGGCACCCCTTTCCGTCTGTTCCTTTCGTACTAGTATCTTATTTCTAAAGGGACGAAATGTATAAGATTAGCACTAAAACATTTTCTGAAAATATATGCCTTTAGATTTCCTAAGAGCATACCTTTCTACGCCATTACTATATCCGATTACCAATATGTATCAGAGGTTTCCCCACTATGTGTCGTCCCACATGGACGGGCATTGTGTCTCGTATGATTAGTTATGCCCCTTGAATTCTAGATTTTTATGAAATCCTCTCACAAGAAAATGTAATATCATCGTACAATTTAAAACTGTGAATTTAGGTTAATGGAAGTTTTCTAAAGATGGCTTTGCATGATTTCACGGTCATATGACGTTTAAAATAGACGACTGAAAACGTGTCTGTAAATCGTCTAGGAAAAAGATAGTGTTCCCGTAGAACGAAGTGTCACTAAGGATCGCCGACCCATGAAGTGTTTTTCACTAGACGATTTATAAGCGTCCAAATGAGTCCCGTGTATTCAATGTCTAGTGGCACTGACAAGTTCCTGCAGTTCATCTTTGACCCATGTATCTATCTGAGGATTAACCCTGCCTATAAACTACAGCTGCCTATAAACTACAGCCGCCTATAAACTACCGTTGCCTATAAACTACAGCTGCCTATAAACTACAGCTGCCTATAAACTACAGCTGCCTATAAACTACAGCTGCCTATAAACTACAGCTGCCTATAAACTACAGCTGCCTATAAACTACAGCTGCCTATAAACTACCGTTGCCTATAAACTACAGCTGCCTATAAACTACAGTTGAATGTGTGTATTAGAAAATCGCAGGTGAAAAAGGGGTAAGCGCCAAATCCACTAAGGCGACTGAATTCTCATAGAGTTCTCGTGAGACCGCGTGACCATGCGAATACATGCGAAAATGTCAAAAGGTTTTAATATTGTCGCAGGCCGGTCGCATTTCGATGCCAATTCGCATAAAAAATGCGACTCCCAAAGGACAGCCATGCGAAAGCCTGATCCACTGAAGCGAATTCTTCATGCAACTGGGCGAAATCTAGGCGAACGTGTGCGACCATCAAATACGTCTTACTGGATTTGGCGCAGAACACACGTTTCAGGTGCTTTGAAATAGTCGGCAACATTCTTTATTGTTTTATGTTTATCATTGGACTTATTATCTTCCATACAACAATACTGCGAACGAATGATTAACATAAATCAATACAAAATAACACCATCACCCATAAGAACAAAAAAAACGTTATGAGATAATAGTCTGGTAATAAGTATATAATTATAGGTTACAATTCGTGTGCATACACCTTCACCGGTCCTTCAAAGTCGCAAACATTTTCAGGTATCTATGTAGTGTCAAATTGCGTCACTATATATCTATGATCGTCTACCGTTTTCTAGATTTGCTGTTTAAACTAAACGATTTTAGTCGTTGATGAGGCGTAATTGTTCAGTGGTTCTAAATTTGAAAAAAAAACCAGTCACCTATAACCTTCTAGTGTAAACACCACGTATAGGCCCGTTTCCCATTGGCCGACAAACAAGATGTAGATTTTCTGTGTTTTCCTAATAGCCTATTTCCATTGTCCATCACTAAAAGGGGTATCCCACTATCACGATTTGAGCCTCCGACACACTACGATAGCCTTACGACAAGCGTTCCGATGAAAAATTGAAATTTTTATCGGTAGGAACGGGTCAATCGTGAAAGCCAGACTCGTTCCTTCCGATAAAAATTTCATTTTTTTCATCGGAACGCTTGTCGTAAGGCTATCGTAGTGTGTCGGAGGCTCAAATCGTGATAGTGGGATACGCCTTTAATACACAGTCAGGAACCACCGATGGACCTTAGCATTGCTGACACAAAATGGCCTTAAGATGACTATTAAAAGGATATTGAAGCTTTCTCCTCTCAAGCATGAACAAAAGAAAGAGAGTAGGGTGCCTAGTATTAAATGTTAACTTTAGCGATGTGATTAAATCTTATATTAGATGTCGCATGTACCGCATTTCACTACTTTCGGAATAGACAACAATAGGATAAACATAATTGCCGACTGTGTCTTAACAATGTTCAGCTCTTCTGAAAGAAAAGAAAGCTATAATGAAATCACAATCTTTTGTGCTTGGAGTCAAAAGTTCGGAAAGATAATATATATGAGCAAATAGAGTATGAATTGAAATACAGTTTAATGTGCTACGACAATGATTCCCAGCTTTTCCCTCCATAAACCTTCCGCACAAACTCATAACATTTGATAAAGGCCACGCTGTGTAGATCTAATGAAGATGAGGAGCTACTTCTTTCTCCTTTTATCTACGCCCAGTTTACAGCTACGAATTTGGACAATAGATTATAGAATCTTGCACCGCTAAATGATTGTTACAAAGGAAATATTAATAAGTGTAAAAATCTAAATTCCTAACCCAGTCAAAGATGTATCTTCGTCCAGCAAATCTCCTGCCGTAGGATATGTGTAAAGTGCTGCATGGTTTTTGGGGAGGGGGGGTTAAAGGTGGTACCCACTGCTTCCGACACACTCCGACAAGGCTTACGACACACTACGACAAAGAAAATCCCCATCGGAAAGGCTCTGTCGGAGTATGTCGGAGTGTGTCGTAGAGCCTTGTCGGAGTGTGTCGGTTTGGCGGATAAAGAAAGGTTGCCACGGTACCGACACACTCCGACACAAACGGCTCACTTGGGGGACTTAATTTATATAGGAAATATACTGAAAATTATGATTTTATCCAATTTTCTAAAAGAAAAACTTAGTGAATTGATGTCTTTTATCAATAGTATTAGATATCCGAACAAATATCTATAATGATGTATCTCAGACCCTCCTTAAGCGGGGTTTTCAGTCTGTCGATGGTTATATAGTAAAGTATACCTATATAAATGAAGGAAACCCCAGGTATTAGATAAAAGGTTTATTGAATAACCTAATCTAAGCAAATATATAAAAAATAAATACAAAATAAATAAAAAAGCAAATATCAAATAATAGATAAATGATATAACATATATACATATATAAATAAGGATTATTCATAGGAAATAGAAACTAAAGGAAGGACGGTCCCCCTAAAGGTGCGACTGTACACGACATAACGGTATAAAGGTGTTGTAGAAATAAGATATAAGTCTGTGGTACATATAAGGACATATTGTTTTATCACATCAAATTTCATTCTTGCAATGGCAGTATAAACTAATCTTACATGTTGACATAGGAAAGACACTCCACATTGCCGCCATGTCCAAATACACAAAGGAGTAAACAATGTATATAGTACAGTTAAGGTCACAAACCGGTCTTTAAAAAGACACCGGAGATAAGGAGTACGGAAATGAAGTGTAGATAAGATGCTATCATATTATACAATATTGTAGAAGGAGTGAATATACAGTTCTCTCCATTTTCATAGCTTTTACATAGCACGGAATGCTCCCGACACACTACGACACAAGCTGACCTCTACGATTTTTCAAACATGTTTGAATTTGTCTGAAGGGCTACGACACGGCTACGACACGGGCGCTGTGTCGTAGCCATGTCGGAGTGTGTCGGAAGCCGTATCGGAACGGTGTGTCCACTGCTACGACAAAAACCCAAAACGTTCGAATCTGTGTCGTAACGGTTGTTGGAAGGCTTGTCGGAGTGTGTCGTAGTGTGTCGGGAGCGCAGTGGACACCCCCCCCCCCCCCCTTAAACTACTAGTTTACGGATATTGGTAGCTGTCTTGCTGGCCGCAATATTGCGCAATTGATGAGAATTTGTGTATGTAGTACCACCAACATATTTGTTTACCTCTCCGCTAAAACAGGAATATTTTTTACACCGCCACGAATTATATCAATATAACACAGTCCCCACTACCAAAGGATTTTTACCGCTGACAGAATCAAGCTTGGTAAAAGAATCATGGATAGAGTGTTTTTCCAGACAACGATATGTCGGCAAACAACATTTATCAGCTGTAAACAAAGAGTCACCGATAACTAGAACAAATAACTTTTCTATGAGCACCATCTACCGACTTTTCTGCACCCGATATGATATCAGTGCCTTTTATATCAGTAGGCGTAAACGCCACCTCGTTATGTTTCAGCATGGAGTCAGATGACCCATCAAGGTATTTGATAAGGCCACCACCTTGAGAATTCCATCAGTATGGTGCGGAAAAATGCACTGAAAACCAGTCATCCACTGCAGCATCACCGACTATGTGATACAAACTGCAGTCCGTGGCACCACCAATAGACTTTTAGGGAAACACAAATATTCAGTGACATTTCTTTCGGCCAGTGGAAAGTTGCTTCATGAAGCTTTATGTTTTAGTACTGTCCATTGCACCATGGATTTTGATGGAAAATGAAACCTTCCTATGCACAACGATGGAAAAATTAGTGCATCGTATTGCATCATTGTGCTTCCGTGAAGCATGATCCATGGATGCTTGCATCGTATCATCCTACGATTCAGTACCAATACACTACGGTGCAGTAACACTCCACACAAAAACAACAGAATTAGTCCATCATAATCATGCGAGATGACTTCAATTTGGTATACAAGCATAAAACTTGATGTAGCAATAAAAATCAGAGTAGGGGTCAAGCTCAATTTTGAATATGACCATCAAATTCATTATGGTTGCCAAAGCTAATAGTACTTAACTGCATTTTTCCTTGAATGAACAGTAAAATATTCATTAAGTATGCCATAGATTTTATGTCTAGAAGGCAGGCGATATCAAACTATCAGGAATTTCTAATCTGTCAGCCAAATTGAAATCCAAAATGGCTGCTTAAATCAGCCCTGGAACCTATGTGGAATAGCAACTCAACTATCATATCTTTTAGTGTGACACCTTAGGTTTAGATTTTAGGGGGTCACAAATCCAATGCAATAATCAGAGTTTGTGTATAACCAATATTTGAAGAGTTGGGAAGGTCTATTAAATATCGACTCTCACTAGACGTAATGACAAATTACTGCTGTTCCTTCTTCAAACTCATAAACTACCCATCAATTTCTGGTCATCCAACCATTAAATGAGTTAGTTCTGCTTTGGCATAGCATTGTGTTGCTCGAAGGCATGGGGAATGACCATGTATGAGAAGCTAGGAGAGGGCTTCCATCACAAAGTTGCCTTTTTCAAACTCAGCAGCTACTTCTCAAGGTTGTTCCTGGCAATTAAATTTATTACAAAGATGCACACTTATACCTGTAGTCTCTTTTACTATGAATTGTTTTGCAACTCCACAGACATAATCATACTCTATTTCTGATGATAACAATGTTCTTCTGACCCTCAGGAACCCTAATATAAAGGTGTCACATTCAAAGTTGTGATGATTAACATCTGGGTTGTTACTGCACATCGGTTTTCAGACTGATTTTGGCAGCCATTTTGGATTTCAAAACGCAAGATCAATACGAAATCCAATAAGTGGCAGCACCATAATCACATTGTCTAGACCCTCTGCAGAATACAATTTCTGCAGAGGGTCATACAATATAATGTGATCATGTATAACAATAGGGATGGCTATATTTGACTGTAAAAGAACTGTATGATGGTATGCTGTTGTGCTCTAGGAGAGTATCGTAGGGTGTTATGACACAAATTCAGTGGATAAGGCTTCACTGATGGTGAGCTACGGCAAACAACCATGCTGAATATGTTGCACAATAGTCTGTCAATGGTCGCACTTTTCATTGTAGTAGGTGAACGCCCCGCCTAATACTAAGTCGGTTGAACCGTCCTCTTTTTGCTGGCGAAAATGCCTTGCATAATCGCAGGCCTTGAGCCCATCTGATCCTTGCAATACTAGGTTTCTACACCCTTGATGTAACTTTAACCTTTCCTTACATAAACACACACGTTGCAGAATACACGTAAAACAGAGCCTCATCAAAGACTTCCCAACGCTTCCTGTTGCGGGGAAACATTCCCCTTGAAAACTCCCGAATGAGGAAAAAAACCTTAGAACTGCGGATTTGCCAGTTAAATTTCACTTTGATTTGAAGGTTGTTAAAACGAGTCGCCTCCTCTTCTGAATTACCACACCCACGATTGGCAGTTAACCTCCAGGGTAACGGAACTTGGAGTTTTATCTGTATGCACAAAGTGTTTTAGGAGACTTAATTTGACAGCGGTTAGGATCCTCCGACAAAATAATCTAGCCGTTGTTAAAGGTGTAGTTGAGAAATTATTTTTACAAAGGAGCATTCCTAAGTTCATCAAGAGAAGAATTATTTGTATTCTGGTCTACTATTACTGTCTTGCGTTGTTTAAAAGGAACCGAAAGGTTATAGTTTCAATAGATAACTGCTACATATTCTGAATGCATCTATTTTTGTAAAAGACCTTAGCACTATCATTTTCAGAATGTAGACACCTTAGATTGTTTGATTACATCATAGTATACTCATCTGTATCCAGTACTCTTCATTTGTCTAGTTTGAAAAAAACGTCAACATGATAAAAGAAAACATCAGTCTCCAATGAATTAAATTGTCCTCACATTCATTGCTGATGCAAATCAAATTTCACTCATTTGTATCTGTAGCATAAAGCAAAGGACCTGGAGCAAACATCCAAACAATGCAACAACGCGTTAAAATATTATAGCTTAAAACAGATCTTAAGAAGGTAACCATAGAACTTTCCTTTTCAAACGTTTGTTATACCAATAACAATGGCAGTTTAGTAAGGAGGAAGGGAAATACCATTACAGCTCTATAGTCAATGATAATAAAATAAGGTGGGATTAATTAGTATCACACAAATTCTAATTACCTTCAGTCGTAGGTCGCATGTCTATCATGAAACTTGTACTATATAACAGCTGTAATGTTCTTTATCTCACGCCTAGCATTTTTCCCCATAGACTCAACATTGGGAACTCGTATCCAACACCCATGGCATATTTTGAAAAAATATTCAATGGGGGACTATGTCACAAAGGTTTCTCATTTTTCAATGAGGAGGGTACGATTCAAAAACGTATTTAAGTTTATGGTCAGGGGTCGATCCCCACCTCGTTTAAATTGCTACGTAATCCACGACTTGTGAATTACTTTTCGACTGTCAAGGGAATACGAGCACTGACCCTTCATAGGTTTCCTCTATAGTATATGTACAGGTCTAAATATTTTAATTACAAAAGAGCAAAGTTCATGCATACATAGAAAATCTGGGAAAGAGGGGAAAGAGAGAAGGTAGAATCCAACCAAGAAAATACATAATTGTAAAGTGTAGATTGCAGAAAATGGATGTATTGAAAATGTACGCATGCATGAAAACATTCAACGGGAACATAAACGAGTTCTGCTGAAAAGAGAAGACAAATAGAGACCTCGTTTTCTGAATGTATTATTGTTCAAAGGTTAAATGTGAACAGAACGAAGATCGGTAAATATTTATTAGTGCTCAAAGGTTAAACGTGAGCAGAATGAAGATTCTTATTTCAAAATAATGTATAATTAAAGAGTTCTGTTGAGCGATAGATGAGTCGTGAATTCTAGTAACCATGGAAACCTGTCGAAGAAAGCGTACAAGAAAACACACCTTTCTAAAAGCTGAGGACATGTCAATTTATATCAACAGAAAGACGAAATTACCAGGCATTACCCTGTTTACTAGAAAACTTATAATCACTCTCTTGAAAATTGCCAAAGAATCTGAAACGGTTTCATCATCGTTATTTTATTTCTCAGAAACCATCGGCCCCGGGATTTTACACCGCAAACAATTGTCAACACCCGAGGCCATTCCTGGTCGTACCCCTCCTTATGACACTATTGTTCGTTACACACTCGTACGCTGGGGACGATATCGTAGTTGATGCACGTGTGGCTCTCAATCAGCTTCATTGAGGAGACAAGCGATCCAATATGCCACTTCAGAGCCACTCGTGCACCAAATCCTGATATGTGCAAATGTGCATATGCTATTGAGAAACCAGTAAGAAGGAGACTAAAAGGGTAAGACATTGATGGGTGCAAAACCAAACTCATGGAAACGTTATATGGAAAAACCAGCCGATGAATGTATACACAATTACATTTCCAAGACGTCTTTCCTGCAAATACGCACTTTTTCGGCATATATCATAAAATTGCAGAACGGAACAGTACTCTGTATTTCTTGGAGCACTTCAGCCGCACGTTGTTATACCTACTGGACATGTTCCTTACACGTTACTACGTGTAGTGATCAGTGTAACATAAAGAAAATTTAAAGTGCATTATTTAGAAATGGATCAACTATGATCTATACATTCAGTAGATGATCGAAAGGTAAACTGCTATTAAGTGTTTCCTGCGACTAAAGAGCGAGTGTTTGAAACCCAGACCATTGGAGAAATGTGTTACACTGAGGTAGTCCGTGGCAGGGTGGGACAGTAGAGACATGTATAAGACCGGAGCAGGCTGGGGCAGTGTAGACGTGTAAGGCTGGAGCAGGCTGCGGCAGGCTGGGACAGTACAGACATGTGGTAGACCGCAGCAGGCTGGGGTAGTGCAGACATGTGGTAGACTGCAGCAGGCTGTGGTAGTGCAACTTTGTTAGACTGCGGCAGGTTGGGTTGGTACAGACATGTGTAAGACTGGAGCAGGCTGGGGTGGTACAGACATGTGGTACACTGGAGCAGGCTGGGGTGGTACAGACATGTGGTACACTGGAGCAGGCTGGGGTGGTACAGACATGTGGTACACTGGAGCAGGCTGGGGTGGTACAGACATGTGGTACACTGGAGCAGACTGGGGTGGTACAGACATGTGGTACACTGGAGCAGGCTGGGGTGGTACAGACATGTGGTACACTGGAGCAGGCTGGGGTGGTACAGACATGTGGTATACTGGAGCAGACTGGGGTAATACAGACATGTGGTAGACTGGAGCAGGCTGGGGTGGTACTTATACATGTGGATGAGAAGCCAAACCACATCATTCTCGTTGATGACATTGGGAGAATGTGACAGGTAACAGCTGGCCATTAGGTTTACATTGTATCCAGTGTTAGTCCGGTGTCCGCCCTAACTTATCTCATGTCCATTCCAACTAGTTGACAGTCCTTACCTATGATATTCTCTATTCATATGCTTCAGTCAAGTAAGACTGTACTAGAATGTACACAATCAAAAGTCAGTCGTTCTCATAACATGTATATCTCGTAAGGGAGCTAAAAGAGCTCTAATTTAGGGTAATGTGATAATTCATCTTATATTTTTTATCACCACCCCAGTGGTGTAAAAACAGTACGAAAAGCTGAAATCTGTAACGGACCTGTCATTGACCGGTTGTGAAAGCAAAAAATCAAACAAACAAGCAAAAGATCCACAATGGAATGGCCACAAATGTAGGCCTATTATATAGTATAACAGGTTTTAGGATGGGTGTTATTAGAATCGATTTCTCTCAGCAAGTTAACAGAACGAGGATATAGTTAAGTCCAACCTAATACCTAGAATTGCAATGCGTAAAAACAGCTGGTATAGTGTATGAATAGCTGAAAATGTTCCTGATCCCGTCCGTTCAATTATTTCGTAATACGCATAACGTCAGGACGTGAACAACGCACAATATGTCACATCTAGTAAATGCATAGGTAGGCTGATATGATGTTTAGGATAATGTTGTGCGGATGAGAATAAATATGCACACTTGTCCCTAAAAAATGTTGTTGTTTTTGCATGTGCATACACCATATAGACTGGTTTCAGATACAAGCGGCAGTAATCTCCGAAGACCACGCGTAATAATCTTCGAGCGATAGTTATCGGTGGTCATTCGGTCCGTTGATGGGTTTGCACCTGACTACCGATTATAGGTTATCTGTGTACTAATATACATGAGAATCGATCATTTATATCGAAGACAAAACACTGAATAGTAACCCTGTAAAAAAACTTTTTGTTCACTCTCCCTCGTGGGTATCAGCATTGGATTTTTTATTTTATTTTGGTGGGGTAGGGGAAAGAACCAACGCATACGTCTTTTCACACTGAATATTAACCCTTCTCAAACTATGGCCCAATGTGGATATTTCCGATCACAAAATTCCGAGGTGAAAAAAGGTTATGATAAAAGCCGTTGTCAGCGATCTGTAGGCTCTAATTTCTATTAAAAAGAAGAGGTGCTTGTCAACAGAGTATCTCTATAAATCTGTGTTCTGTTACAGAATTGTACAACCCTTTTGATTGTATCAGCCACCTCAAATATCCGTCGATGGTGCTGTATTATGCGATTTGGAGAACTGAAAGCGTTAACCCTGTTTTGAATTTTTCTATTTACACCTAACAATATTTCATCGGAAAGGTTTAATAGTCGGTCAGTGGTGGCAGATACTATGATCTGTTGTCTACATCGGTAGGTGTAAACTGAGCTTTGGACCCATAGAATTGTGTGGTTTTTTTGTTGTTTTTCTTTTGAGGGGGGGGGGGCAATTTTGAAGGGGATCTTGTATTATACAATCACCAAATTCGGTAACATGGCTGTTCTTCCACTCTGGCCCTAGACCCCTACTCCTCATTCTAATGGCAGGTGTTAGCCGAATGGGCAGTGGGTACCATTTTTGTGTAAGTCTTTGATATGACCCGACCGGGGTTTGAATCCACGACCTCCCATACTCGAGGCGAACACGCATCCCACTTGGCCACCGAGCTTGGTGATGGGAATGACTTAAAGCATCATTTCCGTAGGAGGGGTGGGAATGACTTTTGACCTTCTTTATTTACAAATTTTCAAGACGGTATGAGAGGACGGGCTTTCGCTGCATTATACTCGTACTGATAAAAAAAGATAAATAATTTGAGGCATTTAATGTTTTACAGTATGTTCTCTGTTCACCCGTCCTCATACCTTGCCAAGCGGACCCACCCCTCTGCAACTCCCCATGGTACAACCCAGCCACCTCATCACAAGGGTCAGGCGAGCTGCCCTCCCATCAGATAACCGACTGGCAGAACAGGGGAAATGGCAAGTTAACACCTGCAGACGGAAAGTGCACGGACATTTTATCTGGAAGAGAAAACCAAGATGGTGCTGCACCCCGAGAAAATGTCGGTATTGTTAATCAGTGACACTGCAAGTCAAAGCGTTTATACCTAACGACTGGTTATACATCTATCTACACCGAAGAAGTATTTGAATTTTTTTCTGTTTACACTCACCTATATCTCATCTGAAACATCTGATAATCGGTCGACGGTACCAGATTCTATAATCAGTTGTCAAAATCGGAAGGTGTAAACTGGACCCAAGAATTTCACTGTGAAGATCTCGAACCGAATAATGTGCAAATGGGCACCATCTGACAACTTTATGTCTCACCGATTTAATCTATCCGAGTATATTTAGGCCTAGTTTACACCTACCGATAGAAAATGGATCGATAAAATGTCAGGAAAAAAAGCGTCGGTTGGTGGTGCTCCCCGAGAAAATATCGGTAACGATAATAGGTGACACTGTATATATATATATTAGTCATTGAGATATCTACACTTGACGACCGACAAGTCGTTTATTCAAGTATTTATCTTACCCCTGATGACCGACTATTGTTTCCATGTGCATTGATTTTCATTAGTGTCGATTATGGATAAAGTGAAGGAGAAAGTCGGAATATTAACCCTGAGTAAACTGAAGCTGAATGCATTTATTTCCTATTGCACAATGAGAGGATTCATATGTGGTCGAAAAAGGATTATCACGAAAAATGCTGTCGATGAGAAAAATGCACTATTTTCCATAACAAGCAGAGCTTGTGAAATTCGCTGTCTCTTCACCGACGACTTCAAAGAACTTTGATATCGTCGGAGGCCTCAAACTCAGGCCTGAGGGATTGGTGGAGCCTTATCAGGCAATTTGAAGCCTGGAAATAATTGACCAGATCTGTTTCCTTTGTTTAATTTAAACCTACTGATATTTTATCGGGAACGTGTAATGGTCAGTCTGCAGTGCCAGATTGTAGAATCGGTGGTCATAACCGGTAGGTGTAAACTGGGCCTATAATCTTGCTGGAATTAGATAGGCCTAGAAAATTTATTGGTAATGCCGAATTTTCTATTTCATGTTTCCACTTCTGGGGATTTCTGTGGAAAAGAATTCGATGGAGGAAGACAGATCGATCAGGATGCAAAAATCGGCAAGTAGAAACAGACCTATAGCCGGGCCGACACCTTCAACGGGCGATGATTCCAAATCTCTGATCAAATATCGTTATTTTCTCAACGTCCAGTTCATTACACGGCCGTCAGGCGGCGCGATATAGTCCCCCCCCCCCCCCCCCCTCATGGCTCAGGGCCGGGATGTGACCCCCGGGGGCGCCGGCCCCCTCACAGGGCTCCCTCCGCCATCTCAAACCCCGGTGAATTTCTGACATCTAGTTTATTACATAAGGGATCGGCATAGGGGAGGGATCAATAAGGTTCTTACCCACATTTAGGGAGACTGCCAGAGTTGTGTGAGAAAAGGTCAAGAATGGACGGTTAGCTCATCTTCTTGTCGACAACTTGACGTAGCACAGGGGGATTCCGGGTAAAGGCTGGATGATTGGAGACAAAATGTTGAGCGTGTCCGGGAACGTTGTTATCTCTGGTTTGTATGGATTCTGTCTCCAAGTAACAGACAGTGAGGCCATTGATTTTAAAGCCCCCTGAGTTTGGTTCATTTGAAAACATATAAGGCTTTTCTACCGTTATGCTTACAAACTTCATGCTCGGTTGATGATTTGAAGAAAAAACAAACTTTATTTTAAATAGTAAGGTAAATGCTATCATATTACCAGGATTCTTTATTGTCAGTTTCAAGTGCGGACACCCACGCGACTACATAACCATTTAGCTACCCCTCATAAAGGTGAACCGTAGGAAGATATCTCCAAGCATTCCCAAGTGAACCACAGCAAATATCTCCAGGCTTTCCCAGGTGAACTATACAGCATGATGCCTTCAGGCATTTTAAGGTGAACCGCAACAAGATATCCCCAAACATTTGCGTGACCCATTCAGACAGGGTGGACACGGGTAGGTGGGGCCAGATGGGGTTTGGCAGGGGTGGAGATGGGTGGATTTTAGTAATCGGGCGTGGGTGAGGGTGGACGTGGGCGGGCGGTAGTGATTGTGCCATGGATGGGCGGGATTGGATGGGGTAGATTGGGATGGACGGACCAGGACACTGGTTGGGGGGGGGGGGGGATGGACAGGGTGGATGGGAGTGAACAGGAGTGAACAGGGCGGAGGGGGGTGCATGGCGATAGACTGGGATGGGTCGAGTAGGCTATTTAAATAACAAAGAGTACCGATTGAAACTAGCTGCGATAATCCAGCTGACGGATTACCCGCTTTTGGTATCGTTGATTCATGTAACTATATCAAATCAGACCAAACATGTACCACTGATACTTGATACAATAAAGAAACGTTGAATTTATTTTTTTTAAATAGCGCAGGTGGATGAGAGTGGGATGGAGTGGACAGGGGGCAGAGAGGGTGGACCTGGGGATAGAGGGATGGACAGGGAATTGGAGGTGCTGTGTGGTAATAACTGTGGTAAGTGCTGGTCCCTGGCATGTCACTATGATGGACGAAGTGGTGAAGTCGGACCAGCACGTGTTGATGAGGGGAGGCTTAGGTTAATTAACAACAAACTCGGCTCATCAGGCTATACATAGATGCGTGTTACCAGCTAGCATATCGGCCGGCTGAATATAGAACCTACTCAATCATAACTCTAGTTTCTACCTACCAACTTTTGATACTGACAAATTTCCCGGTACGCTGCAAGAAAACCCCCACTTATTTCATATATATGCTACCGTGTAAATGCATGTATCCGATGTGCATTGGCATGTTTTTACATATATACGCCAAACATTCAAATCCCAATACAGCATAATGGCTGTATTTGCTGCGAACCGTATATGAAGAGAAATATACTGTGGTCGTATATATGTTATATATGTGTGACAAATATACATGTATGTATACTAAAAAAAGGTTCTCCACCCGACTGCCCTGCCCCCGCCACTCCGTTTGCCCCCCCCCCCCCCCCCTTTCAATTTCTGACCATTGACCACTTTTTTTTGTTTATTCATTCAAATATTCTTGTTCGATGTACAACATCGCTCTTCCACACGACGGTTAGGTACAGGTATTCCTTTCATGTTTTCTTGTAGCATCCTTACCAAATACGTACATTACCAGACGTGCATTTCCAGTAGTATAAAATGTGACGACATTAAAAAGAACATCAGGGACATGTGTGAATGCCAGAATCTTTAGATACTAGGTGCCCACATTCCAGTTGAAAAAGAATACGGAGGCTAATGAAGAATCTTTGACGGAGTCAAAAGCAGAATTTGGATTACCTTGTGACACCTTTGACTTTGCAATAGATCAACTGGCCCGTTGTCATATAGATCTGTTTGAGTCAAGACTTACAAACTAATTGTCTAGATATTATAGTCGTATCCTAATCCAGAAGCTGACTCTATTGGTGTATTTTCATTCAAATGGACTAATGGCTTCTATGCATTCCCAAAGTTCAGACTTAGCCTCAGGGTGCTTCAACAAGGCAGGAAGGACAAGGCCGAGGGCATCTTGATCCCACCGTCGTGGGAAGTGTAACCTTGGGAAGGCCTCCTGAGACCAGTCAAATGATAGCTGGACTTAGGACTAGTGCACCTGAGAAATCTGATATCAGGAGAACTGTAGCCACTGCATCATGTTGCATAGGTGATCCAGACAGAACACTATGTGCTTAGGGATTAGACCAGAAGCTGCTAATTTGTATATGCAGCCATGGAGGGTCTCAGCTTCTGAAAAATGGTTTTGAATCTAATGAAACAATGGTCTACTTTACGTTGTTAGATCTTAGGAAATTTATGATTAAGACACTTATGTTTTTGAGAGAACATAATCTCTAAACGTCCTAGGTACAGAGGGTTTTTTTTGATGATGAGGATGTTTTTCTACAGTAACACTTTATTTAAACATGTACTAAGGAAGGACAGGCCATAGAACAACTCAGTGTTGCATTAAAAAGGTACTGTAATTTCATGAAGCAAGACAGAGGAAGCCATACAGAGTTATGGATGACATTGGGGAAAGAACCAACTTTGTTTCAAAAGATAACAAGATAAATAAGAACGACCATGGCGGAGGCAGGGATTAACACACAAGTGTTCAACGCACACTCTACTATGGGAGTAGTTACATTCAAAGGCACCCAAAGAGGCTTGTTAATGCAATATTTTCTGAGGAAAGCCAGGTGGACAAATGCCAAAACATTGAAAAAATATGCACTATAACAGGAGACTAAGTCTACCTTTAGTTAGACGGAAGAATGACAAATATAAAAGCCACCATGTTCACCAGGTTCTACAGGGGAATGATCATCTGGGGTGATACCGCCTTCCAGATTACAGATCTTTAGACAGAGAAAAAAACTCCTAGACTAGCAACCAACTTTCTCTGAAGAAGCTTAAGTAAAGCGTCAAAGGCTATTTTGATATTTGTAACAGGAAGTAGACTTTACAGTTCAAATGAGACGAACCTTTCGGGTAGAAATTGATATTCGACCTGAGGTCTACAATATTCCAGGATCATCAGATTGATTCCCACCCAAGACTGTTATTTCCTCTACAGTAATTAGGTTAGTTGCTCATAGTGGTATTTTACCTGTGCTCCTTAGGATTTAAGATACTGCTTGCACCCATCAAATATATCACCTTCTACCAAGGTAAGTGTCTTTTAATATGCAGATTATCTAAGACATGACATTATCCATTTTGGGATATCATTGTCATTGTAGGTACGATGATAATGACAAGATTTTGATTGAAACATGCTGAATGCCTCTATAACCTCTTCCCATCCTATTGGCAACATTTCTGAGGGTATTCCACGGTAAAAATAGTACCAAATCTGAAATATCATAAAATGATGCAGGATGTTCTCTTAATGCCGATTTTTTCAAGTTCCTATTAAAGGGATTTACTTAAAATATTTTGCGAGAGGAATTAATCCTTACCCCAGTAACAAAGAGGAATGGTACTTCAGAAAGAACGTGTTTCTTTTCCTAAGAAGAGGACCCATTATCAGAAAGGGTTTATCCAACAAAGCGGGCGTAGCAATAACTCGATAGATGTCTCTGAGAGTCTCACTCCCGTGTTTGCAGACGGAAGATAATTCCCAGCAATGAGCTAAGACTCTTTGGATTCCTCTGTGTGCAATGGGATTACACACGCCCGCCTGCCACTACACGTGTCTTTTTCATCTTCGCATTTTCTTCCAAGCATCCTGTCTGCATTGGGTAAGAAACTAATAATAAATCACGAAAACCTTGCCTCGGCTACCACGACGAGAAACGCTCGGTTTAGTCTGGTTGTAAAGATTGGGTCCTTATAGCCAAACATCGCCATGTTGGGGCGCTTACTCTGAGTAGTTATTTTCGAATAAATGGAACGGAGAGAGGTATTGCTTGTTGAGACTAGATTGTTTATTGTCGGTGGGCATAAGTACAACAAATTGATATTACATCACAGCAAATTAATATTACATCACGTTAACTGTAAACTTCGAGGTCGTGAGGACTTAAACCGTGCAACATTAATGGACTTCTCCATGAACATGAATTTAACCTATTGTTGAGCAATCATCTTCTTGTATGAGCCTCCAAGATAAAGAGAAAACAGTCTTCTTTATAGGTCCCTGATAATTCTTTGGCAGATTACTTAACGGATTGTACTTGGTAACGAATCATGGGCCATCACACGACCCAAATCTGCAATGGGACCTCATGATCAAGCATATTGATGCCTATTTAGATATTGCATTCCCTATTTATAAAGAGTATGAGGTTTAAAAAAACTCAAAGATCCATGGGACATTGATCATATTTTGTCACTTATAGACGAGAGATAAAGATAGTGACGGACCCTTTTGATATCTAAATAGCAGTTGAGAAATATGATATTATGAAACTGGTCAAAGATATCCTCAGGAATTAAAAATATTTCAGGGTTATTTAGTTGGTTTCGTTTGCATTCAAGGATCTTGCGTTTGTATTCCAGAACTATTGATCGGAGGTTCCTCACTGCATGTCAGTAGAGAATTAGCAGTCGTCACCTTATCCTGCTGACCTGTTACAAAAGGCTGATACACATGAGAAGCGTGTACGCTTCACAACAAATTGTACAGACTGACACCCTCAAGATGAAATCCTCAAACCCCAAAAGCCTGCAGTGAGGGTGTCAGTTGTCTCTGCCGCTTGTCTGAGATGAGAACTAATCCCTTCCTCCCACAGGGCTAGACTTCACAAGCCCTCTTTGTTTGGTTTCTTTTTAATTGCTGATGGTCGATTACAAAGGGCGTAGGATATGGGAAGGCGATGCCTACCTTTGGGGAAATGTCAGCCATCAGCGCATTCTCATTTTGTTATGTCCACCCTTCTTATCTTAAGGGGTACACTCAAAGGCCAATGTTCTCTTAACTGCAGACCTGTCCACTGAATTAATGAGAAATGCAATTGTTTCTAATATTTAGTTCCTCGTATGATTAGATAAAGTGATTTCTGTGGAGTTTTTAAAAATAAAAACAACTATTAGTCATTGTTCTTGCATAAATCACTATTTACTGTAAGTTGTCCTAAAATCTTTACCCAGAATGGCACAACAGAAACTAGCTCTGACCCTTGCCTGACCCTTGCCTAGCTGTCCTACATCTACCGACTATGGCCGACTCTGTTAGGATACCTCACCTGAGACAAATTAGGGTCCGTTTGTCGTTGACAAAGGTAGATAAATGTTCCGAAATCCCTAGAAGTATATTGGGCTACATCTTCAACAGGCATTTACACTTTTTAGTTCGATTACTTCTGAACTGTAACCCCTTTACCAAAACCAAAGAAACCTTATGGTGTGTCGCCATGACTTCAAGCTGTCTTGATAGCAAAAATGTATTTTTTAAATCACTGAAATACAAAGGTAGCAATCTCGAAATAAGATAAAGAAATCGTTCGTTGGGTTCTAGCTGGATAACTACTATTATCATATACTCTTTTGAACAGCAAAAAGGAAGGAGCATAATCACCACTGACACAAAAATATATTACTTTTGAAATCTGCGTTTCTTGAGGGATGGTTCTTTCTCTTAAACGAGTTTCTGAGCAACAGTCATTTGTGCAGCATAATAAAAATCAGGCCATAGGCAAAATGCTAGTACTGCAGCAGTTGACTATTTCATGGTGGCTTGAATTGATCTGACGAGTTCTATATAATTCTAGCCATCATATCAAAAGGCATCTAGTGTAAACGCTTGAGGAAGTTCTTGGATCAACGACTATTATGCCTGATATGGCGTAATCGGGCACCACCTGGGAGGTGGTTTTAAAACCAAGAATGCTATTGGCTAAATGATAATGACTAGGACTAACCTCAGTCGATAGTTACCACAATCGGGGTGTCAGTCCCTTTTTTAAATGTGGTCCTCAGAATTCCAGGATAGCTCTTGCTGTTTTTCTTGTTTACATTTTACCTTAATCGAAGACGTTTTGTTATAAAGGGTGAACCCACCTAGCAACGGACCTAAGAAGAGGTAAAACTCGTGACCTTTTAAGAAACTCAAGATAAACCGTTTTTCCTGATCGTCTTGTAAGACCGTCCTACAAAAAGGTGGATCACTTCGGGGAACGAGGAGGCAACAAAGACCAGTTATTAATTAGTTTTAAAACACCTTCAGAAGACTATTGGCTAGGCAATCTACAGCCGTCACGTTTTCAGTCTAGTATAAACGCCGGGTTAGGGGATTAATAATGAGGCTTTAATCGGGCTCCAATAGCAGACATTTTTGGCAAATGACCATTTTCATGAGATTGATTGGTCGATAGAAACTTGGCCCGACCACTGACCGATTTCTTTTCGGAAAGAAACAGATATCGTTAAAGTTTCTTTCGGCCATATCGGGTAGATATGATTCCATTGTATTGTATAGGCAGTCATCTTGCTCCCGTCATACACAAAACAATGGTGGCGGATGCCGTTATCTATGAATGGATTTTTTTTTTGTTTCGGCTTGCCATAGAGGGGTTTAGCCTTGTCTTATAATTATCGATGGATTGTAACAACCGATAGCATCTGGGGGGTGTTGAATGACCAATGGCAATGTGGTACGATGCCTCGTCCAAGCACTCTTGTTTAATAACCTAAACGATCTGTCGCTAGGAGAGTCCTTTAGTAAAAGAGATATGGTTAGATCGTACAAAAATGTTGAATTATTTGACGCATATCGTCCCTGGGTCTCATTGGCGTATGGAAAAGCGTCTTCATGGACGACACTCAATTAGGTATCGGAGGTGAATCAAATTAACAAAAACAGCCTCGTTTGTTAATTAACTGGTTTAAAAAAATTCCCACTCTCCTGTGGAAGATTAAAAATATTTCCAGTGCTCATGGAGAGTTGAGGGTCTTTTATAATTGGACATTTTTTTCAGATACGGAAAACGATCACGTGAGAGCCTAAACCAACCACGGTCACGTTCTGTAGTGATTTGCTGAATTATTAACGCCCAGAGCCTTAGCACCTGAATACACATATAGTCAGGGGGCCAGTTCCCTGAAATCCTGTTATTTAAGGAGTTTCGTTCCATGGAAGTATAGCAGCAATTTTATTGCATCAAATGAAAGCTAAGACTTTGGCCATTCCAGATATGGTAGCCATTTTTCTGTAAATGTGTCCATTTGACCTTTTATTAGAGGTCAAAGGTCAAAGGTCATCAAATTTCAGAGGGTTTTGAAATTGAGACATATTTTGTCATTTCTCCAAGAGTATTAAGTTGATTTCTTAGATATTTGGTAAATATATTAAAACACCATAGAGTCATCAGCTTTTGTCACCATCTTGATTTTGATCAAGGTCAAGGTCACCAAATGGAATGTTTCCACCCAGAATTTCACCCAATTTCCTATAAGGACTTACAATAGTTTCTATAACTTGTTCTAATATGCCTGTATTTCAACTTAAATGATATATCTAGATACCTGATACCATACCCTAGATAAGCCCTAAAGATAGAATTCCCATCATACATCATTAAGCCACAGCGAGGTCAAAGGTCAACATATATGTTCATACAAAAGACCAACATAGGCCACTGAAATTGAGACATATTTTTTCATTTCTCAAAAAGTATTTGGTGGATTTCTTAGATATTTGGCAAAATCATTTAGACACCATAGAGCTATCAGCCTGTGTCACCATCTTGATTTTTCTCAAGGTCAAGGTCACCAAATGGAATGTTTTCTTCCAAAATTTCCCAATATTTCCAATAAGGATTTACAATAGTTTCTATAACTTGTTCTAATATAGCTCTATTTCAACTTGAATAATATATTTGGATACCCTGCACCATGCTCTAGCAATGTTCTAAAGCAAGCCTTCCCATCATGCACCAATAAGCCACAGTGAGGTCAAAGGTCACGGTATCTGTTCATACATAGGCCACTGATGTTGAAACATATTTCGTCATATCTTTAAGAATATTTCACCAATCTCTTAGATATTTGTCACAAAGATTTATATTCCATGGTACTCTAAGATTCTATAACAATCAAACATTTTTTCCAAGGTCAAGGTCACTAAAAGGAATGTTTTTCTCAAAATTTGACCAAATATTCAATTAGAAATTGTAGTAGTTTCTATATAAATTTACCTAAAATACCTGTGATTTAACTTGCATCACATATTTCTAAAACTGATATCAGTACCTCACAATGTTGTGAAATTGTCTTCCCATCATGCATCATTAAGTGACAATAAGGTCAAAGGTCAAGGTAAGATTCCATAGAAAATCATGAATACACCAAATCTGATAGGGAATTGAGATTGAAATTGAGAACGTCTTAAGATATCTTCAATAATATATGATCTTGAGCCCTTCCATATTTGACCAAAAGATGCATATTTTACAGTGCTATTAACATTTTCCAAGGTCAAGGTCACTGAATGGAATGTTTTAGGCTGGAATTACCTGATTAATCAAATACTTTAGAAGAGATGGGACCTGTTTTTAAAAGTATTCCTAAAAAATTTGGTGTATAACCCCATTTACCGGAATTTGATAAGATACAGTTTGTAACTATGGTTTTCATAAGGTCTCTATTATGGATTAGCCTATTTCAGCCTTTATTTAGTCTTTAATGTCTTTGGCTTCCTGACCTTTATTATTGTATTGAATAAGCTACAACTGTGCTAAGATCAGGAATGAACCTTTGGCATATAATGTTTCATCAATAGAGATATTGGCAACTGCATTTTACTAATTTTTTGAAGAAAAGATATAGTGTAGAATAGCTCAACAATGCGATATGCGTTATTAGATCTGCTGTCAATATTAACTGTAAAACTGATGCCACCAAATGTAGTTAGGTACTTTACTCACCCTACTATTGTGGTGTCAAAGTATTGGACTCACTAACTGCACCAGTTCAAATGGTACAGACTAAGCTAGATTTCAGCAAAACTATTCTTTCCTACTCATAGATGTTGCTTGATACCAACCATTAGGTCAAAAACCAAACTCATTTCATCTTTCATATGCTTTGGTAATGATCTGCCGTAACCAACAGTTATGTGAAAAACTTAGTTTAATGAGAGATGCTTTTTCCCTAAATGATAAATCACAAAAAAAACTGAATAGATATATGACCATATAGTTGATGAAAAAGATATCTGAAGTGTCTTAGTTCATACATACCTGGAGAACTGTTATCAAATCTGGACAGCAAAAGGTGAATCAATCATTGATATATAAAGTCCTATTAGAGGAGAGGAAATTAGATTGAATATTTTTTGTATTTCTCTTAACTCATGTAGGATTATTCTATGAATATCCATGAAATGATTTGAGATTTGCCGAGTAGGCCTTCAGGAATGAGTCTATAGGGTATGATGAAACATATGCCCCAAGGCTTGACCTTGACTCCCAGGTAACATGCCATTAAAGGGCTTTTGGGAGACTTGGGTAGTATAAGCAGACTCAACCATATGAAAATATTTTTTTCTTCAAATAGTCAAGGTCTCTTGTGAAAACAAATGGACTAAGATGAAAAACAAAAACCTTTTTACACATATCAAACCATATGAGGTTGAGGCCAATGTCTCATCCTGCCAGAACCAGTCAGATTTCTCTCTTGACTATTGGCATCAATGGCACCATTTTTAGACCAGTATTGATTTCTTCTCGAGTGGTTTGAAGCTTGAGACAGACAGACAGGTATGCCCCTGGGTTACAGATGGGTCTATAGTATTTCAGATGATTGGGAGCTATTGCCTGAAGATGGCAGTCTTTCTTGCCAAAGCTTTGGACTTTGGGGTTGCTTATGCATATGACAAATAGCTGATCATCATGGGTTACCATACACCTTTTCTATTGGGTGGTGGAGACCTGCTATTCTTCCTAGAGTAAACAAAGTAAGGTCTGTATTTGCATCCTAATAGGTGACTATCATGCTTTTGTTCCTGAATGCCATAAGGGCTTGGACAAGACAAATAACAAATATTCCATCTGGCCTGGACCATCCACTTACTTATTTGACCATTTTGCGGCTTATTTTACCATTTTGAGTCAATGTGCCTTGGCAAATTTGCACATGGAAATATTTACCAACTCCATTTCAGCATCAATGTTGTATCTGATCCATATGATAGACCTCTCTGAAAGAGACATGGAGAAGTGTAACTTATGTTGCTAGAAAAAAAACAGCTTTTCACCATAGAGGTTACATAGATAGGCCAGTATGTGATATCTGAGGCCTGCAATCATCTAGACTTCTTTGAAGGTCATCTTTTCTTGGCCATTAAAGGAGACAGGATTTAATGTATATCCTGTGAATATCTGCAATGGTGAGGAACAGATAAGCAAGGGAGTATGCACAGAGCTACAAGAAAGCATTGTGAGGTCAGCCTTTAACATGTAGGATTCAGTGATATGGGCCATCCCTAACAGCAGGGAGGGTATATTTGAAGGGGATGCCCTAGAACCTTCTAGGGAAAGAAATTCCCTGGGAGAGCAGTAAAGTTTGGGCAGTGTCTCGAGGAATGGTGTGAGAGGTTATGCTTAGAGAGAAGATTGTGTCATGGTCCACTAAGTTGATGTGGTCATGTTGTGCTGGTACCCATTGTTTAATGGCTTTTGCAGGCATAGGCTTCAAAAGGCTAAAAGGCAGGTTGCTTCCAGGCCTCAGGGACAGTTGGGCTCATGGGATGGGTGGCTAAATATCTCTATTTAATCCCACACTCAGAGCAAGGTGTTGTGATATGAGGGAAGTTTAAAAGACATTCAAGACAGTCAAGCCCTGGTTTATGTGCCCCGAGGCCCAGTTTTATGCACCTGCAGATGGGCCTCCCTCATGTCCTACTTATGCAATCCAACTGGCCAAGTGGGGAGTGAGAGAGTGATACTAAGAGCATTTTATATGGTGGCCATCTGCCCAAGCAATAGACAGCTGATATTGTGATGAGGCTGTGACCCTCTTCAGACCAACCTTCAACCTATTTAAAGTTATACTTCTGAGCATCCTTGAGGACTTCCTCAAAGTAAAGCACCATGAGAGGTATCCAGGCCCAGTGGTAGAAGTGTCCTTTCCACTGAAATCTGTCCTCTGCTTAAGTCTTAGCTGGGCTCAGAATACAGAGTTGTATGAAAATGACCCCAGGGTCCACTTATAGAAAATACAGTATAAATCATAGTTTCTAGGAACCCCTGACTAGGCCTTTGATGTCCTCATTGCACTCAGCTGCTCCAACAAGGGTGATAGGTTGTGTGCTAGTTGTTATTTGGGAAGTGCCTGAGCAATGGCAGGATGGCAGTTGATTCAAACTTCAGTGGCTTCTTCCTAATATATATGATCCTTTGAGTATAATAGAGATTCAATCTGGGTGAATTTGCCATTGAAATAGGATGGACTTCTCCTCCAGGTATTGAATTTTAGTCAACCTGATAGTCTAAGTTGTTGGAGGACTGAGGCCAGTTTAGAACTAGAAGAAAAGGCCATTTATGTATGTGAATGTAGCTGCCAACATAGAACATGAAGGCATAACATCTGCAGTAGCTATACATAATAGACCAGATAAACAGGAGATTGCATTACTCTATCTTCTTAACCCTTTACAGGCAGTGCTCTGTGACAGAGCCACATTGGACAGGGTGAGATATCAAATGTCACTCTAAAATTCTACTATTTTCTCGGATTAACAGTATTTGATAAGGTTCTATAAGTACATTTTTGGCAAGTTTCATATCTTTAATTAATTGGTTTTTTTTTTAGAGAAATGATGCCATCAAAGATATCCATGAATACTATGTTGTAGATTATGGTCCTTGGGACCCTACAGGTGAATAAATATGTATTCATTAATCTCTGAATTTATAAAGTGACCAAACCAGTAGAATATGACACTATTGTCTAGTGTACTCAGACATTCAACAAAATTTTCAAGGATGGGTACTGATCTCAGTGTATGCTTTTAGCAGATGGGCACATAGTTGTCTGAACTTATAATTCAAAGTTTATGACATGATACATCTTATTTAACCCATTCGAGTGGGTGATGCCTTTAGGCGTCAACTGTTCCACTGTGGGAATGTCTGAAATATTGCCTTTAGACATCATCTGTCATAGTTTGGTTGTTGTCTAAAGGCATGATTAAAATATGCTTTTTGTAATAATATGAGATATAAGATGGATAAATATGAATTTACAAATTATCGTAAGCCTCCACATGCAATTTCAGGCTGAAACATTCCATTTAGTGACCTTCACCATGGTCAAGGTCAATAGTACTATAAAATATTGACCTTGTGGTCAAATATGGAAGGGTTCATGATCATATTATTGAAGATATCTTGAGACGTTCTCAATTTCAATCTCAATTCCCTATCAGATTTGGTGTATTCATGATTTTCTATGGAATCTTACCTTGACCTTTGACCTTATTGTCACTTAATGATGCATGATGGGAAGACAATTTCACAACATTGTGAGGTACTGATATCAGTTTTAGAAATATGTGATGCAAGTTAAATCACAGGTATTTTAGGTAAATTTATATAGAAACTACTACAATTTCTAATTGAATATTTGGTCAAATTTTGAGAAAAACATTCCTTTTAGTGACCTTGACCTTGGAAAAAATGTTTGATTGTTATAGAATCTTAGAGTACCATGGAATATAAATCTTTGTGACAAATATCTAAGAGATTGGTGAAATATTCTTAAAGATATGACGAAATATGTTTCAACATCAGTGGCCTATGTATGAACAGATACCGTGACCTTTGACCTCACTGTGGCTTATTGGTGCATGATGGGAAGGCTTGCTTTAGAACATTGCTAGAGCATGGTGCAGGGTATCCAAATATATTATTCAAGTTGAAATAGAGCTATATTAGAACAAGTTATAGAAACTATTGTAAATCCTTATTGGAAATATTGGGAAATTTTGGAAGAAAACATTCCATTTGGTGACCTTGACCTTGAGAAAAATCAAGATGGTGACACAGGCTGATAGCTCTATGGTGTCTAAATGATTTTGCCAAATATCTAAGAAATCCACCAAATACTTTTTGAGAAATGAAAAAATATGTCTCAATTTCAGTGGCCTATGTTGGTCTTTTGTATGAACATATATGTTGACCTTTGACCTCGCTGTGGCTTAATGATGTATGATGGGAATTCTATCTTTAGGGCTTATCTAGGGTATGGTATCAGGTATCTAGATATATCATTTAAGTTGAAATACAGGCATATTAGAACAAGTTATAGAAACTATTGTAAGTCCTTATAGGAAATTGGGTGAAATTCTGGGTGGAAACATTCCATTTGGTGACCTTGACCTTGATCAAAATCAAGATGGTGACAAAAGCTGATGACTCTATGGTATTTTAATATATTTACCAAATATCTAAGAAATCAACTTAATACTCTTGGAGAAATGACAAAATATGTCTCAATTTCAAAACCCTCTGAAATTTGATGACCTTTGACCTTTGACCTCTAATAAAAGGTCAAATGGACACATTTACAGAAAAATGGCTACCATATCTGGAATGGCCAAAGTCTTAGCTTTCATTTGATGCAATAAAATTGCTGCTATACTTCCATGGAATGAAAAGGCACTTTTTCAGGGGCTGGCCCCCTGACTAATACACCTGTTCATTGGTCGCGAAGACACCTTGTAACGAACCCTCATTTATTAACTAACCTAGAGGAAATACTATTGTTATCCCCTTGAAATAAAAAAAAGCAGTGTTAGATGGGGAATATCTGAAATATTTTATACGATTGATTTTTTATACATATATGATGAAATAAGTTACCAAGAACGCCAATTCGTGACAGCACTGTGGTGGTTACAACTTATTTCCATCGATATGATGAGGTCTTGGGGAATCAATACTGAAAAGATAGAATGTTGGTTGTAAAGCATGGGTAAGCTCTACTGCTTCAAAATGAATAAGATTGAATGCAATATTGCTTCTTCTACTACTTCTACTACCACAACTTGGCTATTTCGAAGTAGCTAAACGCATCAAAAAACTACCTTGCCACAGCTACACGGAAATTGGTCAATATTTTGACGTCATCCTCGACAAAGGTATTTGGTTTGGGGCATCCCGAAATACCGAGTCAAAACTTATAATTAGCCAACGTGAACTGTCAGTGTTACATCGCCCTGTGTTGAGCCCCACGGGTGCGATGCGATTGTCGCAAGTAAATAACTAGGAGCTAATGATATTTCCATTTACAATGGATGAGCGTGATACTTCTTAAGTACAATAAAATCTCACATAATAACCACCTTGATAATACAACTATTTGCAAACATTATGGCTTAGTCCCTATCATTCTTCCTTTAATTGTTGTTATATGGTCAGTGAGAGCACAAGGGTGAATAATCCACAGGGCCCAAACCTTGGTCCGACATTGTTTCTATTATACATAAATGATGTAGTTTCTGATTGTTAGTAGAAGTCAGTGAGTAGGTGTGGGGGTGGGGGTGGGAGTGGGCAGGGGAGGGGGTTGGTCTGTAGTCACTAAAAGCACAAGGGTGAATAACTGGTCAAACAGGTTTGCTGGCGCTGTGCCATGTAGAGGAATCTGTCCCATTAGTTTTTGACTGTTAGTAGAAGAAGTCAGTGAGTAGGTGTGGGGGGTGGTGGTGGGAGTGGGCAGGGGAGGGGGTTGGTCTGTAGTCACTAAAAGCACAAGGGTGAATAACTGGTCAAACAGGTTTGCTGGCGCTGTGCCATGTAGGGGAATCTGTCCCATCAGTTTCTGACTGTTAGTAGAAGAAGTCAGTGAGTAGGTGTGGGGGTGGTGGTGGGAGTGGGCATGGGAGGGGGTTGGTCTGTAGTCACTAAAAGCACAAGGGTGATGCCTAGTCAAACAGGTTTGCTGGCACTGTGCCATGTAGGGGAATCTGTCCCATCAGTTTCTGACTGTTAGTAGAAGTCAGTGAGTAGGTGTGGGGGTGGGGGTGGGAGTGGGCAGGGGAGGGGGTTGGTCTGTAGTCACTAAAAGCACAAGGGTGAATAACTAGTCAAACAGGTTTGTTGGCACTGTGTCATGTAGGGGAATCTGTCCCATCAGTTTCTGACTGTTAGTAGAAGAAGTCAGTGAGTAGGTGTGGGGGTGGTGGTGGGAGTGGGCAGGGGAGGGGGTTGGTCTGTAGTCACTAAAAGCACAAGGGTGATGCCTAGTCAAACAGGTTTGCTGGCACTGTGCCATGTAGGGGAATCTGTCCCATCAGTTTCTGACTGTTAGTAGAAGAAGTCAGTGAGTAGGTGTGGGGGTGGTGGTGGGAGTGGGCATGGGAGGGGGTTGGTCTGTAGTCACTAAAAGCACGAGGGTGAATAACTGGTCAAACAGGTTTGCTGGCGCTGTGCCATGTAGGGGAATCTGTCCCATCAGTTTCTGACTGTTAGTAGAAGAAGTCAGTGAGTAGGTGTGGGGGTGGTGGTGGGAGTGGGCAGGGGAGGGGGTTGGTCTGTAGTCACTAAAAGCACAAGGGTGAATAACTAGTCAAACAGGTTTGCTGGCACTGTGTCATGTAGGGGAATCTGTCCCATCAGTTTCTGACTGTTAGTAGAAGAAGTCAGTGAGTAGATGTGGGGGTGGTGGTGGGAGTGGGCATGGGAGGGGGTTGGTCTGTAGTCACTAAAAGCACAAGGGTGATGCCTAGTCAAACAGGTTTGCTGGCACTGTGCCATGTAGGGGAATCTGTCCCATCAGTTTCTGACTGTTAGTAGAAGAAGTCAGTGAGTAGGTGTGGGGGTGGTGGTGGGAGTGGGCATGGGAGGGGGTTGGTCTGTAGTCACTAAAAGCACGAGGGTGAATAACTGGTCAAACAGGTTTGCTGGCACTGTGCCATGTAGGGGAATCTGTCCCATCAGTTTCTGACTGTTAGTAGAAGAAGTCAGTGAGTAGGTGTGGGGGTGGGGGTGGGAGTGGGCAGGGGAGGGGGATGGTGTGTCCCATCAGATTTGAACATGTATATATACATATTTAGTCCTTATTATCATCTAATAGTTTCCTTTCCTAGTAGTAGATGACAGTATCCATAACTAAGTGTCTGTTATTTAATGACAGGATAGATATAGTTAATATTTTGTCCCCAAAAAGACTGTAAAATAAAAATTCTATTTTTAGGAACTAAGTCAGTAGTGGGGCATGGGTATGGTCAGACTGGGATACTGGACCCCTGCTCCTTTTCCCAGGCCTTTATAGTTGGGACATTGATAGCGAAGTGTTAGATTCTCTGCAGTAAGCTGAAACCCTGTGTGAGCATTCTAACCTCTCTAGATGACGTATATGAGCGCGATTTCCCGCGCTCAAAAAGTCATAAACGGCCTCCGAGGGCTATAAAAACGGCGCAGCCCATCGCATCGCACACTAGTGGGGCTGGGCTTGCCTGCGTGTGCGATTGTGTGCGATGCAACGGACCCGTCGCATTGCACACCTTGAAATGTTTATGATTTGCGATGGATTCGTCGTACTGGTACAGATTTTCATATTTCTATAGAAACTGTATACCATGTAGTGAATCCATGTAGTTACACAGGCTACCCTTGCCACTGGTACCTGGAGCCTACTTTATTATCCATCGTATACAAAGACTCCATTGAAAATGTATGGGGATTCAGTAAACCGCGACCCATTGTATAACACCTGTCAGATACCATAACTGTGGTATACGGATTCAAACCTGTGGTATACGGCCTCAAAACCATGGTATACGGGGAAAATAGCCCCTTTGTGCTGTAGAGCAAAGAAATAGTCCCTGTTGTTATACCCGTTTATATGGTAATTAATGGGTTTAATTCATACGAAAAGATGGATAATAAATACAACAAACGATGGTTATGTGGACAGGCGGCTCTGTAAACCACTCGAAGTTGACGTCGTAATACACTCGCTAGCGCTTGTGTATTACTACGCATCAACCTCTCGTGGTTTACGGCCGCCTGTCCACAAAACCATCGATTATTGCCTATAGAGTCAATAACCGCCACACCTGAGAGCTTTCATTTGGATGACAGTTCTCAGTAGGTGTGAACGCTGTGAAAACAGCAGGCTGTGTCGGTAGCCTAGGTGTCATTATGCTACCTTGTAAAGTGTGAGTTTGAGAAGTGATGTAATTATAACTAGATGTGAGTACCTCATACATATTAGAAATTAAGTTCTACACCTTAGGCCTATCATATACATACAGGTGGTTCCAGAAGTGATGCGACGATTCCATCGCATCAGTGGGGCATACCCTGAATTTTCTTTGCGATTGAGTGCGATGATTACATCACTATAGGGGTCATAAACCGCGCCGAAGGGGCGTTTATTGGGCCATAAGAATATGTGCGACGATCGCATCGCACTAGTGGGGCCGGGCCTTTAAAAGTAACATGAGCTCGAGTCAGTGGAAGATGGGCATCAAATGCCGGCTAACTAATGACTCCTGGGTTATAAAGACCTTTAAGAAGAAATGTCCTTGGACATGCAATAATGTCATATATGCTATTAACACAAGTTTATTAGCCATCATATACTTCCGACCTATTTCCACCTGTCGACAGAATGATCGGCGAACTTTAGGAAGCATTCACTCTAATGTGCAGGGAGGAAGACGGTAGTGCAAACACCAAAAATCTGGGCAAAATGTCGGTGAATTTCGTTCATCATTTTTCACCCGCCGCCCGAGAAATCGGAACATGGATCGATCGTCAATTTCCTCTTTCCGACTTTTGAGAAAAAACAATGACAAAATTCACTCGGTGGTAGGTGCCAAATCTTTTGGAGGCTAAACATTGACAGGTTTTATACGATAAAACTACACAAACTTTCTTACAGTGATCAGCAGCCTTTAATCTGACAACTCACTACAACCACCCACAACCTGCTCTAAGTGCACCTCTATAGACAGGGAAGATCTATCAAGCGACTTAACTGGGGGCTGAGTAATAACAGAACGAGGGCGCAGTGAGGATGCTACCACCAATACTTAGTGCCTCCATCAGTGACCTTGTACACTGAAGTCCATAATGGTTCTGTGCTCCCAGCCTCTCAGCACGAAGGGGACACTGTTACAGGGAACTTTGAGCTAAATGCACCTTTTGGAGAGGTATATCCACTTGAGTGACTTCACGAATGCTGATGGGGAAGTTTCCTTGTAGAGACATTAATGAATGACCAAGAAATGTTATTTCGAGGAAGATGAAAACTGTCTCTTAATTGAACAGCCTGACATTTATCTACAAAAGTGAGTGGCCTGAAAGGATGAGGCGGATAATAGGGCAAATATAAATATGTTATGGACGCGGCCATCTTTCACCTGATGCTCCAAAACATTCCAGTGCTCAATAGATTATATACTGCTACTAGCGGTTGTTCCCCGACTACAGAGGTACCACTTCGATGGGTCAAACTTTCCTGGCGGATGATACAGGACGTAGCAAACACTCTGTGCCCTATGATTTGGTACTAGGGTTTCCTCATCTAGCTCACGCGGAAACCTGTGCTCTGTATGATTAAGAATAACGAGAACCAATGTGCTTTTGTCCGAATGTACTGTCCAGTTCTGTTGTTTTTTTATCAAATCATAGCACTTCATTCGCTGCAGACAAAATATGATTTATCTATAAGTATATGATGAAATTCTTCTTATTCGGCGTCGAGTAATGACGTGTTGTATTATGGATATGCAATTGTTCAGCAATCATATATTCATTCTATATTCCTATATACCTATGGGCGAACACTATATTACCTCACCCCCGGTATAAGTTTAACCATAGGAATAACATTTGGAAAAAATACTCAACGTTATGCTATTCAATGTCATAGAAAGGGACGAGATGGATCCAGAACCACACTCGAATCGCAAAATGGAAAATACTCCATTTCTTTGAATGTGCATTAATCGTCAATCGGCTTCGCCCCGATGACGATTGTAGCAACCAAAACTCCTGGGACCTGTTTCACTAGTTTTGTGACATGTCTAGATGGCATCTAGATGGTGTGTCCGGTTTCATAAGAATTAGACATTAGACTTCGTTTTGTCTATTCTTGCTTGCACTGTTGGTGCCGCTTTTCATGTCTGTCGAACACTTTTGTTACTAAACTAGTGAAACAGGTCCATGATATGTAGATTTGTCTAATTCGTATGTTTAGGGTCTGTCTTTTCCTAAGGGCAGCTACTTGTGTTGTCACGAAACTAGACAACACGATCTGTCTGAATGGTGTCACAGACATGTCACAAAACTAATGACACAGGTCCCTGGAGTATTGTCTATTTAGACGATTCTCGATGCTGTTCTATATAAGTAACATGCCGCTGCTAGGCATGTAGTAACTTGCGTTTACTGCCTAAGGCTGACGTTGACGACCCGAGGTTGACACATGACCAAAATCTTTGATCAGTTAATTTAAAGATGGTAGATAGTACGGTTCATATGTTCCGAGACAAAGGCAAAGCGCATGTAACTACAAAGTATGGAGGTATTTGGCATTACCGATTAACATAGAATAGGTTAGATGTGTGCGATTAATCGATAACAACAGAATGATACGCCGAGATACCCAGCCCTGGTATCTCTGCGGCATTTTGACGTCACTGTGACGTTGTCGCATAGCAACACGCATTGCAACACACAGTTGCTATGAAATGTGCGGAAAATGGGTAGGATGAAGACATACAAGTTGGAGTTACTCGAGAAGATTTGGTGGTAAGCAAATCTCCGTTTTAATCAATATTTGAAGGTAGCCTTACCGAGGTACTTCTTTCACTTGAAAATAATTTCTCTCTATTCCAAACATTCATGATGTATTAATAACCTTTTTTCAATCATGATCTAATTCTAATTCTGTGAAGAGAAACAAATATTTTGAGAAATACACTTAGAAGTTAAACTGTACAGATTCCAACCAAGAATAGACAATCTTCCCTGAAAAGAAATCCTAGAAATGGCTGGAAGGAGCTAGCAAATGGCCTGGAATTTTACGGCGACGTTTCTGCTAAAAACAGGAAAAGTCGCAAAGTGTGCGTCGGACTTAAACGAGGATAGTATTCTTTCAAAATTAGACATATTAGAATTAAACGCAACATAACATTTCTTAATAAATTAAAAAAGAGGGAGGACCTTTGTAGATCACAATGCAGAAAACTATAATGTGATACACTGTACTATATAATTGTCAAGAAAATCGAGGCTTTAGAAAAATGGAAATAAAAGCTTAATAAAAGAAATAAATAGAGCTTCACGCCTTTCTATATTGATTATTCAGCAGGTTCTCTTCATCTCTGTTATTGTAAATCATCTTATTTGGACATGTGCAAGCTCCCTCGTTGAACAATGGATAACTATACAGGCAGCACGTATTAA
Source organism: Alentia gelatinosa (assembly GCA_950022655.1). NCBI lineage: Eukaryota > Metazoa > Annelida > Polychaeta > Phyllodocida > Polynoidae > Alentia > Alentia gelatinosa. The sequence goes on from OX465592.1 coordinate 17,848,124, forward strand.
TCCAATGAAGAAAAACTCAAGCATTGAATTAACCCACATTGCCTTCAATTAAATCATGCATTCATCAAACCCTATTACCACGAGCTGCTAGTGTCCCGATGTTGTTGGACTTGAGATGATGAGCCGGGAAAGTATCTGTGTTTATCAGTGAATCATTGTCAGGATAAATGCCAACGTCGCAATGACACCCAAGCATCCAGTGCTTTGAGAATGAGAACAATAGTTCTCAGGACGAAGGCCGATTCGCACCTCTGAGGCATGTTTTCTAAGAGAGCAGCCACGTTGGCAGTCCGGTCAGCAATGCCTTTGATTCCCCATTTCTGAGGTGAGGCGCCTCCTTAGCAAAGTTAATCGGGGAAATGTCAACTAGGACGTTGAAATGTCACTCTTCTGGAGATGCCCTGATGACAAACATACCAGCGGGGTTACTGTGGGCTGGCTGCTTGCCTTACAAGAGATTAAAATGGTACTTCAAATGGCCCTCAGAGGGAGTCTACTGGGTTGCTGCAGGTGCCTTTAGAACTGACACGGAGAGTAGCCTTCAAAATGGAAACAATGGTGAACGAATTCTCACTGCTGGAGAAACTATTTCTGATCTTCTGTAACGTGTCTTCATCTGTAGAGGTAGAGAGAACAGGATCTACACAATAAGCTCTGAGGAAAATGCAAAAAATACATTCATGGAGCAGCAATACCTGAAATCTAATATTATAGCTATTCCTTGGAGTGTCTAGTATTGGTTTGACTTACAATAGGGAGTCACAGTCCTCCTGTGATTTGTAGACATCGCTGAGAGTGTAATATACGTTTCTACAACTTAGCTGCTCTTCTTTTTTTGGATTAAACTAGAGTAGGTCGACAAGGACAAGGATAATCAAGTTTTCGTAACTTAATAATAACAAGGTCGCCAGATTTTACAGACGTTGGGAACTGTATCGCCAACACATATTGTAATTGGAATGAACATGTACAGTTTCACAAATTATTGACACATTCTTCCTTCCCTCTATATCCTTTTAAAAGAAAATTGGTATTCTAATATCCTAATTCCTCCGCAAATCTTATCAAGAGCACATTTGACCAAAAACAAGTGTCAAGAATGTGTACTCTTGGTGATTACCCACCTTTCTTGTGCGTCACGAAGCTAGTTTTAATGTTGTTTATCTCACGTATTGTGCTGTAACCAAATACAGGACAATATTAAGGTTTATTTAACAAGTGAAGGTATTTTGGAAAATCATAAAGTTTATTTATTAATTATTAAAAATGTGCGCATATGTAGGTATTCATGTATTAACGTAGTGGTATATTAATGTATTAGAATAAAGTGAAACAATAAGGTATCAAAGTATCAAGTGTTGGTATCAAGTATTTATATCAAGAGTTTATATCAAGTGTTGATATATCAAAGTGTTACTAATAGATGTCTAATAAGCCACGTTATTGGCTAAGTACTCTATGAGGTAGATAGCCATGTTGAAGGTGATGTTTTATATACTACTCACAAGGTTTTTATTAGGGAAGTGCACCTAGCTCTAAGTATAGACTCTCTGAGTGGTTCTGACGTCTACGGGAGTCACCTCTGGAGTTTCCTAAGGAGTCCCCTTAGGGTGTTCCCGAGATTATAACATGTTCATTTGCATAACCACGTGCTTCTCGAACCTATGTGAACTCAGACGAGATCTTCCCGTATTTTCCCGTGATCCCCTAGTAAAAGTTCAGTGAATTCTATTGAGTAGGAACAACTAAGGCAACTTGCCTTGGATCATTGGGAGTGCAGAAAGTGGCTTGGATGGGGACTCTTCAAGTACACCTATTCTGACGGGACTAACATAGGAATCTCTGAGATCACATCGGATCATTCTCCAATCATTCTCACTCTTTTGGAGTGAATGAACTTAAATGATTATTCATCATCTTCAAACTTGGAACGGAGATTCATTGTGTCTTTGTGAAAGAACATAGGAACATTGTGAGTTCACTCTGGACAGTCATTAGTGGTGAGTCTAATTAGCTAATCAACTTGAATTAATTGAGTTTATGATGAACTTTACAATTAACTCTACAGAAAGATCATTGACTATTTGCTTATATCTGTACTACGATTTATTGAAGATTTCAAGTGAACTTTGAACATTTGGCAGATTGCCAGTACTTCTCATTAGACTGTTATTCCTTAAACACTTTGGGAAAATTCAGTGACAACTGTGACTTTGGTGTCTGACTTATGTGAAGACCTTTTCTGATGTCAGACATGATTTGGCACGATGCCAGAACTGTTATGAAACAAATTGACCAATGACTCAATGCCATGTTGAATAATTACCATCTGTACAATGCTTTGCTGTGACTCATTAAACTTTATAAACTCTACTTCAATCTCAGAAATCTTCCATGATTGCATGAGACACGACTTTATAACGTAATATATTTAGTAACTTACTTTGATTAGTAATTAATTAAGTATCCCGTAAGATGTACCTTGTTGTTAGTAAGGAAATATTAGATTCTGGTAGCCTGCTAACACACAGCCTAGAGTTGCTTCTACTCCCCTACGTAATTATAATACTTTAAGAAATATTAATTAAGCTAATTAATGCAAACCTTTTGCAAGTTCATTTAATACGGTTCTAATGGAGATATAGATATGGTGAGCTCGTCTCCTGTAGGATTAGTTGACTTCTCTGAATATATGTAATTATTCTCTGGATCAGATTAATTAGTATGAATTAAGTAATACATATATATATATATCAGTGTCCCAAACGCCCTCCGTGCTTAATTAGTTAAGATCTATCTAATATCAACGGAGGATTCGTGATTCCTTACGTATTCGGATTCTAAATGAGTTTAAGTAAGAATGATATAGTTAATAAATAGATCAGATGAATGATACCGTTTAATTAGTGAATAAGAAATACATGTAATATCAAAAGACGTGGCGTATCTGTGTATGAGTCCGTCTCCTACCACATCCTACCAAATCTTTTCCACACACGGATCCTAGACAGACCCATTGGAACGAAAAAATTACAAACATAAGAAATACATGTAAGGTGAATCTACGTCCGTTTGTATCAGAATTCCCGGCAGAGGTCGACACTGAAGGTTTAGTTAAGTTTAGTCTAATTCTCCATAGCCTCAGGATGTCCGCCACATGCCGTAGTTGACGAAGTAATTATTCTGTAATTCTTAGATTAACCTCCAGACGTCTTTGGCGTTTCAGGTTGAGTTTAATAAAGATTTCTCCCCTTTCCGTTAGGTGTCCTAACGTCCTCATATAAGGTTCTTGAGGAAATAAACAATTAGAAATACCTTACTATCTCCCTTTAGGAGGTAGTAATTAATCGTTAATTAATCATAATTAACAAACACCACTATCAGAACAGTATTTGCTCATGTGTAGTAGATTTACAGAATATTGACTAAGATCTTTTCGATCTCTTCTTTACTAGAACTAGTACCACCACAGAGTAGGATTTTTAAATCTTGTTTGTTTACATATTTTCTGGTTACAGTTGATACTACAATAATTAGCTTGCCGATACGTTCGATGATCAGAAGAACTGACCCGACAAGCCAATCATATAAACCATGTCATTTCCTGAGCAATCGAGTAATACTCCTTGATTTAATGATCTAACATAGATTACAAATACAGCAGGACACTCCAGCAAGTTCCTGATCCATTTTATCTTATGGAGAGGCACATCTATAGAGGACAAAAGTGTGGCTCCACCCCTGCGAAAATTATGCGCCGAGTAGTTATCCAAAAGGAAGATAGGTTTGAGCACCGCTTTCTTTTCTCTGTCCTTTGACAATCTGTGATAAGTGATTACTCCACGCTGTACATGTAACTATCCCACGTCGTTCATCGATAGTATTTACTTAAAGTCCATTTAATAACCTAGATATCAATCGGTATTTTGCAGGACAAAGGATAGTTTGAAATTTGTGCAACGTTTCAAATCAATCAATGTAAGTACAGTGATACTTGTCTTAATATTTTTTCTTTTACTTTGTCAACCCATGCATCTCTTCTTTTTTTTTTAAGACATTTATTTAACCTGGGTCTCACTCAACTCTGAGAGAGCTGGTCTCAACGTGAGCCCAGTGAAAAACTTACATTTAGTATTCATTCATTTTGTAGTAACATGCAAACTTTGCAACATATGTACATTACAGTGGTGTTGGGATGATTTGATATACAGGTATCACCTTTCGCATGAGATAACTAACACTTTGAGGTAATGCATTCCCTTGGCATTTCTGCACCTGTGCCTAACATAGTAGTTAATTTGTCACGATAGGATTGATAGACATTTTGAGTTATGGGATTCTTGATTTCAGTATAAGTTTCTGGTCCTGCTTAAAGGCTTTGGTCGTTTCTAGGAGTCTTTGTGTAGGTGCCAATTTGTTCCATGAGGTAGCCCCTCTGTATTCAACACTTTTTTTGTATTGTTCAGTGTTTGGCATCTTTGTTATAAATAGTGGAGCTGTTTGGGCTCTGGTGCTGGCTGTCCTCCTTTGTACCAGTTCATTTGTTTGAAGTTGTTTATACATATGGACAAGCAGATGCGAGAGCCTTCTATCTTCCAATAAAGGTAGTTGTACTGCTCTATGGAGAGTTGTTACACTTGATCTACTACCACTTCTCGTTCCTATGCGTATCGCGTTGTTTTGAATCACTTGCAGTTTGTATTTGTCCTGACCTGAACTAGCATCATATAAAATGTCACCATAATCAATTACTGGCAGTAACATGGTTTTATATATAGTATTACAAGCATATTCATTTACATAAGGTCTAATTTTGGCTAACAAATACAATTTGTATGATAGTGTCTTTACTAAATCATTAATATGTTTTTTATGATTTAAGTTCTGATCTAGTGTTATGCCCAGGTATCTGTATGTGCTCACCCTTTGCAGGGCGACCCCATCCAAGTCAATATGCACTGGTCTGTTTAGGATATCTTTGTTTCTCTTTGCTGTGGTGAAGTACATAAATTTAGTTTTGTTGACGTTAATAGTTAATTTATTTCTAGTGCACCATTTGCTGACTTGGTTAAGGTCCGTTTGCAAAGCACCAGCCACCGCATACTGATCCTTTCCAGAGTTGTATAACACTGTGTCATCAGCGTAAAGTAGACTACTGGTGTGGTATTCTGAGTTATTGTCTAACATTTTGATAAGGTCATTTACATATACTATGTATAACAGCGGCCCTAATATGGATCCTTGTGGGACTACCTTCTCATGATCTGATTTAATACCATTTGCTATAGTAGCCTGAGACCTGTCTTGTAGATAGTTTGTGTACCATTTCAGTAATTTTTCATTAATTCCTAATTTATTTAGTTTTATTAAAAGAATTTCGTGGTTTATGGTGTCGAAAGCCTTTTTAAAATTTATGAAAATTCCTATTGTGTACTTTTGCTCGTCTAATGCGTTATAAATATAGTTGGTGAGTTTTGTTACTGTTTCTATTGTGGAATAACCTTTTCTAAATCCATTTTGGGCTTTGTGCAGTATTTCGCTATTGTCGAGAAATTTTATAGTGGCAGTATGAACTATTTTTTCTAAAATTTTCCCAGGCGCTGGTAGTAAAGAGACTGGTCTCAGGCTACTTACATCAGGATTGTTTCCTTCTTTTTTAAGAGGTACAATGGTCGCATGTTTCCACTCCGTTGGGAAAATACCCTGTGTTAAGGATGAGTTTGATAAATAAGTAAATTGATCACATAGAATGGTTAGTGCATCTTTCAGATATTTCGAGGTTAGTCCTTCTGTGGCCGATGATTTCGCGCAATTTATTTCTCTTATCAGTTTTCTCACTTCATCCCTGTTGGTGTGGAGATTTCCAAGTTTATTTTTATTTGTTATGCCGTCATAGTACCAGTTTTGGGTGTGTTTCTTAGCTAGGTTTGGTCCTATGCTAAAAAAATAACTATTTATGTGTGTGGATGTGTGTTCAAGTGGTATCCAATCTCCGTTTTCAGATTTCAGTTTGAATACGTCATGTTTATTTGAGTTCTTCTTAGTGAATTTGGATAGGATTTTCCAAAATTTCTTTGTGTCATTTATATTTTGTTCTAATGCCTCTCTGATGTAGTCCTCTTTGGCCTTTTTTAGCAGTTTATTAACAAGATTTCTCTGTTTCTTTGCAGATCTTATCATCGGAGTTTTCTCAAAAAGGTTTTTTCCCCTTTTAAACAAAGTTGTTTTAAGATGCTTTATAATTATATAGCTGCATGCCCAGAAGATCATCTAAAATGTCAACAGGTAGCTTGAAACAACAATACATAGATTAATTGAACAACGAGGTTGAATCTATACTTTTCTGAGACTTGACCTATTGTTTAGAACTCTGTACGAGAGATAGAGTAATAAGCTGATAAAACATAGTGTTTGAGGAGACGTAATATTGTATTTCCCCATCGATTGCGACATTTATAAAGGTCTAATGAATATACATAAAGGTCATTCATTCTGCAATAAACTGCAGATAGGAACCGCCGACCGAGTAGTTGAATGTACAGGAACAGAAAAAGTGAAAAAACAAGCAAACATGTGAAATATCCACCAATTATTTTCGTTGGTGAAGATTATGCAATGAGAACCCCGTAGACTGACCTTTTCAGAGACTGATCCGGAGCTTTCAAGACACTTTCGTTGGTATAGACACGTGAAAATGCGGTGTAAACTAGGGATACACTGCAAGTTCAATGATCATTCGATACCGTCTTTCAGTCAGTGGCACCACCGACAGCATACTGTAAATTGTAAAGCCCACGCTTAACCAGGATGAACCTTAAGAAAGTGGCATTCAAGGTGCATCCCTCTCATAAGATCTCACACTCTCTAAGTTGTATTCTGTACCCTCACTTCCCTCTATGGAGAATAATCCTTAACGAACTAGGCTTAGAGCCTTGAGAATCCTCTGGCCTGCCTCCCGTGCAAAAGACGTATATCAATGCAATCAAAGATTCCTATAATCCCAATGATGCCACCTAGTGGGAATACTGTGTGCCAGTTGATTCTCAAGGCTGTAACCCTAGTTTTTTAAGAATTATTCTCCCATTGAGTGAATTCGCCTTACAGGAGTATGCTACTACGATTTAAGAGAATACTGATTTTGTTGGTATGGAGGATGTTATGTACTAGCCACAGGAGCCACTACTTGCTGCAGGTTGAGCTTGCCCAGTCTCGTTCTGGTCTGTTGCACACGCTAGGAGGGCTGCTTATGTCATCGACAACTCAAGGCGTCATGGCAGGCAGTACTGCCGCCATGTGGCCAATCCAGGAAGAATAGCAAGAGTGATAATGAGGGTAAACAAGAGCTGCTACAATATAGCTACTGTTCCAATTCAGCTAATTTTATTCTAAAAAATTTGCACTATTTAGATAACTAACCTCCTAGCATAGAAAACCAATATAATCGGTCTAAAAAGGTAATGTAGATTCCATAACTTTACAAGACGTTTATGCTGACTCATGTGAGTATTTCTATTTTAATCATGCAATGGAAGCAAGCCTATTTACTGCACCAGTTACACCAAGTATTATTGTTAATTCAAAGAACCAAAACAAGATTCGTATCATGTACTGAGAGGAATATAAATTCCTGAAAATTCACGGATTTTAGAGGTGGTTCCTTACTGCAGATAGGTGTAGGAAAATCAGCCATATATAGAAGTTGGGCATATAGAAGTTGGAGATATGTATCTCATCTGTGTGGGGTCGAACCCGTCGGTGTCACTTGAGCAGGTAGCCTTGACAGACGAGCTGCACATGGCTTCATTACATGGGGCAATCATAACAAGGTCCGACATATTGAGCAGCGTACTCAGTGAGAGGGATGGGGGATCACACATATCGGAAATTTTGGTCCGACCCAAGATTTTATCGTTTGTGTTCAAGATGGGAGAGAGTTGAGGGGGGAAGGTGGTATTCTTCAGACACTTTGGCGACGAACTTTAAGGATCATAGCCTCATCATGGATTTACGTGTGTAGCTGGTGTTGACTGCGCCATTGTCGATTCAATGACTGAATATTTGCTATCACGATGTGGTGTACAAGGAAATAAAAGGTTGTAGAGGGCATGTAGAGTATATTTAAGGTTTTTGGAGATTTCAATAACATAAGTTACACACTGACCAAGCACTCGGTGGAACTTGTTTACTATCAGCTTATTCCGTTCAGTGTAGATTTTTCTCTGACCAGCGATAGCAGTCAGCACTGCCTGGTGGGAATTCTGTGAACCTTTCCTTGCTGACGTGTTACTTGGGGCTGGGTATCTAAGGTCAGGGCCATGGATATAATCCTAGAGTCGTGTGGGTTCCAACCTCTGACAATACCATTTAACCCTTTATGACCTGGGCTCTGTGGCAGGAATCATGTGAACGTCTACATGTTGACGTGTGGGGCTGGGCTTTTAAGGCGGGGTGAATGCTTGATGAAAGTAAAACACCCTTGGGCTCTCTTTAAAGGCTATCATTTTTCAACTAGGGAAAAATCACATTTACTGTTGCTAAAATGTATTGTTTTCCATTGGAATTGATACACATTTTTTTATTTTTTTTTATTTGATCCATATAAATAACGATATACCATTCGCCACATTAGTAGCGTTCTTCCATTGAATACCAACACAAAGATACAGCACATAGAACGTTCACATAACACATGCATACTACACATATACACAAAATCATAATTGACAAAAATACTAAAATTTTTCGGTGTAAACTAATATAGCTAGATGATATACTATTGTTCTACATTGGAAAGGGCACATGTCCATATACACATTACAGATGCAAAAAGGGTAAGATAAATGAATGTATGAAAAGGAGCACATGTAAATGGAATTCTATAATTAATAAAAGAAAATGACGCAGCTCAGTTAAGTCCATTAAACCCTTTCACTTTGGATATGTAGTCTGTAAAGGACAATTTTTGAATTTGCATGATATTGTCAGTTTCACCAAGTAAGAAACATCAACTTCCTCTATGGGTAGGCCAGGGAAAATTTGATCTTTGTTTGTTAATAAATACCAAAATCTATAATCATGCAGAAAGAAACTAAAACAGTAACTGTATCCGTCTCTCATATCAATAAAGAGTGAAGGATAAGAAAACCGATGGGAAAATGCACAAGAAGGTGAAGGGATGGAAGCTGTACATTAAGGCCTGGCCTTCTACTAGGATAGAAATTTAGACCTACCGATATGGATCCGATACAAAAGTAATTATCTGAGACTTATCAAGATGGTGCAAAATCATAGACATATGTCAAGACATGTCAGTTCACCATGCATCGTAAGGGGTTGACTGGTAAAAAAAAATGACCATGGTCCCGATATGCCCCACGATATTACCAGGGACTAAATGCATATCTTGAGGTGTTATTTCGATTTTTTTTATATATCATACACTATAATTCAGGAATTGTTGCATGAATGATATTTACTAGTTCACATAGAAAAAATAATGTATTTTCCTTTGGCACTAAAAGCTCCGTTCCTAGTCAAACTGAATAAGTTTTGATTTGAGACATCCTAACCTAATCAAAAATCACCAGATGCATGGCATATGGCCATATATATCGTCCATTTCATTCAAAAATTTCGTAAATATCTGATCAGTAATTCAAACATGAGACAGATTTAGCCGATAGAATACTCTGCGATGCTCCCGATTAGCCACCGCAATTTGAACAAGTTTAAATGTCGTAGAGATGAGTTTTGCATCAGAACGAAATTGTAGACCCCCATTTTGTATCGATGCCTAATCACAGAGACGTGATCAACTGCCCCGATATTAGGTGACCTCCGACGCGATTTTCATTTTGTATCGTGAGGTCGCTACTGGAATAGCATGTATATCTGATCCTTATGGCTGGACTGAAGGAAGACAGGCCTCGAGCCTATGAAGTCCAGGGTAAATAAATGAATCCAAAAAAAAAAATATCGAAGCTATATCGTAGTAGGTTGACGCCGGGCCTAACATGTGTATCATGACCCAGCGGCCTTGGACGTCGCCAACGAATAATTACATCTAGAGTGACACTTCTTGCCTTCAACCCTACACCATTGATTACCTGGAAGCCATGCAAGGCAACGCATCGCTGTTTATCTGCTTCTAAGAAGGCATTGGGTGTTCCAGAGAAGAAGTGTGTTTTCTATTGTTGACCTTCTGGAGAAAGTTGAATTAGTGTTGGTTATCGATAACTTTTCAAGCCACCATTGACCGATTTTCAAACTTTGTTCTCAGTAATTGGCAAGTGGAAACATAAAGTTAGATAGATGATGACCGATCTATATTCTGACATTTGGTGTTTTTAAGTGCTTCCTCAGTAATACCTTCAATATAGATTGAATATACCAGGGATATGTTGGGACAAAAATCGTTGTTTCTCAAAAATCGCATATCATTCTGTTGGTAAGTGGAAAAGCAACTGATGGAGAATCTTGTTATAGTCTTTTCTATCTATAGTACAGTAAATGTATTGGATCGTTTACTTTATAGTTCAATAGTCCTTATACTTAACATTAATTGGCCATTTTCACGTGGTAAAAACATTGACATTAATATTGACACCTACCCCTGGCAATATTCCAATACCGCCTCAAGTGTGTACACTGCACGAAACTTACCACTTTACATATGTATGCGAAACGCGTCTATCAATACGAATTTGTGTCTACAAGTTCGACCTATTAGACATCTCGTAGACGCCTTATCTAGTGGCATATATACGTGTCCATGGTGCGGTCTTATATACATCATATATACGCCTGATTCTGTTTATTTATGCCACTATACAATAATTCCGACCTCTGCCACTTGGGGACATCAGTGGTAGCATATTTCATTTGCCATTAACCATCCAAGTCTGTGATATATGAAAAATGCAATATTATATTACCAATTTATTTTATGAAACCTTTATAAAACCTGATTGAGTATAAATTGATTAATTACACATAATAAACCATGAATTAAGATGTTTTTTTAACATATTTCTGATTTTTTTTTTTACTTTAAAACACCATTTCAATGTGTGCACAGTCAAGCTTACTATATAATTGCCGACTCTGACTCCGACTCTGCCCCCGCCTTGTTAGAAGTAGTGTGAATGCGACCGCCACCCTCACAGCCACCCGCTCAGCTGCCCGCCCTCAGGACTCAAAGCATCTTACACAAGCCGAGCGGCGCCGCTTATCCGTCTACACACACTGCAGGGAGGCGGGGGTCGTGTACTAGGGCTTCACTATGGTAGAGTGAGTGTAGGGTGGTGGGGTGGTGGGGTGTCGGCGGGGCGGTGGGGGCGGGTCAGTGTTGGTGCATCATCTACCAACACCCACAGGTGTTATCATATACACCTGGCGTATATATATTGCGCAGAGTATGTTTTATCTTAAATACGCCAGGCGTGAAATACAGCCAAGTCGCGTGCGTCTACATATGGAAACCGTCTTGTAGATGCCCCAAACGCAGGCGCGGATAAGAGGCGTATACAAATGTAAACAAGGCCCTATACAGCCGATACGTGCGTTATGGCGATGACGTATATATATATGTAAAATGGTGGTTTTCGTGCAGTGGTAACTCCGACCCCAACCCTCCCTGAAACGAACCCATTCGCCCCGGGAGCCCCCATTAATCTTCTAGAATATTTCCAGTTCTTTCCTTCCCCCGAAACATAATCCTAGATAATTTGTGTGGTCATGTGCTATGCTAGCCCACAACTCTTTTCTAAAACCACCATTTATCCTCCATAATTTCTGACACATCCATAAGAATACTCCCAGTAAAAATGTCTAGATCATTAAGCTATCATTGATGAAACTATTTTCTTTAGGGAAGCCATTTGAGTCCATTGTTTACATGTGGTATAGTTGGCTCCACATGACAGGTACTGTCGTCCAATTAGTCAGGTGTGTAGCGGGGAGCGTCACATGGCTCATCTATCTGCCGACTCAGTCTGACGGAGCTATAATATCCGGAAGCCAATCAAGTGGCTTCCATAGCGAAAGGCCACATCCACACTCACCTGTTTCACCTGTAATGTGGAAATCATATTTTCCAAAACCTGCATTTTCTCTACACAAAATGACACCAAAATTTAAATTTGATAACATGTACCAAATTGATATATATTTAATGTACTACAGCTATATACCTATCACAGGCAATTAATTCCAACGATTTCTTAATAGAATTGGTAATTTTATACAGATTTAAGGAACGCCCACCGCATGTGATACGTTTGACACCCCTGAAAAGACAGACGTTTTTGGAATTTCTTATTGTGAAGCACCAACTGGCCAAAGTGATAAATCTTTTTAAAGGAAATCTTATGCATACCTTTTATGACCTCAAAAGGCCAGGTATTTCGTTGAAGTCACCAAAATGCCAGAGAAAATAGTGAGCTTATACATGAACAATATTTATTTCATACGTATATCTGTCAGGAAAAGATCGCTTATTTTACGGTTGTCAGACATAACACATGCGCAACATGATATCAAATATCAAATATAGAATGTTTTATGGTATTAAGACTTCAAAACCTATCGATATCACTATCATCACCCATCGTAAATGGAATATAGTCCACATATAGCAGTAATATATATAAACGAGATCTGCTTTTGAAGAAATAGTTACAGGAATTATAATTATGTTTTATGTGAGTGTTATTTCCATGGCTCCTCTTTGTGAAATTTCAGTTTTGATAACCATATCATGGATAACACACACGTAATTCAGTGAAATCAAGTTTAAACGTTAGTAAACTTATAAAAAAAAACATGTTTCCACACCATTTAAGGGGGGAAAAGGCCTACTTAGTGTTTCAATTATCATTGTTTCAGATATTTCAACAAAGAGGTCTTAGATGTAACACATTTCATTTGGAAAATTTTCCAATCATAAGATTCTCAGAAATATTTTTGAATCGCAGCCTATCGGGAGGGCCATATCGTAACGTATCAGTGCCTATCGGTTCGCGTCGTAACGTTTTAGGAGGGCGCACAAAAAGGTGATCATTATCCCAATGTAGATGATGATGCAGACGATACATTAAGGGAGGGAGGGGTGCCCATCGGCTTCCCGATACACACCGAAGCGATGGTTCAAATTTTATATATTTTCGTAGATTATTTCATAATCGAACATGTTCGATTTTCATAGACACCCACCGAAACAGGTTGATTTTTTTAATGTGGAGCGGGCCCTTCTCATAGCAGTGTGTGGCTGTGCATTTCGATATGTATCGGTAGGTCATTGTAGAAACCTCACTAGTTCTGCTTTGATATCAGCTAGGATTCTGATACGATTTTGATTTTGTATCGGGAGGTCAAAATCAGTATGTATTGGTGTGTATCGGGAACCCCCTGGATACCACCCCCACCCCCAACTGTCTTTCTCACCACCCATTCCCTGGTTTTAGTCTGGCTTTGACAAATCTATAATCTAAAATAGTCTCCGCCTCAGTGATAATCAGTTTCTGAATATGTAAAGATACTTTTTCCTGTAGGAAATTATACAGCGCGACCTCTGATCTTCCTCTTAGAAATCTCTGCCTCAACCAAATGCTGGTTCACCTGGTACCGGTATCCACTAAATACAGGGGGGACTAGCCAACATGTCGGATTCAAAACGGGGTAACTGCCAAAAGTTATGAAACTCGAAAAACTCATATATTATGAGTTGGGAAATACTGCAATTGTTTAATGAGCCTTACAGACAATCCAGGGGGCAGTTTCATAATCCAGGATCGTACATGTTTTCTGTACGCCATAGAGACCCAGGGACAATGCGGGTCAACTTTATTCAACACTTAAGGACGACCTTATGGACGGTGGACGGCCAATGCTGTCTTAGCCAACAGACTTAAACATTATTAAACGATAACCTTTGAACGAGGTACAGAAAAGGGTCTTCATGTACGATCCTAGATTATGAAACTCCCCCCTAGATTATGAAACTCAGGGAGTTTCATAATCTAGGATGGTACCATCTCGAACCACTTCATAATATGACCACACAGTTGATTAGACTGTGTGTTATGTTGACAAACAAAACCCTGTATCACCTGAGTTGCTCTCCATTGAAGAAAGTAATCCCGGCGTACGTATGTCTTGTTTGACACAAGAAATAACAGAAAGGAGTGTATATCATTTACCATATAAATTCGTGCATCTCTATTTACAAGTAAAACACAAAATAGACCTAAAAGTGTTCGGAATTTAGGATATATGAAAAATTGGCCCCCGATTCTTCCCCGAACAGGCAGATTGTTGAAGAGATACGAGCGGACACAGGAAGTTAAGTGCAGGATCTATGCTAGGAGAGTGCCTTTGCTGGTGGATATACTAGCGGGCCATAGATTCTGTTTGAAGAGTGCGAGGCCGTGCTCAGCAGATATAGCCTCTGGATATAACAGTATCCTTTTATTCAATTACGAACCTACTCAATCTCAACTACGAGAGAGATGTGCAAAATAGAAAGAAGGAGTTCAGACATTAGCCATTTTCCACTATTCGCCACCGATCTGCAGTCGGGAACCAGCGATCGATTTACTATACTTTAATGATATTACGGGGAATACAGGAATTCATCAAGGCTATCTTGATTCAAGGAAACCATCCATAAGTATTATATTATTCCATTGTGGTCTGTTCTATGCTCCCGTAAATCTTTATTTTTTAATTTTTAAATGTATATATTTAGTTGCTAACTAAGTTAGGAAATATTGGGCTAGCTATATCGTGGCTGATTAATTCTTACTTTTGGTACCATTGCCTACCTTGTATTCAAATCAACAGTCTAATATATATTGCCCCAGTCACACTGGCGTACAAAACGCCGTTTTTCCGTGTACGCACGTCTACGTTCTTCTACGCATTTTGGAATCTCAAAATACGCCGCCAAACGCCGCAATACGTGGAGATGCGTAAAGGAAAGTCGGAATGCGCCGAAAAACGCCACAATGCGCACAGAAGTGTAGATAAGCGTTGATGAACGTTGATGAACGTTAAGAAGCGTACTAAAACGTTAGAGAAAAGCAAACAAATACGTTCCAAATCCGTAGCTAATACGTGGTCTCCAACAATTCAAATACGTAGAAGAAACACGGAATTTTACGCCAGTGTGACTGGGGCAATATATATTAGGTTTATTTCACAAAAGTACATCCAGCTTTTGTGCCAAATTTCAAAATTTCATAATCTCGGGGTTTTAATCGTGTCGTGTCTGAAGCCAATTGTAGCGTATCGGTGTGTATCGTAGGGAGCATAGTGGAACTGTGACCAGTACACTGTTGGGATTTAATATGACCTCCCGATGATATATTTTATTTGAATCAGTAAGTCAATCGCAAGGCTTATCAGCGTGGTTAGCACCTAACGACAAAATGGTACTGGTTATTTGGGCATTGAACAAAAAGATGGCAACAGAAATTATTGAATCTAAAAGTGTACACACCGTATGCACCTGCTGACTGGCTATAACTGATCATTTGCTCTCGGCCAATCTTATTCGGCCACCGATTAATTGTACATGGAGATTTCAATGGCGAGCAAAAATATTGTCAGTTGGTGCTGGTACGTAATGTTGGGATAGAATCGTTGCCCTGGAATTTCTATCCCCAGTTCCATACGACGATTATCAACCCAATAGTGACAAGTAATCAGCAAGTGGTGTTAAATGCGATAAAAATCGGTGACCAAAATCGCCAGGTAGAAAGCGAATAAGTAAAGAAAGCTTTGCCTCCAATCGCAACAACAGATTCTCGGATTTGCCGCACCATCGATTGACTTCTAAAAGGGAAATAACTCGTAGAGGTTTTGGTCGGCCAAATGAAATCCCACCAGACCCTACAAAGAAAAACAAAAAATGTCGTCTGCTTCTTAAAATTACATATCTGCAGCTAGGAGCGTAAGTGTCGCTGTGAGCCCTACACGACGTTTAACGCACCTCATCACCACCAGGGTGCCATAAACCACCCCGCGAAGCAAATAGGCGCGCCCCCTGTCGACAAAAGGAAGCCTTAGTCACATGACACCTGCTGACCCCTGGCGCCATCTGACGGCGCGGGAGCAGGTTACAAACGACCGGTGGCTGTTGTCAGTGGAAGCGTCCTATGACGAGAAACATGAGTGAAGAGGTCGTTTGGGTGTCTCTATTTAATCAAATTGACTCGTGCTCAGTCTCCTCTGCCCCTCAGTCAGCACCCGACCCCCGGAGTTCATCCCCGGCCCCATAGCCAGCATCTAACTCCCTGTTTATCCCCTTATTTATCCCAGAGTATCGTTGGTTACCCCATCCACCATACACCACCCGACACCTGCCTACCCTCCCTCTCACTCAGTCACCCTCACCACCTGACACCCTGCTTATCTCTCCTGACACTCAGTCACCCTCACCACCTGACACCCTGCCTACCACCCCTGACACTCAGTCACCCTCACCATCTGACACCCTGCCTACCTCCCCTGACACTCAGTCACCCTCACCACCTGACACACTACCTACCTCCCCTGACACTCAGTCACTCTCACCACCTGACACCCTGCCTACCTCCCCTGAAACTCAGTCACTCTCACTATCCGACACCCTGCCTACTCCCCCCCCCCCCCTGACATTCAGTCACCCTCACCACCCGACACCCTGCCTACCACTTCTGACATTCAGTCACCCTCACCACCTGACACCCTGCCTACCACCCCTGACACTCAGTTATCCCCAACACCTGACACCCTGCCTACCACCCCTGACACTCAGTCACCCTCACCACCTGACACCCTGCCTACCTCCCCTGACACTCAGTCACTCTCACCACCTGACACCCTGCCTACCTCCCCTGACACTCAGTCACCCTCACCACCTGACACCCTGCCTACCTCCCCTGACACTCAGTTACTCTCACCACCCGACACCCTGCCTACCCCCCCCCTGACATTCAGTCACCCTCACCACCCAACACCCTGCCTACCACTTCTATCATTCAGTCACCCTCACCACCTGACACCCTGCCTACCACCGCTGACACTCAGTCAGCCTCACCACCTGACACCCTACCTACCACCCCTGACACTCAGTCACCCTCACCACCTGACACCCTACCTACCTCCCCTGACAATCAGTCAAGCACCTGACACCCTGCCTACCAGCCCTGACACTCAGTCACCCTCACCACCTGACACCCTGCCTACCACCCCTGACACTCAGTCACCCTCACCACCTGACACCCTGCTTATCTCTCCTGACACTCAGTCACCCTCACCACCTGACACACTACCTACCTCCCCTGACCCTCAGTCACTCTCACCACCTGACACCCTGCCTACCTCCCCTGAAACTCAGTCACCCTCACCACCTGACACCCTGCTTATCTCTCCTGACACTCAGTCACCCTCACCACCTGACACACTACCTACCTCCCCTGACACTCAGTCACTCTCACCACCTGACACCCTGCCTACTTCCCCTGACACTCAGTCACTCTCACCACCTGACACCCTGCCTACCACTTCTGACATTCAGTGACCCTCACCACCTGACACCCTGCCTACCACCCCTGACACTCAGTTATCCCCAACACCTGACACCCTGCCTACCACCCCTGACACTCAGTCACCCTCACTATCTGACACCCTGCCTACCAGCCCTGACACTCAGTCACCCTCACCACCTGACACCCTGCCTACCACCCCTGACACTCAGTCACCCTCACCACCTGACACCCTGCCTAACACCCCTGACACTCAGTCACCCTCACCACCTGACACCCTGCCTACCACCCCTGACACTCAGTTATCCCCAACACCTGACACCCTGCCTACCACCCCTGACACTCAGTCACCCTCACCACCTGACACCCTGCTTACCACCCCTGACACTCAGTTATCCCCACCACCTGACACCCTGCTTACCACCCCTGACACTCAGTTATCCCCAACACCTGACACCCTGCCTACCACCCCTGACACTCAGTCACCTTCACTATCTGACACCCTGCCTAACACCCCTGACACTCAGTCACCCTCACCACCTGACACCCTGCTTACCACCCCTGACACTCAGTTATCCCCACCACCTGACACCCTGCTTACCTCCCCTGACACTCAGTCACCCCCAAAACCAGCGAACATACCACTTCCCCTGATACTCATAGGGAGTATAGTAGAAATATCTAATTTGAATTGGAAAGTCAATCTTAAGGCTTATTGGCGTGGATCGGGAATACAGTGGATGCAATTGACTACGAAATGGGCACGGATTATTTGGGCAATGTAAAAATAGTCGGCAACAACAATTTTTTTGTTGAATCCGGTGGAAAGTGCATGAGTACCTAAAAACTCTCCTCGAGATGAAGTCAAAGTGTCCAACAAAATTGTCGGGAGTTAAAAGACGGTAAGCTAGCTTTCATACTTTCACACCGTTCTCCAATCGATAACACACGTGTGGCCACGTATGAGTATAAATTTGATTGTTTATCTCTGGATTGTCCTGCTATAACCTCCATCCAGTGATGATTAGTAAGAAGAGCAAAGCTCATGTGAAAAGAAATAATTAAAATCGGCAAGCGGAGGCAGGTCTTTGCAGACATAAACTCATCCAGTCGTTCAATGCTTCGTTGGTGTTCAGACCAAGTTATGAGGTCGCTGCACTGTAGGTCAGATGAGTTCAGATGAGTTCAGACGAGGTGAAGGCCGGGGCGGGTCGGTTCATGGAAGAGGGGCTTCGGTAGGTGACATATGATGCTGCCGGGAAGCCATTATGTGCATGCTAAGTTCAATAACTCAGCAAGATGGAGTCGCTTCATTGGAACCCGGAACGGAACATGCCCCAGTCAGTCAGCCTCACTATATATCCAGGGTGAGTAACAGAGTTAGACAGTAGAAACCAGGTTAACTGCATGAACTATATGTCCGATGCTCCCCTTAAAAATTAGAGGAGCAACTCACATGATAAATCTAGTACAATGGTGGACTGAAAAATAAAGACTAGAAAAAACTAACTTTAGAATACCCAGAACTCTTGGTATTTTAAGGTTTACTTTTGTATCCCTACTCTTAAGGATAGGAACATTTAAGCAATCGCCACTGTCTAAAGGAAAGGAATATTGGGATAGTATCCCAAAAGAGTCTCTACCAAGAGGAATGAATTCCATTATAAGAGTAAAGGAAGTATTACCGAAGATTATGAATCAGGATGATTTTTTGTAAAAGGATCATAAGATCTAAATAGTTTGCCGGAGGGGCTCTCAAGGATATAAATCAAAATACTGAATATGACTTTGCAATACCAAGTAAAAAATACAATATTAACTTGCTCCAGATAAAAAAAGGAAACGGTCGTCAGCGGACTAGAATCTTTGTGGGGAGTTAATCAACGGAGGTATTGACCAATTATCTGAAGACAGTTTAGTAGTGTAAACGGCCATAGACTGACCATTGCCATAGATGCCAATGTTAAAGAAAGTCGGCGCCGGCGGGTGAATGAATCACTGCACGAGAACCATCATTATATATATATATATATGCACCCGGCGTATATAGGTATGCTTTTGCGTATACAAGGTCGTCCTATTCCCCGTGTATATATACGCCTTATCTATTGGCGTATATATGTGTCCATGGTGCGGTCATATATACGTCATATATACGCCTGATTCTGTTGTATTTACGCCACTATCGAGTAGTTCCAATCTTTGCCACTTGGGGACACTACTGGTAGCATATTTCATTTTCTATTAACCATCCAAGTCTGTATTATATGGAAAATACAATCTTATATTACCAATTTTTTTTTATAAAACTTTTGTAAAAACGTGATTGAGTATAAATTGATTAATTACACATATCAAACCCTCCATTATGTTTTTTTGTTTTCAGGTGTTTTTTTTAAATATCTGAGCATCCTTTCCTGTGTTGGGGGCACAGGGGGGGTGGCGGGTGGTGGGACAGTGTTGGTGTAACCTCTACCAACACCCACGAGTGAAGGGGGCGGCGGGTTGTGATTCTTTTTCTTTTTTTATCATATATACGCCGGCGTATATATATCGCGCAGAGTACATTTCCTCTCGTACATGTATATGCCAGGTGTGAAATACAGCCAAGTCGCATCCGTATACGAAAGGAAACTAGTCTAGTATACGGCTCATACGCTGGTGTGAAATATGGACGTATAAATATGACAACAAGTCAATATACAGCCGATACATGCACTTCCGCGATGGCGTATATAAGAATAAACTGGTGGTTTTCGTGCAGTGAATGGAATTACGTGGATAGCTAGGCTTACCAGACGAATTAGCCTAGGCGACTAATGTGGCGTGCATAATCGATGGCGGTCCACAATAATGCTTTTTTCGAAGAAAACTGAGGTAGTCACAGACTCATTTTGACACTCAAAATCCAGCCACAGATATAGTTCAATACAAAAGTCGGTGCAGATGCTAGATTATGTAATGTTTTAAAACATACAATGATTACAGCAGTAGCTTTATTCTTTTTTGGTGGTCATTAACATTTTGTTCATCTTTATTGGATTTTTTTTTTATAAAACTTCTGAGGTACCTTGCACTAATCTATCCCGTACTGCATCTGTTTCTGACTTTCTCCTGACTATCAGGTTGCTACACCTAGACTTTATTGATTTCATTTATCCTTCATTATTTGAAAGGGTATCTTATGGCTAGAGTCTTTGTCCTTTTCAGTGGAAACAGCCCATTAGTTCCTAGCCTTGGAAGTACAATAGAATCGGGACGACTCATTTATCTTCCCCGAGCTTACGATATGTGCGTAGGTTGGTTGAGTACTTTTACTGTCACTAGATATTTTGAAAGCTTGTAATCTGTCTTCCTGGTTTTTTTATAATTCGTTACACTTTTTGATCTACTGCTGTTTGCATTGTGAATGTTTAGGCTGTAAACCTGTCTAAGTTAGTTCGCAAGGTAGTGATTCTTTTTTCAAACGATTCTAGGTGCGCTTTGATGTTGCGTTCCATTAAAGGGGCTCTTCCATCAGGACGTGCGATATGCCGATTTCTTTTTCTTTTTTACTTTACTTGTAATTCAACTTACACGGTTGGTTTTCAATTACGGCCCCAAAAAACTTTCGCTTGGGTTCCAGTCTTTCTTGTTTACAAAATTCAACATAGTGTTACAATTAAGGAAAAATGAGAAGACGATGAAGACGAAAATAGTAAGATGACTGATTTGAGGGGAATACAGGTCTTGTAAGAAACTAATTAACTATATCACATATCCAGGTTGTCATTCTTATAAAAGATAATAATGTAAGTAATTAGGAAGGACCGGACTAGTTTTCTGATTATGGCCGATTTGTTGGCTCGCTAGTTCGGGATCAACCGTGTGCGAATATCTGGTTGAATCGATGTGGTGGAGGAGCTCCCACTTAGCGATAATATATATTTTATAGGTGCACCATATGCAGGGGTAATGTTCTAACAAGGATTTAGTATGATTAAGCAAGATGCAGCTAGATGCTGCAAGACACTGATCGACCCTGTCAAAATAAATCATGTCGATGGAATCAGCGCTTAACACAAGGTCAACATAGATAGTTCGCTAACATCTTTGGTAGGAAGTTTAGATACTTGTTGAGTTTTTTTATGGCTGCCCGTCGTTATTTGGTCAATATTACTACTGGATGTAGACGTTGCGCTAGTGCTAGGCGGCGGCTTAGCATTGGAGGCTGTGAGAATCATAGAGTCACCTTCACTCGAAACTTCGTTGTTTACTTCAATTAATGTCTTCTCGAGAGTAGATCGTGAATCACTACTAAGTATGCGAGTACGTTTCATCTGTTTTTGATCCAGTTGAGTGTTAGTAGGAGGATTCAGAGAAGATGGTCGATCCCTCTTACACAGAATGCCCTCATTCATAGTTGCATCGCGTGAACTATGTTTGGGCAGGTTCATGCCACATAACATGCGGCGAATGGAAAACGTTTAAAGTAGAATTTCAATGCTGAATTATTTTAACCCTTTAACAGCAGGAAGATGCCTCCAGGCATTCCCCTGGCTACAGCAGGAAGATGCCTCCAGGCATTCCCCTGGCTACAGCAGGAAGATGCCTCCAGGCATTCCCCTAGCTATGGCAGGAAGATGCCTCCAGACATTCCCTTAGCTATGGCAGGAAGATGCCTCCAGGCATCTTAGAGGCATCATTGATACTTATATACAAAATTCAATAAATAAAAAGATAATAATTTGATTTAAAAGAAATTTTGACAATGTTTAAGAGCCAAACTGACCTTTGATTTGGTATAACAAAATATGATCAGTCACCAAGTTAAATTACTTAGATCACTTGACACATCACATGACATTGCTATTTCCGAAAAAATGTGCCAGTCGTAGCAGGGTCGTTTGAGCAGGCAATGCCTGCCGTGTAATACTGAGCAGGGGAACTGGGTGCTGCAGTTAAAGGGTTGATAGTACATAACTGATTTTCAGTATATGATATACCTATACTATCTGAGTAGTACTTCTATCCGTTGTATTACTATGTGTAGTGGCTGGGTGTTGGGTACAGAAGAAGCTCCTCCCGAGCACCACCACAGTCTTGGTCCAGAATGCCATCCCGGTGCTGGTCCCACCCACAAACCCGCAGCTGTGTTTTACCACAGCCACCCAGCACTGTGGCCCTGCCCTCGAGGATCACAGGGAGAGCCCCGAAGGCATCAAATCCCTGATATCATCTCGGGTCCACAGAACTCTATCCGGAAAGGAGACCCAACAGTCAACCTTCTCCTCCTTGAGAACCAGGATTTTCTGATTCCGCCACCAGGGGACCCGAAGGTCAAGCCTAGACCTGAAGGTCTAGCACCCTTGGCAGAGAACAGAGACAGAGCCCTGTAGAGGGACTGCACGGAGTCCCTCCACACCCCAGTGTGTTCAGCTGAGCTTCAGCAGGCCTCTTATATATACACCCACTGTCTTCAATAAGCATGTACAGAACCCTGCTGGGTCCCTATGGAACATAGAAAGGCTTAGTAGACTTACCACTGGCCCCTTGCATATGTAACACTTGTATGACATAAACGAGTCGAACGACGTATCTTGATAACATCCTCGCAGGTATCTGAAATCAATCAATATCGTTTATTTAGCGATCGGTGACGAGGCGTATTTCGAGTTCCAAGATGTGTACGAAAAAAAGTAATTTCCATTCAAATCCTTAGGAATCATAATAAAACTCAGGTAATTACTTGACTCCAAGAAAGTTTTAGAAATAGTATTGTGCATTCAACCTGTTTCTCTACGAATAGGCATATTGTCCGCGTAGTTGATGTGTGATATTACGTCAACTACGAGGAGGATACATACAGGTTAATGTATTTATCAATCTGCATTGCAAATTTCAGCTATCGAAGGAAAGGAGAAATGGGCACCAATCTTACAACATGCTATAGTTAACAATTCTGGGACATTTTACCCGTATTTTCTCCTAAGACCATACCGGGTCTGTATTCTCATCCGATAGTGATAACTCGAGCGGATACGTTATGTATGTGCAGTTTGTATCAGGTGGATAATCAAATATCTGCTGATACCTTCAGAAAAAAATTGATACTGGTTTACAATCCATGCTTTCACTAGTGAGATGCGTAACTAGTGTTACTCTCCACTGTGAGGGTGATGTCAGCTGCCGCATCGACATTCCAGCTGGAAATATAAATGAAATATCTCCTTTGTGGAGGATTTCAATATAACATGAGACTTGCGAAGTAACTGGATTAAGAATTCTGACATTTGATCTTTCCTATTTCCAACAAAGGCATTTCTTAAAGTTACTATGAGATGGTGATAATTGACTCCATTGTTCTCGAATGGATCATCTCCGTTTTCCTATTCATTACAGTTTCCTATTCATAAAGTAACAAAGGTAGATGACATTTCCCGTTTGAGATTTTTTTTTAGATTCTGCAGATAGCGAAGACTTGCCGTTGCAGAATCGATGAAAACCAAATGTCAAAGTATAATGAATATTTCATTCGTGCGTTGTTCTTCCCCTCGTCGTCACTCATACCTTTGGCTATGTGACGGTTTTAGCTAGATAAAGGTTTTTTCTATGGGTGCGACTTCTGAATAGTTATACGTTGGTTTGATAGTTTTGGAGAGTTCTACCTGATTTTGATGGTAGGATTTTTTTTTAAAGGTTTTTATCAAGACGAAAAAGAGTTCTTATATAGAACGTTCTGACCCTGCTGTACAAGTCACAGAACGAAATGCTAATTTACGATTTGTACGGACCGAGTTCCGTACAAACCGTAAATTATCATCGAGTTATGTGACTTGTAAAAGCATGGTTGGACGTTATATATTTACTATATACCCGAAATTTTGAAAAAAAATCAATTTCATTTTTCTTAAATACCAAAATTTTAATAAATGTGTATAGCAAGGTGCCCCCCCCCCCCACACACACACACTATTTTGCCACCCCAAAAAAAGTCAGCACCTTCAAATTAAACTCAATCAAGTGTAAAATCTGTCTTGATCTTTCAACATCGAAAAATGTCCAAATCTAACGTTTTAGCATGCAACCATAGCTAAGCCTTGACTTTTCACTGTGGAAAAGTGTAAAAGTCTGACTTTTAGTGTGTGCCAATGGCTAGGCCTTGACACAGAGAAATGTCAAAGTCTGGCTCTTTAGTGTGCAATGATGGCTAAGCCCTGACTTTTCACCGTGGAAAAATGTCAAAGTCTGACTTTAGGTCATGCAATGATGGCTAAGCCCTGACTTTTTACTGTGGAAAAATGTCAATGTCTGACCTTTTAGCGTGAAATGATGGCTAAGCCC